>JAKUAC010000015.1:0-309927 GCA_030579135.1 [Candida] danieliae
AGATCCACTAAAAATAGGCCCCGTGACGCCGAAAGGCTTAGAAGCTTCGCTTGCAGCGATTCCATGCTTGAGGGTCTCGCTTGGAATGACTTGGGCTGAATTTCTTGGCCCGTGCATCATTTTGCAGTCATTCCCAAAGGGCCCAGGTGAGGCTGAATAGGCCCTACGCGAGGCTGTGCACGCCCTTAATGATGGTGCGGCCAGAGGCAGACGGCAGCGGATGGGAGGCAGAGACCCCGCCAATATCCGGGAATAGAAGGCGATCTTGCGTAAAGGACCAATTTCCAAAATTCAGGAGACGAGCAGACCATCTGAGTGTTTTTTTGACCCAATTCCCGGTTTTCTGGCCCAAGTTGGGTGGCCCTCGGTGGCCTGCGACCGGTGGCCCTGGCGTGCCAAAGTTGGCCTCTCCGCATATTCGAGAAAGACATGCCCCTGCAGACGCACAGGCACCGGCAGGCGGAGGGTGCGTCGCAAATTACTTGGCTTTTGGACTCTTATATATTTAGCAGCCCTGCCGCTTCTTTTAGACCCCTAACATAAACTTCCCATGAGTGCAAACGAATTCTACAGTGCTGGCGAGCCCGGCGAAAGACAAGACTTGTCCAACGAACAGCTCCAGAACAGACAGAGTGCAGCTGAGGGTGCTGGTCAAGACGGCGACAGAGGGCTCCTCGGCTCGGTGATCGGCTCGGCCATGTCTGGCCAGAGCTCCCACAAGAAGCACTCTGGCGTGGAGGGAATGATCGAGCAAGCGATAGTCGGCAAGTTGACTGGCAAGCACAACAACAACGGTTACAACAACCACAGCAGCGGTTCAGGCATGCTCGGCGGCCTCATGGGCGCTGTATCTGGAAACAACCAACTGGGCGGAAACTATGGAAACCAGGGTTACGGAAACCAAGGAAACTACGGCAACCAGGGCAATTACGGCAACCAAGGCAACTATGGAAACCAAGGCAACTACGGAAACCACGGTGGCAGCGGTGGCTTGATGGGCAGCATCATCAGCGCCGGCGAGAACTACCTCGGTGGTCAAAACGGAGGAAAGTACGGCAACAACGGCGGCAACTACGGTGGTAACCACGGCGGCAACCACGGCGGTAACCACGGTGGCAACAGTGGCTTTGGTGGTAACGGTGGCTTCGGTGGCAACGGTGGCTTTGGTGGAAATGGCGGAAACTTTGGCGGCGACAACTCCTGGGGTTACGGCGGTGGTAATGGAGGAAACCACGGTGGCAACCATGGCGGCAACCATGGCGGCTACGGTGGAAACAACAACGGCGGAGGCAGATGGTAAGCGCTTCTCGCCCTAAATATATCTGATCAATCCTAAATGTGTGAGTGCTGTAGCTGCCAGTGCTGCGAATATGGTAAGTAAGACTAACTACAGAGTACCCCCAAATTTTTGACAATTCTTGCTAAGGAATACAACTGTCATACCAATCGAGGACAATGAGAAGCAAATCGAACCTTAAACAGTACGCTTTGTTGCAATCACACTTCCCTCGTTGTCGCTGACAGACATGAGGTGCGCACAGATCATTGTACGTGGCTCTGGTCCAGAGGCTGCAACTTCTTTTCACAGATGCTCACAAAAACGTGGCTCGGGGCCACAATCTTCGCCTCTGCATGCTCGGCCACACTTCTGGTGAACCTAAGAGCCAATTGGCTGTCGTCGCCTTTCGAGGTGCAGCTACTTGAGGCTGCCGCGTCTGTGGACGAGTCGCTCTACCTGGACTCTGTCCGCAAGCTCTTTGCAAAGCTGGTTGAATTGTCAGACTGGGATGAAGACGACGAGCAAGACGTGGAACATGAGCACCTCGATGTGGAAAGCAATCTGCATCAGGCTCTATATCATAAGCTCACGCAGACGATGCCATCAGATCAGGTGTCGCTACTCAATCTCAACTTGGTGAACAACATGCAATCTCCTCGCATCCAAGCACACTATCAGCATTACGATGCCAACATTCTTCCTGCTCTAGAAAGCGAAGTCCTAAAGAAATGCGCCAAAGACTCTTTTGGTGAAACCATCGGTGATCCACTTGGTGCCTGGGTGAAGCTCGGACTGAGAATCTATTGCTCCGAGCTGGACTTGTATGCTTTGCAATTGGGAAAATACAGTGAGCAAATTGAGGCATTTGACAGAGTTCTTGGGAGAGATGAAAATGCTGCCGTCCTTGCTTTCTATGGTGAACCATCTTGTCCAAGGTTTGACGGCATGTTCTCTACTTTATTACAACTAGCAGATGCGGGAACCATCAGACTAATATGGCGTTACGTGCCAACGAAAGAGCTGAGCTCGCTCCTTGCCTCTGGCTACGGAAAGCGTCTTACAATCAAAAACAAGTCCACCGGTTTCAAGCCAAAGAACACAGATCACCAAACACTTCGGGAGTTGATACGAAGCAAGGAGAAAACGCCTGTTTTCGAATTTACAAACGACTTGCTCCCCAAAATCTCCGCCAATATAGCCTCGTTTGTTCTCGGCTCTGAGAAGAGTGAGCAATTTGATTTGCTTTCACAAATTCTCAAACGGTTGCCGCAATATGCCCCATTCCTTGCCAATTTGATCCCATCCAAAGAGCACAAAGCAGTCAAAGATCACGCAAAAAAAAATGAAGGTAAAGGAGCGTCCCGCGATCTAGTCGGGCTTTCAGTGAACGGGGTGTTGATACACAGGCTCGACACAGACCTTCCATACATCATTAAAAAACTTCAAGACGAGACCAAACTCATGGACGAAATGAACGCTCTAGGTTTCACGATGGCCCAAGCAAAGTTGCTTTTATCAAAATTTGCGCTCATGAATGCGTTCAAGGAAGACGAGTATCGTAAAGGTGCGGCTCATAACAGATTTGCAATTTATAAAGATGCCTTCGATGCCCTGGATGCGAAGTCCGGTGGTGTGGTCTTTTTCAACGATTTGGAAGTCGATGACAACTACAATCTTTTCTCGAGCGATAGACGTCAAGTTTATATCGAGGAAGCGTCCAAGATCAAGCGGGGCCAAGTACCTCCACTCAGAGAAAACGTCCATGACCTCATTTTTGCTCTCAATTTCGGGAACAAGCAGCAGCTCAAAGTCTTTTTTGCGATGGCGAAGTTAGTATTGGACAAGGGTATTCCGCAGCAATTTGGAGTGATACCAGTAGTTGACACCGAGGAAGACCAGAAGATTACAGACCTCTTCTACCACATCTTAGAAGTTGGGGAGCCGAAGGAAGCGCTTGCATTGCTTTTCAAATATCATGAAACTTCTGGGAACGAGGAAGATGAGCTATTTGCCCAAATCAAGAAGCCTGAACATGCAAAAACACACCGTGAATTTGAAGACACGTTGGCCAGGTATCTGCTTACTGAGGCATCCGTGATTGTTAATGGAGTCATTCATCCATTGCGCTCTTCGACTTGGCAATCTGAAATGGGCAAGCAAATTGTCAATGATGTCAAATTGCTCCAAAACTACATTCGCGAGGGTAAGGACAATGGCAAACTGCTTAAAGACCTTCTCTACTCGAAGGCAAAATCAAGGCGAAATGTGAGAATCACTCCGAAAGACCCCTCCACCATGAGATACAAAGCAATCTCTGCTGAGCTTATCGACAACTCGATCTCATTCCGAAAAGTGGTCGATCTGGGGCAAACGTCTGTGAGTATTTGGCTCATCGGTGATTTCAACTCTCAGACTATTTTGCTGCAATTCAAGGAATCCCTTGAGTTCATGAGACAATACAACGGCAGATCGACGCAACTCAGAATATTCAACACCGCAAAGGAATCGAAGCTTTTGACGCAACTAGAACAGCATTACGCTGGATCTTCGTTGGACACATCTCTGATTCGTGAAATGCTCAAGCACATTGGTGACGCATGGACTCAAGTGGTCTCAGACCCTGATACTGAGAAAATCGCCATTTTGGAGAGAGCCCACATCCAGCTGCATCAGCCTTGCTTATTATTCAATTCTCGCTACTTCATGCTAAATGGCTTACTTAGTGTTAGAGACTTACTGGATGTGCTCAAATTTGAGTTTTCCCAGCGTCTCAATTTGGTAGGGGAAATACTTGATACGTACCCCCAACAATTTATGTGGCAGACGGTGATGGATTTCAAGCCTCAAAACATTGAGAATGCAATAGATTGGTATGATCTATTCATTTCCACCGTCACAAAGTCATACCACCTTGAAGACTCGTTGGTTCGTACTGATGTTGCCAGATTTGATTTTTCTTCTTTGGATTTCACCAATTCGATTGACCTTACTGGATATAGCTCAGAGAAAGCCCTCGATCTTCTCGTGGTGATTGATCCTGTTGATCAATTTTCGCAGTCTTTGATTAGCATCGTCGAGTCACTCAAGGATTTACCTAACATCAATTTGCTATTGCTCGTGCAGCCACTATCATCTGCCCCTGAAGCTACTGTGGTCAACAGCTTTTACGCCTCTGGATATTTGCCGCTGATCATTCACTTTGATGAGAACGGAAACTATGTCACTCCTGTGACAGAGCAATTTGCAGAAGTTCCAGATGGTGTTTACGCTGTTGACCTCGAGGTTCCTTCTAGGTGGCATTATACTAGGGATGCTAGTGCATTGAGCATTGATCTCGACGAATTTGCCTCCTCAGAAGACAATGTTGAGGCAAATTTCCGTTTGACTGGCCTCAATGTGGAAGCTTTCGTGAAAAACGTGAAGGACGGTCAAGCTGTTCCAGGCTTGACACTAACTGCTATACGCGAGGATATGCGGAGGGAGGGCATTACTGTCGAAGCATTGGGCTACAACCAGTTGACTCTCGAGCCAGGCGTCTGGGATCTTAGCATCAAGCAAAACACTCACGATTTGCTCTCAGCAGAAGAAAACAAGTACAGGGCAATTGATAAGCCCTCCTCATCTATAAGTCTTACTATGTTCTCCATGTCTGGTCGAGAGATCCACGTTCGTGTCAGGGACCTGCAATCTGGAAAATCCTCGCAAGGAAACGAAAAGGACGATCTGACTATCAATGTTTTTAGCATCGCGAGAGGATTAGACTACGAAAGGCTTCTTGCGATCATGATGCTCTCAGTCAAGAAACATGCAAAGCAGCGCGTCAAGTTTTGGCTACTAGAGGACTTTTTGAGTGCTTCATTTGTGGACCAGTTGCCACTCTTGGCAGAAACGAATGGATTTGACTATCAAGTCGTAACGTACACCTGGCCAAAATGGTTGAGAAAGCAAACCGAGCCTCATCGCATTGCATGGGCCTATAAGATATTATTCCTTGATGTGTTATTCCCCGAATCATTGGATCGTATTATTTTCGTGGATGCAGACCAAATAGCCAGGACTGATCTTAGCGAGTTAATGGAGATCGACTTGAAGGGAGCAGTCTACGGTTTTACACCCATGTGTGAGTCAAGAGCTGAAACGGAAGGATTCAGGTTTTGGAAAACCGGATATTGGAAAAATGTGCTCAAGGACGACTTGAAGTATCACATTAGCGCCCTCTTTGTGGTTGATTTGAAGGCTTTCCGCGCAGGCAGAGTCGGAGACAAACTCAGAGCGCACTATCAAAAGCTTTCATTGGATCTCAATTCCCTTGCAAATCTAGACCAGGATTTGCCAAACAATTTGCAGCGACAAGTTCCCATCTTCTCTTTACCTCAAGAATGGCTATGGTGCGAAACTTGGTGCTCTGCCGCACTGAAGGGAAGCGCTAAAATGATCGACTTGTGCAATGACCCCACTTCTTCAGAAAACAAAATTCTGCGTGCAATCCGTCTCATTCCTGAATGGGATGGCTACAACAAACAAATTGAGAAGTTGGACAAGGGAAAGCTTTTCATAGAGCATGACGAGCTTTGAGTTTGCAGCCATTTGGGGGCGCGGAGCACGATGTACCCCGGAATCGAGATTCCGGGTGTCCGGGTGTGCGATAAGGACTCGCTCATAACCTGCGATAGGTCAAGATTCTGCATATATGCGAATGTGTCAGTGCACGTGAGTATTTCAAGTGCAACAGTACCCAGCTTTTGGGGAGGCGGAGCCAAACGACGAGACCCTGAAGCCTTGGGCTATCCACCCTTCGAGCGGTCTTCTACATTGCTCGAGTTGATATGCGCACGGTGAGCCCTCTCAACGACAGCCACTAAATCATTTCAGTCAACGGTGTGACCTTAACCTTCATAGTGAGTCACTAAACGGAGCGGTTGGCGCAGTGTGCAGGTCCCTCGTGGCACATAGATTACGCTGAAAAAAAAGTAGAGTACAATACCAACATCAGTGATCCGGTCGTGAAATCATTTTGTAGCTATTCCGGTAGCGTTTTTCTTCGATTTGGGCTCGTTCAATATCAAATCATGAAAATCACCGAAAAGTTGCAACAGGCTCATGCCTGTGCCAATCCACCGCCTGCAACCTTCTCGTTTGAGTTCTTTGTACCAAAAACGTCCCAAGGTGTCCAAAATCTTTATGACAGAATGGACAGAATGTACGACTTGAATCCCATTTTCATCGATATCACGTGGAATGCCGGAGGCAGATCTTCATCGTTGACGAACGAAATGGTTTACACCGCTCAGTCGACTTTGGGTCTCGAGACATGTATGCACTTGACGTGTACGAATATGGCTGTCTCGTATCTCGACGAGGCTTTGGACAAGGCTTATAAATCTGGATGCCAGAACATCTTGGCATTGCGTGGCGATCCGCCTTTGGACGGTTCTGAGTCGACAGGAGACTTTAGATACGCCAAAGACTTGATCAAATACATCAGAAAACGCTACGGCGACCACTTCAACATTGGAATCGCAGCTTACCCCGAAGGTCACCCAGAGGAGGCTGACAAGTCCAACTTGTTGCAGTACTTGAAGGAGAAAACTGATGCGGGGGCTGACTTTATCATCACCCAGATGTTCTATGACGTCGACAACTTCATTGACTGGTGTCGCCAGATCCGCGACTACGGTATCAATATTCCAATCATCCCAGGAATCATGCCGATCTCCACTTACTCTGCTTTTATCAGAAGAGCCAAGTGGTCCGAGATCAGTGTTCCACGACACTTCATGGAGGCATTGGAGCCCGTCAAGGAAGATGACTTTGCTGTCAGGGAGATCGGTACCCAGCTTGTGGCTGAGTTGTGCCAAAAACTCATTGACTCGGGTTTCGTCAACCACTTGCACTTCTATACCATGAACTTGGAGAAGTCCACCATCATGTTGTTGGAGAAGTTGAACCTTGTGGAGTGCGTCAGAGAGAACGAGGTGGTTGGCGAGGACCTTCCTTGGAGAAAGTCTTTGCATCCAAACCGTTCCAAAGAGGCAATCAGACCAATTTTCTGGCAAAACAGAAAGTACTCTTACATCACTCGTACCTCTGGATGGGACGAGTTCCCCAACGGTAGATGGGGTGACTCCAGATCTCCAGCTTTCGGTGACATTGATCTCTCTGCCTCTCAGTTGTTGAGACAGTCTCCAAAGAGAGCATATGAGTTGTGGGGTTGTCCTCAAAACCTTTCCGACTTGGCGGACATTGTTGTCCGGTACTTGAGCAATGACGTCAAGTCGTTGCCTTGGAGTGACGGGCCAATCGGAAGCGATACGGACATCTTGAAGGACTCCTTGATTCTGCTCAACAAAAACGGTTTCATCACTTTGAACTCTCAGCCTTCCTTGAGCGCTGTGAGATCCAACGACAAAATCTACGGATGGGGACCAAAGAACGGATTCGTGTACCAGAAGCAGTACTTGGAGTTCTTGGTGCATAAGGATGTTGCCCCAAAGCTCTTGAGCACTGTTGAAAGTCACAACAAGGCCGATCCCAATGGACTTATCTCGTACTACATGGTCGACAAGGACGGCCAATTAACCACCAATTCCAAGGACGACGACATTAATGCGGTCACCTGGGGTGTCTTCCCAGGTGAGGAGATTTTGCAACCTACAATCGTTGAAAAGGTGTCATTCTTGGCCTGGAAGGACGAGGTCTACACTTTGCTTGACGAGTGGGTTCAAATTTTCCATTCCAAAGCAATTAGCGAGCTTGTGCAACCTGAGCAAATTGAGACGTTCTCGAACTTTTTGACATCGTTTAGAAACGACTTCATTTTGTGTAACTTCGTGAACAATGATTTCACCAGCGATAATGAAAGCATGTTTACCTTGTTGCAAGGTCTCGCTTAGTCTGTCCTTGGCTGCACGATCCCCCTTCGATGGGGGCAACCTTCATTTCCCCTAGCCATTTGGCTCACATTTAAAATTTTTTGGTCATTGGACCCGGTTTTTATCTAATTCAACTTTTTGATAAAACAAAAGGAGATGGAGCGTCCTCGGCATTTGCCGTAGGTTACCCACTCTACAGATTTATCCATTCTGCATTACCTTTCATGAGACTCGGAACTATATAGCATCCTCAACGGCATGGTTTAATAAAAATAACACGACAAATCGTAAAAAAGAGAGTCCTTACACCAAGGTGCCGACGCGCCAGAGCTCCAAGTGCAAGATCTTGAACTTTCCGCATTTGTGGCCCGTTTCTCCGTGTTCATTGAGGATCTCATTTCCAAATGTGTCGCAAGGGTACGAAAGCCCATGATATAGTCCTTTATCGATCCAGAGGCCGTTGTTTCCCGATGAAGAGCCAATGGCTATGTGGTTTTGATTGGAGTAGATTATGTTGTTGTTGACTCCAGTGTACATGAACGCCTTGAAGCGCTGCATACTTTCCTTGTTTTCCTGGTTGCTTTGGGCTAGTTTGGACTTATCATACCACTCACATTTCCAAAGAAAGCACTCTCCGTTGCCGTAATAGCGCATATGGTCGACAGGTCTGAGGTGCTCGTTGAGAAAACACCCAAACTTATTTTTCTTCTCATCTTGAATCACCAAGACGTAGCCGTGGGGCCGAGAGGACCGAGGGGCGTCTCTGGAGCCGAAAGTGACCATGTTCTTCACCACGCCCAGCGCATAGCCCAGCTCAGCCTTGTTCCCAGTTCTTCTCTGCTTGTACTGCTCCATTTGGTGGTCAGGATTGCTGTTGCGGTACAAGGTGTTGAGCGAGATGCCGTGCTGGTCTAGGGAGTAGATCATCTCCCAGTCATCATACAACTGTAGTCGTGGAGGCAAGAGGAGGCGGATGTTGGTGGCCAATTCTTGATCTAGAAGCGCAGGGTGCTTGCTTTCGGTGGTTCTTATCAAGTTAAGTTCCGATAGTGGAGGGAGTGAGTCTGTGCTCCTGTTGAGGTCCTCATTGGCATTCATGGTGGAGCCCGGTTCTGGAGACTGGCTGCTGTTTCGACGAAGTAATTTGTTCAAAAATGTCCGCTGTTTGCGTGGAGCCAGATCAGTGGGAGCCTTAGTGTCACTTAGCTCCTCGGCCATACTAGTTCCACAAGTACAGATGCTACCTGCCAATGTTCGCGGGGCAATCTTAGCCAGGTAGGCCTGGGCGCGCCAACAATGGGTGGCCGGGGCGCTAGCACAGATGATGTCGGCGTTGACGGCTATTGTTGGAGATGTGGCTGTAAAGTGGCTGAATTTGGGAGAAGACGCGGTTCTTGCCAGGATCCAAGGAGTTTCGTGTTGTAGAGTAGCGTAAGGGTCCAGCCCAGGCGGCGCTACCCCACATTTTGCAATCGCGGCCACTACGGACCCAAGATTCATGATCACCGGAGGCGAAACCCGTCAAGTATAACGTTCATTTTTTCTAGATGTTCTCGTTTATCTCTCTAGACAAATCTTGATTGGTCCGTTTGAAGTTCAGCTAGAATGGAAGTTCATGAGACTGACCAAAAACTGCACTCCCACCTTGACGCTGTCTACAAAGATAAGGCCTGGGTACACTGCGGTGAGCTTCTCGTCCAAACCGGCCATGCCGGCACAGCCCAAGAGCACACAGTCGATGTGATCGTTTTGGTACTCTGCCAAAATCTTATCGACCCGGTTCACGATCTTCTGGAACTCCTCAGGGTCGGCTAAGCTCAACACCAGCACATCGAGCGCCCTTGTTCGTTGAAACTTTTTGGAAGGAAAAGCATCAGCCCCTGCAAACGCGGTGATCCCCGCGTCCAAAGTCTCGTTCCAGCCACTGGTGCTAGTCAACACAAACAGCTTGGCGAGACGAGCATTGGCGTAGCTGTAGAGTAACGTCGCCTGCATGATTCCAAGAACGGGCTTCTCCGTTTCTTTCGCAAGGCTCGCAATCAACGGATGGTCGGAGTAGCAGCACACCAAGTACCCATCGTGAGCTTTGTGGAGGCCCTTGGCCAAAAGATCAGGTAGCGTGGCTTTCTCAGAGATGACCAGAGACTCCGTGCCGTCAATCTCTTTTGGCGCCGACTCGGGAGCGGTATAAAACTCGAGATGCACCCAGTCTGGTGCAGTGACCACCTTACGTAAGTTATCAGTCACCTTGGTCGAGGAATTTGGATTAATCACAAGAATCGACGGCATTCTCAGTGTGGTGGTACTCGTTGGCGGCGATTAGATAGTGCGAACACGCCTGAAGGCTTGGCAGAGGGCAGCACTACTGTTGCGACTTTGCAAGAAGATTAACAATTCCTTGAATGGTAAAAAGAGAAGTAGGGGACAACCAGCCCCGAACTTGAACATCACAGCTTAAAAAAAAATCCAAGGGTCCAATTGTACCTTCGTCTCTTTGCCGCGTCACATGACAAAATCAGACCGCACTAATCCCTCCGGCTCCAACTACATGTCCTTTGTTGCAGCCATTGAGAGCCCGAGCAATATCTCAACATGGTCTCGAAGCTGTACTACCCTAGCTGGTATTTCTGATCTCATCCAGTTTACCGTGTGCTCGGGAAGCATCGTGCTACGAGCAGTCCACCCTTCCAAAACCACGTATGGAGAGATCCTCTTCAGTGGGCTGTTCTTTAGTGATATTTCGTTCGATACAACAAATATTATGGCCGACGGCTATCGAGAATCCGGTTCCGGAGACTCAGGCAAATCTTACTCTTTCATTGTTCCTGCGAGGCACGTGGTGATGTTGTTCAAAAGCTTGGATGCAAATAGTCTCAACTACGTGTGTCTACGCGTTGACTGCAGCACCGAAACGCCTATCCCACGGCAATTCAAGTTGGGCGTTGACATCTACACCAAGAAACTCGTCTTGAAAAAGTACCAGATCAACTATCAGCCTGTTGCCGCCAAACCAACTCACATTCCGCAACAGTATGAGGCATCACTTGTTGACAACTCCATCAACCATTTCGAGATGGACATTCTGATTCTCAAGCTGTTCTTCAATGTGATTCCGGTGGCGACGGAAGATTTTGGCATCGAGGTGAAACTGACGAAAGTGACTTTTACTGGATATACAAAGCAGGTAATGAACGGGCGTGACCACATGAAGCAGCCCATGTTGATGTCCATTCTGATGGCCATCGAAGAGTTGGACGACTCAAATATTGCTGACTTGACGACTACGATCAACGTGCGCTTGAAGGACACAAAAGGGTTCATTGCTCTTGTCTCAAGCCTCAAGTTTGACGAAGACCCGGATTTCGACATCCTCAACACACTGACTTTCCACACTTATTTCAGAGAAGGCGGCGACCCGCTCCTCCTACAATTCAAATCGCCCATCCTTACGGTGAATTTTGTGCAGATTTCAGCAGATGATAGTGGAGTGTTGAGGACCTCGGGCAGGCAAGAGTTTGTTCTCGAGCTACCGAAGGTCGTTTCGAAATTGGAAAGCATAAAAGAGCCGAGATCCCTTGCAAGAGATCATTCTGATCCACAAATGTCATTCGGACTACTGCGTGCGGAGAAGAGGCTACGAACGTCATCCAGCCGTCCTGAAGAACCGAGACTGGAGAGCAGCACACAAATCCACGTTGGTTACGGAGACCCAGAACCAGAAATGGACACAGAATCCATATTCGCCGCACCCAGTGCTACACTACGTGGGGACGAGGAAACGGATTACCATACATCTTCCGGCGAAGAGTCTGAGATGGAGTTCGGGCCTACTCAACTGCACAAAAAGCCAAAGGGGTTATTCGACTAACTACCCATATCATTACAGCATCTTATCATTTAACATCTTTGCATTATTGGAGCATATTTGCTTATTGACTATGTCACTTTCTTCACGGCCTCGTTGTCTTGGTAATGGTAACGCAACCATCTAAAACCTTGCGCTAATTGGGCTGCTTCGTTGACAAAGTGACAGCCGAATAATAAATAATTCTTGGGGGCAATGGCCAAGGAATATCTCATGAAAACGAGGGAGTACACAATAAGGGAGCCTGTCATTGGGCCACTGATGAACTCGGGGTCTTTCTTCAAATCCAACACTGCAGCCACAGGAATACCGAAGTTGGAGACTGGACCCCAGAAGTGGGTTGTGAGCATGTATTTGAAGGTCTGCTTATTGAATATATTACGAAACGACATAGTGTTAATGGATCTATAGCCTCCAGAAAGCCTGTTGGTTTTCTCGGTACAGCATATTCCGCGGTGGGGTTGGTGTTTCTTTTCGTGCAGGACCGTTTCGTGACACTTTGCACCCAACTTGAAGACGTGTAGAACTATGCCGTTTTCCTCAACGAAAATGGAGTTAAAGGATCGGTTTAAAGCTTGCTATTTATAAGATAAAATCTACTTAAAGCTTTCAATCTTCTTCCATATCCAACACACCATCAAACGATTGGCCAGGGGGGAACTGAGAACGAATCTCTTCCGCGTCTCCACCCTGAGCCTCTTGATCGATCTGATCTGCAGCAAACATGGCCATATCTCGGTCTTGATCGGTCATTGAGCTTTGCATGTTGTTGAATGTGTCATCTTGGAACTGATTTGCATTTTGTGCCATCGGCTGAGAATTGCTCTTAGAGTTTCTGTCGTTGGCTGTCACCCCTAAGAAGGTAGGCGAGCTTTCAGGGTTAACGACCCAAAATGGATCCTTTAAGCTGTTCCCGAGTAGCTCAGCAATTTGAGGATCGAGCTCAAATCCGGTGAACGAATTGCTGTGACCGCCGATTTTGAATTCTTCGTATGCTTGGTTGATGAGCGCAATGTGTTCCAAGACCTTTTTCATCAAGAAGATATTGTTAGTGGACCACAATTGGATCTTGCCTCCTACAACGTTGGAGATCGAATGATGCAAGGCCAATAACATCTGAAACTTGCTCTCGAGTTGGGTCAAAAAGCTTCCATTGTTCTCTTGAACAAAGTCATTGGCCTTATAATTCAATAATATGAATGCCACGACTATTCCCTGGAAGATGAAAGACGAGAGAAATGGATCTCGCATTGAAAACATCTTGTCCAACCTGATCTCCGATCCTGTTAAATCTTCCCTATCCAAAACCATCCCAATCTCGCTTTTGACGAACTCCAGAACAAGCTCGCACGTGTGATCTAAGAAAAGGAGAATGGATCCAGTGATCGACGTGAGTACCCCTGATTCGTCAGACAGCAAATCTAAGAAAGGCTCGAGCAATTTGACACGGTTCACGTGAAGAACAATCAAATCCATCAAAACATCTTTTCTGGTCAAAGAAGTGGGTAAGTTCGTTGTGGTATCAATCTCTTTTGAAGCCTCCTGAGCAACTCTTTCGTATTGCGGACTCAAAAAATATGAAAGAGAGCCGATTTCTTCCTTATATTTGAAGTTCACATCCAAGACGTTTTTAATCGAAATCTTTCGCATGTAGCTGTCGATTATGTTTTCGTTTGAAAGACGTATACAATCGCTCAAGCCTACCTTCAATTGACAGTTGACAAGGTGGTCCTTATTCGGCACCGATAAAAATTTTGAAGCATTTGAAGTTGGTAAGGTCACAGGAGCGGAGTATACCAGAATGGGATTAGGTCTCCCGAAAATCGAGCACATTTGTGAGCTGAGGTTACGCAACGCGAACCAAACTCTCATCTTTGGAAAGTCGTCAGCATAGAAGTCCTCATACCTGCCAGCGTCAGACGGAGTACCGGAACTTGATTTTCCTTGGGCTGGGTCGGTACCACGGGAGGTGGTCGAAGCACTTTCGGCCGCCGAGGTGGTGGTGGACTTTGCTGTGACATGTAAACCTAAAGCGTAAGAGACCGAACAGCTGTGAAATAGCATTGACCAAGACTCTTCGAACCTCTTTTCAGTAAATTCCCACTCAGTACAGAGGATGTAGGCCTGTACTGTGATGTGGGATTCGTTGATGAGATTGTGTCGGAGGTTCGAAAAGCCCCAAAAGAGTTCTTTCTTGAGGGGCCGAGTTCTCGAGAGCAATTGCTTGAATCCGTTGACTGGCTCGTTGCTGATCTCGTTATACTTAGTGGGACGCAATCTCTGTACCAGCAAAATCAAGATCATGTGGAGGAGAAGTAACTCATCGTCACCCTCCCAATCCGAATCAGCAATCGATTCATGCGACTCCACAAACTCTATCATGGAATGTTCTGTGATAAAATAGTCGTAGGTTTTTGTTTCGAAGAAGTATTGTATCAAAATTCTAATGGCCTCGACGTTCTTTGCATTGTCCTCTCCTTTTGCCACCACCCACGGCAAGGGCTTTTTGCAAGTGAGATACAGCAAATGTTCAGAGTCTACACTGTCGGAGTCTGAAAACTTCGCAGTTAACTTGAAAGGATCGGTTGTCCAGCTGTGGTGGTGAAGACTTTCATAGGAGTAGGTCCGCAGTAAGTTATTGCTGGATATATTGCTAAAGTCCTCAGTAATGTTATTCGACAGGAGTGGACCATAGTATTTTTCTCCTTGCTCGGTGGTTTCTCCAGAAATGTTGATGGGGCCCAGGCCGCTATCCTCTTTGTCGCCACTATTGATTTTTTTATTGAGCTTATTGTTAAACTTCTGCAAGACGGCATTGGTGGTATGCATCTGCTTGTTTTCGGACTTGAGCTTTTCCACCTCGCTCTCTAGCTTGGATACAGCTGTTGGTGAAGAAGGCTTCAGGCGCTCGGCAGAGTCCGTGGTGCTTGACTCGGTGTGTTCGGATTTCGCTGCGTCGTCTATATTGATGTTTCTGAACTTGGCAGGAAACTGACAAGGCATGCCCTTGAGCGAACACTGGTTACAAGGTTTTCGCTTGTTGCATTTGATCTTCCGTCGCCGACAACGAATACACGAGATGGGAAGTTCACTCATGGCGGATCTGACAATGATTGAAAATTGGAAAGTGACAGAATATTAGAACGCGGGGTAAGAGTGTTCCTGGCTTGACTGAGACAAATTAATGCAAGCCCGCAAGAGCACCAGCAAATCTAAGAGGGATCCCGATCGTTGGATGAGAAGAACAGGAAGTCCACAGCTGTGAAATGGCACCCAAAGCGGACCAGCAACATTCAGCCGCAAGGATAAGGGAGGTGGCCTAGGCGGGCGAGCCCCAGACTGTATGTGAGACATTGAAGCTGCATAAAAATTGGCCCGGTGTAGGAAAAAGCAATACCCGAGACCTAAAAAACGGTATTCCGGACCGCACAATATGGGGAGATCTCTCGCTTCACAGGGAAAATGTTTCTGGATTGTTTTTGGCAAAAATTGTCCTCGTCGAATCACAGGCTTCGGCGGTTTTGAAAATGTGTGTAGAAAAAAAAAATCGCTGCATCGATCTTCGAGTGAGCTAGGCATGTCTTGCTTTTTAGTGTCTCGCAAATTAATATACATTGAACCCTTTGATATTTAACGACGATCCGCTCCGAAACTTCTCTTTCCAGAAAACAAATGCTTAGGCATGGCAGCAGTGGTATGACGGTCACCCTCACCTTGTCTGGCCATTCTGTTTCTCTCTCTTCTCTGCAATTTAGCAACTCTCTCGGCTTGTGAACGCACAGCGCCATCTGCAACACCATCGTTGAAACGGTCTGATTGGTTGACAGGCGCTCTCTTCTTCTGGATCTTTTTGCTAATACCTTGGTTTCTCTTCAAAATGTCCACGCCGCTCAATTCCTTCTTACTGCCCTTAACAGTGCTCTTCAATGCACTGGTGTCGTGACCCAACGACTCCATGTGGTTTTCCATTTCGCCAAAGGTCTTGCGCACGTGCTCACGAGGCATCATGGCTCTGTTCTTGATGGACTTCTTGGTTCTAGCCTCTTGGATCATCACCTTGTGCTTGTTACGGATCCATTCGGCCTTCTCTTGGATCTCCTCGGTTTCCTCATCCTCCATGTCGGACTCGGAGTCATAGAAACCTTCAGCCTCCAACCTCTCCTCTTCATCTTCCAATGCTTGCAACTTGGCAGCAATGTCTGCATCCAAAAAGTCGTAGACGTTCTTGCCGTCCAAGACTTCTGGCATGGTATCCTTCTTCCACTCGTCGTCCTCCAACATGTAAAAGTCTTTGAGGTTGATGTTGAAAACACCGGCACCGCCGTTCTCGATTTCAATATCCTTGGAAAGCAATCTTCTGTTAGGGTCCTCTGGGTCGTATTTCTCCAAAGCCTTGATGCCCTCTGGAATGTGTGCTGGTCTGGAAAGGTCATCACGCTGTTGTGGTCTGGCAACGTGGATCTTGTTCAAAACGTTGTTGACACGGCCAGAGCCCTTCAATTTCTGCTCAATACGGGCAGTCAACAACTTCTCGCAAGCCTGGTTTCTGACTTGCATGACGTTCTCCTCCTCGTAACACGAGGTATGCATTATGTCCACACCGGGGACTTCCTCCAAGGACTTCAAAAGGTCTTGCTTCTCTTGGTCCAAATCCTCGGTCTTGATGATGTCGCTCTTGTTCATGACAACCATGACGGACTTGTTAGCGAACAATGGTTTGATCAGGTGGAACAACTTGACCTGGGCCTCGATGGAGAAACCACACTGCTCGGACAAATCCATGAAGTAAAGCACGCACGAACGCAAGTGAGCAATGGCATAGATAGACTGCATTTCGATGTTATTCATCTCCTCGGTTGGTCTGTCCAAGATACCGGGGGTGTCGATGGCCTGAAAACGCAAGTACTTGTAGTCAAAGTGACCAACGTACAAGGACTTGGTGGTAAATGCATATGGCTGGACTTCAACGTCCGCCTTGGTGATGCATCTCAAGAAAGAAGACTTACCGACGTTAGGGTAGCCACAAATGAGAAGCGTTCTGGTGTTAGGGTCGATGGAAGGCAAACGGCCCAAGTGCTGTCTGACCTGCTCCAAGTACACAAATGGGTCCTTCAACTTCTTGATGATGGTGGCCATGCGACCCAAAGCAGCTCTCTTCAACTGCTTACACTGGTACAAACTCTGGCCAAACTTCAACAAACGCACGTAATCACGAGCAACCTGTTCAATCAAGGTCTTGGCCTTGGACACCGCAGCTAAGGAAACCTTGTAGTGGTTCTTCTCATACAAGGTGTCCATCAAGTCTCTGTGGAAAGGGTGCACATCGTTGATGTTAGGGAATCCGGACAACATGTCTGTCAACTTCTCTGCAAAACCTTCGGCAGTAAACTTCACCTTTCTCATGTAGAAGGCTCTGATACGAGTGATCTTGAAGCCGGCTCTGATGACTGTGGGTGTTTTTCTTTGTGTTCTATTGAGAACAATGTCCAACATGTCGTTGGCGGTCGGAACCGTCGGGATGTCCTTCCAGGTTAATTGCATTATGTGGGTATTAATGCTTTTGGGGTGAAGTCAGGAAGTAGATCTCAGCCTTAGATAAATTAGAAGGGCATCGCACTCTTTTTTTTTTACCCTCCTACTTTTTCAGCCTGCAGAGTGCGCTTCAGTCTAGCAGACCCGAAATGTCTCTACATTGAAACCCCCACAAATGCACTTAATTGAAGTAATGAAAAGATAAAAGCGGCCCAAATGCAATTTCAAGTATATGTTGACTATTGAAATACCGTGTTTGGAGTGATGGCGTTCGTAGTGGATACTCGCTGGCATTGCAGCTGCGCTCATAGTGGGTAATTCGCAGCAGAGTGCTAGGCAGTGAGTGTCGAGGAATGACAAAATGACGGTTGGGTTTACTCGTTGTAGTGGTAAACCAAGTAGTTTGGCAAGCCGACCACCTCGTAGCCAAGTCTCTTTGCCATCTTGGCAAAGCCCTCGGTCTCGATCAAATGGTAAAATGGGAAAGATGGGAACATGGCTCCGTCACGGTGCACGTCTGCGTTGACCATCACCGCTCCACCTCCCACACCGTCCAAAGGCATTTCCACCGTGGCATCACCCTTTTCATCGTAGAAATGAGCCATCAAGGGTCTGTAGGTGGCGATCTCGCTGTATCCCTCGACGATGATTTCATCCTCCTTCATCGCCGCCGCGATCTTCAAGCCTTCCTCCGACTCAACCCAGTTGTTGAAGTCATATGGACGGATCTCGGGCTGACCATCCTTGACGTATCTTTGGTACACATTGGCACTAAGAATGGGCTTGTTGTGAGAGATCATGTCCTGGATTATAGTGGCCGGCGTCTCCACGATGTCTGCATCTATCCAAAGCACCCACGACGTGGTGGGGGCTATGGTGGTAAAGACCAACGAGTTTCTGGCCAAGGCCATCATCGAACGGCGCTCCTTCTGCACCTTCAAAGCGTGTCTGTCCTTTTCGAGTTGAGACTCCAACGATGTGGTGTCTTGTCTCAACATCGTAATCTTTTTGAACCTGTTCTTGCTCGCCTGGGTCATCTTGACTGCCTTCTCCAATTGCTTGATGGCCTGGTCGCCCTCGGCGGTTCTCGGGAAAATGAAGCCCAAAGAGATCATCTTGTGGTCGTAGGTCAACTTGTTCAAGTTGTCCCAGTACTCGGGCACAAACCTCGACATTGGTGTCAAAATCAACACCTCGCCCGAGTGGCCCTTCTCCTTGACAGACTCATCTAGCTTGTTCAAGTCGTAATGCGAGATGTGATTCTTGGGTAAGTTGCTCAAGATCGCCGAGTCTCTGTTGCCCAGCACCAACCATTCCTTGCTCTTCTTGTTATAGGAGTACTTGGTCTTTTTCGACAGGTACAACTTGGATGTGGACGAGGAGTTGAACAAAAATAAGTAGATCACAATCACCAACGACACCACTCCCACCAACGCGAGCGGCTTTCTTCGTATGCTGCGAATCACCTGGTTTTTGGAAAACATGGTAGATGAACAAGTCGCTCCTGGACGATTTCGCGAGTTTTTTGTTTGATTAGTTGTATGGTGTCTGGAGGGAACGCGCACTCGATAAGAGTAAGTGGTGCCTTCTGTTCAGAGAACGTGCGGTTGCAAGGAACGAATTTGGAAATTTGAATGACTGTCAATTGGGATTTGGCGTCGAATACTCGAGTTGCGATGGGGCAATTTATGGACGTGGCCTTGCCCGGAGCGCCTGCGCTGCTTACTGCTACAACATTCTCTATGACGAACTTTCCTATTCCAGAATAAGTCTGTAAACACGCAAATACTCCTTTACTTGAACACCTTACCGTCGGCGATCTCTCTCTTCTCACCGTTGACGTCAACTGGCTCGTCCCAAGCCAACATGTTGTCAACAAATTTCTTGATCTCGGCGTCGGAGCCGTCGATCTTAGTGTAGGCGTAAGACTCCCAGTCTGGAGCAACATCGAAGGCTGGGGCAAACTCTTGGCCTCTGACCAAGAAGAAACCGGTGATACCGTTGTTGTTGTTCTCTCCGTAGACAACCATGCAACCGAACATGTACTTGGTGGAAGCAGACAATCTGTTGAAGAATCCACCAACCAAGTTGTTGGACATGAAGGTCATGGTCAACTCGTCGTTGTACTTGTAGTCGACCTTCCACAAGGACCACTCAGATGGGTCGTACATGTTCTTCCAGAACCATGGGATGGCGGTCTCTCTGGTCTCCTCGTTGGAGTATATTCTCTTCCACTCGTCAAGAGGTTGCTTAGCCTTGCCCAAAGCCTCCAATGGGTGCTTTGGCTTTGGAGCCTCAGCTGGGGCAGCCTCGGCAGCAGGAGCGGCTTCCTTCTTCTTTGGAGCAGCCTCCTTCTTGGCAGCTGGGGCAGCGGCCTTCTTCTCCTTCTTTGGAGGAGTGTACTCAACAGGCTTCTCGATGAACTCGAAGTCCAAGCCAACAGACTTGAACAAAGGTTGAGCGGAAACAGTCTTGAACCATCTGGTGGTGGCTGGGTTGGCCTTTCTCCACTCAGCACCGAACAAGTAGTTGAAACCTCTGACGAATTGGAAAGCGGCAAAGTAGTCAGCGAAGGACAATCTCTCGCCGACAAGGTAGGTGTACTTGGACAATCTAGCCTCGAAGATGGCAATGACCTTCTCCAAGTGAGCCTTGTTCTCGTCAACCTGCTTCTTGTTGTATGGGTCGGCACCGGTGATTGGTCTGAAGATTCCAGCAACAGTTGGCAAGAACTCTGAGTTGGAGAAAGACAACCATCTGAGAATCTCAGCGTGCTCAACGGCGTTCTTACCCAACAACTTGTTGTCCTCGACAAGAGAGAGCACTAATTGTTAGTATGGGCCTTGAAAAGGCTGCGCAATTCCTGTCAGAGTACCAAATCTCGACATAATGTATTAAGACAGGGATAACTGTATAAATAAAAAATTTCTCATCATAAAGAATTGCGGCGGATGCTTCGAATCGGAGTTTATACATACAGTAGACAGAGACAGCAATGACCTCGGTCAACTTGAGGCCCTTTGGACCAACAAAGGCTGGCACCTTGGCCAAGGGGAAGTTCTTCTTGAAGACATCGGAGGTGGCAGGGTCAACAACCTCGACGTCCAACTTGAAGTGCTTGACTAAAGCAGTTGGGATCACGCCTCTGATCTTGGCATCAGCAAAGAGAGTACCTTGAGACATATTATATGTTTGATGTGGTGGAGCGGCTTTATAAAATTTTCTCTCATTTTTTCTACCTGCAATTCTTCACTTCTCGTCACGTGTGGTGCGGGTAATTTTCTTGCAGCCGTTCTCTGAGACCGGGACTCGGGTCCTGGCACGGTGTTTTCTGGCAGCAATGAATATTATCAAAGTGTATTTACTATGGCGGATGTGTCCAGAACGCTGGTTCTAGCTAGCTTGCGGCTGAGCTGGGTATATGTGCCGGGTGCGGAAGCGGAGTGCTCAGCAGCATGGCGGTGACCTATGTGGCCCTCAACGTTTGTAGGTACGCTTCACGCTGGCGGATCACCTCGTCACACAAAGCTCCGATTTCTTCGGTGGCAATGGCTGCTCTCGACACGTAGAACTCGGACAAGTTGAATTTGAGCCCGAAGTCCTGCTCGTAGTCCCACGCTTGCTGGATCATCTCGAACTTGTCGATGTCCTTGACGTACCTGGCCTCGATGCATCTGATCTCCTCGTAGTCCAACCACAACTCCTTCATTTCCGTGGCAAACTGCGGGTTGTAGCTGCTCACCAATTCGCTTAGATACTCGATGGTGGCGAACTCTCTTCTATGCTTCTCCTGTTTGCTAACTCCTCCGTACGGCGTAATGTCCCCGACAAGGGCCTCCGCTATGTCGTGCACCAACGCAATCTTCACACACTTATCGACGTTGACTTTTCCTGCTGGTAGCGCCATCGCAATGATCGACATCCGGTACATGTGGTCGGCGATGCTTTCGGTCTCCACAAGCCCTATGCCTCTGTCGATCCAGCCCGTCCGTGGTTGAATTTTCAAGAGACGGACGATCTGCACAAACGCCAACATGCTATTGATGGGCGTTTTGCGTTGTAGCAACTCCTTGATCCTCGCTGGGACAGCGTCCTCTGGCGTCCACAATGCTTCGCTCATGTTTTCTGCCTTTTTCTGTGGATCTAGTGCTCTAGTCTCAGATGAGTATTGGGAAGAGGTAAACACCGGTGGTGCACAGAGCCCAGGCCGCAGGTGACTGGCCAGTACTAGTCACCGTAAAGGCCATGATTTTCAAATCTAAATGCCGTTGTGAGGCGGCCCCGAATAGATGATATAATGCAGAGGAAAGGCTCTTGACTTTTTGTGGCTTTCGAGTTTTTGTGATTTCGACTTTTTGTGAACTTGTGTAGTGTGAGCTGCTTCTGGACAACTGGGTGATCCAGAGTCTGCCTCCCAGACGATCTTGAATCTTTGGAACTGGACGGCAAGGAGAAATTTGGAGGCCCCGCTTGGAAGTATCTCAGCTCTTTACGCTCTGAACTCCTTTTATCTCGATCTTTGCCTTTGCTCTTTTTTGTGTCTCTGTCTAGACTTCCTGAAGCAGTTCGCAGCCAAAGTCAACAGGAGAAACACGACATAAAATGCAAGGTAGACTTTATATTTTGTTGCTGGGATAACAGTAGTTGATCCCATTCTATTTTGATTCGAATTCAATACAGCCAAGAAATTATTACCGATTCGTGCAATTTTATTTGGTGCTGTTGCCAACTGACAATTGCACTGTGGTCTATATTTCTTTAAATTTCGCAGCTACATCTCCAAGATCCTAAAATCCATGAATAAGACTACGAGAAAATGCAGTTAACTTCTCCAAAGGCACCCATTAGAAAGCCATTTGAAGCTTCATCTATGTCAATACTGCAATTCTACATGAGGGATACTGACTCAAAAGAACCCCAGTGATGATAAATTGGCATACCCGGCTTTCATGTCTTTTTGACAGTTCTCGTCACCGACAAACCCGTCGATCTAATATGTTAGCATCATGGAGAACTTGCTTCAAAGTAGCTTTTTCAGTAAGCAAGCGACAGCCCCCCCCCCCCCCACTTTATGCCACGGTTGAAGTGACGACCTACGCCTGAAACGAGCCACTACGGACCGGGGTGACCAGCTAATCCTCTCAAAGCAAGGAATCATCATGTGTCTCGTCGCAATGACACTTCGTCTATGTTTGTTCCATGTACGTGAGATTTATTTTGACTATTAAGGGCCGAGTGCTTAAGCAATCAACTCAACAACACCACCGACAGCTCTGATCTTCTCCTCAGCCAACTCGGAAACGTATCTGGCCTTGACGATGACTGGAACGTTTGGCAAAGAACCCTTACCCAAAACCTTACCGTAACCGTGGGCCAAGGTGTCGATGACTGGGGCAGCAGAAGCAGAAGAGGACTTGAGGTACTCCTCTCTCTTGTCGTCCTCAACCAAAGACCACAATCTGTCCAAGTTGATCTCTGGCTTCCAGAAGTGGTTTCTTTGCTTGTGGAAGTATCTCATACCAACCTTACCGAAGTAACCTGGGTGGTACTTGTCCATGTTGGTTCTGTGGTGGTGTTGACCACCGGCCTTACCACGACCACCGGGGTTCTTTCTGTGCTTACCGACTCTACCCTTACCGGCAGAGACGTTACCTCTGTGCTTTCTGGTCTTGGTCAATCTAGTTGGCATTGCTGATGGTAGATATGTCTGAAGAAAGAGGTTCTTTGAAATTTTTTTCTCTTTTCTCCCGCACTGCGCACACTCGCAGTTCCTGGCGCGCCATCATTGAGCGCCGCACATGCAGGTCCTCCTGGTCTGCCTAGCCTGTGTGCGAGCTTTTTTCTAGGGTACAGCCCTGCTTGCGCGCACGTGCCAAATATGCCCTGCCCATATCGGGATTTTGCAGCAAGTTGGTGGGAGCACTGGAGTACTCAACGCTTAATTTGGCATTTGCAGCCAGACCTCCTCGTAGGTATCGCTACCCTTCGTTTCGGGAACCTTGGTCTTCACAAAAACATATGTGAGGGCACACATGGCGGAGAAGATGTAGTACACCCTGGCGCCGATCCAAGACTCTTTCAATATAGGAAACAAGAAGCCGACTGCAAACGTCGCTACCCAGTTCATTGTGACACCCCAACTTTGAGCCAGGGCCTTGGCCTGGGGCTGCGTGACCTCACCAACCAATAAGAAAGGGATTGGGCCGAGTCCAATTGCAAAGAAGGTGATGTAAACGAACGTTCCAATGATCGAGCAAAGAGCATTTGAAGTGCTTATACCGTAGCCTAACAATGCAGACAGAATACCCATCATTGTCACCGAGGCAAGGAGAAGAGGCTTGCGTCCAAGCCTATCCACTAGAGGAGCTGAAGCAAAGGTGACCACCGCATTGACAATCGAAATGAGGCAGTTGATAGCAACAGCAGCTTCAGGGAACAAGTCGATGAGCACAGAAACTCCATAGAAGATAATTGAGTTGATTCCGCAGAATTGCTGCATGACCAAAATACCTGTACCAACCAACTTACTGTTGTTGTATTCTGGAGAGCGCAAATACTCCCGCAACGTCACAGCTCGATGTGCCACTGATGGAGTTGATGCACCTGAGGCATGCAGCTCGATGTTCTCTTCACGAAGCAAGCTACCCAGTTCATGTGTGTCTGCGACGTTACCGCCACTCCTCCACGAATTGACTTCAGCACGGGCGGCACTATACTCTCCGCCCCTCAATTTGTGAAGCGTAGTGAACGCCAAAGTGCTCATGCCGTTATTGAATAGCCACATTGGCGACTCTTCCACATAAGACAAAATGCATATAAAGTTGACCGCAGCAATTGCACTTCCCATGAAGAGTAAGTACCTCCAGTCGTTGTTGTTGCACCACCACAACGCGAGAACTTGCGTGAACAAGATACCAATGTTCACCGAAACTTGATTCATGGAGCCGAGAAATCCCTTGAATTTGGGAGGAGCAATCTCGTTGATCAACAAGGAAGTCACCACCAATGCTGACCCTGCGCCAATGCCAGCCACAAAGCGGCCCAACAAAAGCGTGTTTACCGTTCCAGCATATCCATTCAAAAACGAGCCCACGAAGAAAAACACATTGTGCAACAAAGCCGTCTTCTTTCTGCCGATGCTGTCAGCAATTGTTCCCACGTAGAACGATCCCACTAAGCCTCCAATACTGAAGATTGACGTTGCAAGCCCGACCTGCTTATTGTCCAAAGGAATGCAAATCAGGAAGCCATGGCGACCAAAGAATGAAGACGAGTAGGCACTTTTGCCCGGAACATCTGTTTTACAGGACAAAATTGCCCCTGGCGAGTTCATCTCTGCCATATGGTACCCAAACTGGAGCGATCCAAGGCAAATGATGCCGACTGTGGCGAGCAACTGGCTCGTGAGCTTATCTTCTTTGCCCATTCTATAGATCTAAAGCTTATTGTGACAGTATCGAAATACTTGTCTTCACGAAGGCAATTGTCGGGCGTTGGCTAAGCCTGGTAAGCTTGAGACAGGGTAGTGTGGGGTGGGAAGGTCACGTGAAGATAATAGTTACGCAAAGTACTCGAAATTGAGTTGTGGATGCAGTATTTTGCAGTCCAACATTATTGTGCACCATTAATACAAAGGTTATTCGAGATGCAATTATGGTGTGTGCTCGACCAACTACACTTTATGCGATAGGCAAGAAATTGCCAATGATCATCATGGGGATGCCAAATACATCTCTCTTCAATGTCCAGATGCAGCCAGCCCGTATCTTGACATCCTTCTTGGGTGTAAGCAAAGTACACTCGGTCATGGTAGCTCCGAGGAAATCGCCAAATGCAATGCGAGAGAAAAGCTGGAAGTATTCAACGACAGACTTGTCGTCTAACAACTCCACTATGAAGGTTGGCTTTGATCCAAGTAATTGCTGCTTCGTCCAGCCGGTGAGAGTCATGAACTCCTCGCCAACGTAAGCTATTTCGCCAGTACGTCTCCAGACGATCGTAGGCGTTCCACTCACCTTGATGAAAGTGTCATATGTGAGAAGCGTGCGCTGGAAGCACTGCTCCATAAAGATGAGGTCCGATTCTCGAAGAGAATTTGTGCAAGCAATGAAGGATGGACGATATACCGACATGGACTCTGCCATTTTCACTAGCATATCGCGCGGGAAACGGCTTCGGAGATATGCAATAAGGCCGTGGTAGCCTGGGGTGTAAGAAAAGGGCTTGACGATCTTCGCATAGATTTCCTCCGGCTCTCTAAATTTGAGATTTTCATCTTGTGGGACATTAACTTCAAAGACCTGCGGTAGACCAATTGTGAAAGACACCGCCTGTTTGGACATTCTTTGATAGTACAGGGTAGGATTTGTTCTCTTAAGGTACTCGATGGCTTCTAGGACATCTGGAAACTGCACATTTTGGTGGTTGTCGGTGCTCCCGAGGAAATACTGATTTGTCTTTGGATCGAATGGAGGGAAGTTCGAGGTATCTGCGTACGGCATTGGTAAGGGGTTTAGAATTTGTGCATGTCCTATGGGTGGAAGGTAGCTTGTAGTCGTCAAGGACGACAGGGGAGAGCCTTTGGCTAAGCCATAGCCGTCTGGCGAGATGGCAGGCGAAATTCCAGCTGAATTGGGTGTACCGTCGTTTGGTGACAACAGGCTCGTGCGGTTCATTCCCATGAAGTTGTCTTGCAAGATGTTCGAGAGCGTGGAGTACTCCAAATCAGCAGCTGTGGACAAGAAGTTCGAGCCCTTTCTATCTGCATAATTTCCGTGGGGCTCTTGACTTCCCCCGCGCCGTAGCGCTGGCTGGTTATCAGTTTCGCTCTTCACTTGCGGACTACGTCCGGCGGAGTTCCTTGAGAGTTGGTCACGCTGCAAGCTCGGCAGGTTGTTGGGAAATTGGGGAGAATTGTAAAATCCACCAGGTGCCATTGGAGAGAGCTCCTGCTTTTCGGACGTGTCAATCAGGGCTGTGGGCTGAAGCAGTCCTTCCTTGTTTAGAAGGTAGTTGGGTAGCGATTCGCTATGCTGAAACATTGTGGACTCGTAAAGATGTGCACGGTTCTGTTTGGGATCATAATTATCCTTGAGACTCTGCGTAGTATTCATGGCGTACCCGTAACTGGCAGGTTCTGGAGTGGATTGTGACTCATCTCGTTGTGATTGGATCAAGTCGGGCGGCACATCCGCCAAGTACTTCTTGCGCTTCCGAACGGCGTCCTCGCACGTCGCCTGAAGCCCTTTGATAACACATCGTTTACATGGCCGTGCATTGTCACACGTCATGTGTGCCGTGTGGCAATGGTTGCATGCCCAAGCCGTTTTCTTGCGCTTCTTCTCGTTAGTATGATGGTTGTGAGTGTGGGGCACAGCATGAGTGCAAGCTGCGGCCAGAGTGCCTTGCGGATTGGCACAACGTCACTTGGGGCATTTTGCTGAATTTTTTTCTGCTGAAAGATACGTACGAGCTTCTTTTGGTCACTTGCCGACACCATATCACTGGCTAAGTGTTTAGTGTGATTACTGCGTCTGGTTACTGTATGCGGCGCCGGTGCGAGATAGGCGCTGAGAAGACCAGGCATCCACCTCCATACGCCATTAGTCGGAGTTGCAAATTTTGGAACTATTGAAACATTGGACTTTAGATTGAGAATTCAAAATCCCACGGTGCGGCAGGAGGAAAGCGGCGCTTCTCAAAGTGATGTTGGGTGCTGACCTCAGTGTTTTGCAGCTACGTTTTGCAGCTATGAACTATAAGCCAAACTACATAGAATTGAGCGTAAATTTCTGCAAATGGCATAATAAAAGGCTGTGACGTACTGTCTGTCACTTCGAGCAGGACAACGGGAATCTTGCTGGAGCGACAAGGATCGATGGCTTTGGCTTCGGTGATCACCCGCTTAACGCGTAGCCCAAGTCCTGGCCCTTGAACTCCTCAATCATGGACTCCAAGCCAGCTTGAAGTTCTTTCATGTTAGCGTTTTGAGCAACAAAGCGAGGCAACCACTCAGCCACGCCGTGTTGAAGAATCCCCTTGGCCCTTGCCTTTCCGTGGTCACGATGGCCGTAGGATCCATGTAAAGTGACCCGCTCGGTCTTGCTGGAGTACGCTGCCCGGTGCAAAATGTTATTGTTGTAGAACACAATGTCTCCGGGATGCAATTCCACGGAAATCTGGTCCGAAATGTGTTTCTTGCGGCTGTCATCGGTGGTCTTCTCTCTCTCTTCGGCAGTGCGGAGTCTCTTGTGTGAGCCAGGAACAACAATGAGGCATTTGTCTCCAGTCAAGGCCAAGTTGAACTGAGTACCAGCATATGGGTCCAGAAGCAACTGCTCCGCTTCTTCTTCAGGTGTCACTTCTGGGCGAATCAGGTCTCTGTGCCAGTCAAGCTCGAAGTCCGTGAGTGGGTTAATGAGCATATTAAAAAGCTCCATCGACAAGCCCTCTTTTTCCGTCTGCAAAATATCGCCAGCCACGTTTAGGAGCTTAGTGTCGGCGTAAAGCTTCTGGAAGGGCACAGACATGTCGCCCAAATCAGGGTGCAAAAGACCAGAAACGCCCCAGATGTCTGGACTGAAGTTTTCTGGCCATGGAGGAAACTGCTTGCCCCTCGTGCGTACGCTCTTCCAATTTCCAGCCCGGGCGTAGTCGATGACATCCTGTGCTGCCTTCTTGTACTCCTTCACCTCCTCTGGGGTGAGGAAGTTACGGATCACGGTGAAGCCATCCTCGGCGATTTGATCGTGGTGCAAATGTGATACGGTCATGGTTATCTCTGAATCCTCTTTGCGGCGGATACTGAGGTTTCATCGATTCCAACATTGATGGTTTTTAAGTACCAGATCAATATCTGCGCTCCACACCAAATTTCAAAGCTGGGGTAGCGCGCAACGTTACATTCTGGGGTAGCCTGGATGTAAGCAGGTGACATTTTGCAACCTGGAACCGTCGACGAATGGAGATTTCACCAACAGCTATTTTGGTCTGCGATCAATTGAATTGAATCAAAAGTCTGGGCTGTTTGAATGTGGCCGCTGCTTTCATTAACGTCAAGCAGGCCCCAGGCCGCAGACGGCCCTTGCGAGTGCTTTCCCCAGATTACCGAGCCTTTTTCCAGCTACTCGTATCTGACAGAAAAAGCCGACCTGCCACGCCTTATCGCCGTGATCCGTGCCGCTATCTCATAACCCGTGTGACACCAAAACTGCAATTAGAAGAACCTCGTGCAAATTTGGTTACATGTAGCACAATTCTAATGTATTGTAGCAGAATCGTGGACCCCACATTATAAGCGCGCGTCCACTTACTACCACACATCGTTCCACATCATACTCCCTTGCAAAATGTCAATTAGGTGGGGCATTTTGGGCGCAGGCAATATTTCCGGACTGTTCATTCATGACCTTGTGCTAAGCAATAAGAAGTCCTGCGGAACCCATGTCATCGCCAGCATTGGCTGCTCACTGCCAGAGAAGGCGGCCCAGTTCATTGAGAACAACGAAATCGTGCCACAAAATAACCAAGGCATCTCTGTTCGAAAGGAAAGCTACCAGGAATTGTATGAAAACCCTGATGTTGATGTCATCTACATTGGAACTCCGCACGTGTTCCATAAAGAGCAGGTTCTTGAGGCCCTAAAGCACGGTAAGCACGTTCTCTGTGAGAAGCCACTAACCGTTACCGGCAAGGACACCCGAGAACTTATCGCCTACGCCAAGTCAAAGCGCTTGTTCCTCATGGAAGCGG
Organism: [Candida] danieliae; assembly: GCA_030579135.1. Lineage (NCBI taxonomy): Eukaryota > Fungi > Ascomycota > Pichiomycetes > Serinales > Metschnikowiaceae > Metschnikowia > [Candida] danieliae. The sequence continues at coordinate 29,300 of JAKUAC010000015.1, forward strand.
TGTGGACTCGCTTCTTTCCTATCATTGGTGAGGCTAGAGACATCATCTATGAACAGGGGCTCTTGGGCAAGCGCTGGAGACTTTTTGCAGACTTCTCCATGAACGCTGAACTTGAGAAATTGCCACGCACTTCTCGTGCAAGAGACAAAAATCTCGCAGCAGGCGCCACTTTGGATATTGGTATCTATCCGTTGACATATGGCCGAATTCTTCTTGACCCCCGGTATGATTCCGAGTTCATCGTCAAATCAATTCTCTCATTGGATGGAAGGGATTGGGTCGATCACATGGCCACGTACATCATGCAATACTACGACGGCTCTCAAGCTGTTCTCACCTGCTCAAACTTCACTGACGGGCCCGCTGCATTTGCGAGAATGGAAGGCGAGGAAGGCTGTCTCGAGCTTTTTGGTACCAACCCAGCCCAACCACGAAAGCTTGTCGTGACCTTCAGAGACAAGCTGAAGGAACAAATCGTGATCTACGATGACATTGTAGACACAGGCTACAAAGGTTACATTTACGAGGCAGACGCTGTTCGTGAGGCGCTTCTCGCTGGTAAGACAGAGTGCGAGACCATGTCGTTGGCCGAGACCCAACTCATGATGGACACAATGGATGGCATCCGGAAGGAAAACCACTTCTCATACAAGGAAGATCTCAGCGAAGGTTTTTGATCTCGGCTTCTAAAACTCAGGCTCGTATGTGTAAACTATGGATAATCGACTCTACTCCTGCTCTCTCCCGTCACGTGACGCCAATGCCAAAATTTTCGGACTCACTGATATGCCCTGGAAGCCCAAGCACCCACCATACGTCCAACATACATAAAAATGGCAGCATTTCTCGCCAAATTCACAAAGCTCTCTCTTAAAGACGGCCCTAAGGCTACTGACGCTGCTTTCCCAGAGTTGACCGCCGAGGGTAAGGCTTTGTCCTCGCAGTTCAACACCCTTTCCGGCAGATTGAACGAGCCCGAGACTTTGGAGACTTTGAACGCCAACTTGAGAAACAAGACCTTTGTTGCCGGTAATGAGCCAGCCAAGATCGACGTTGACTTGTTTGCCAAGGTCTTGCCAATTGCCGCAGCCTGGAACTCGGCCGCAGATTACGCCAAGTTCAGACACATCTTGAGATGGGCTGACTTGGTCCAGAACACATTGGTGGAGGTTCCAGAGTCTGAGAAATTGACGGTCAACGTCGACACCGAGGTTGCCAGAGAGATAAAGGAGAAGAAGAAGCCTGCCGACAAGCAAGCTTCGCAAGAGAAGGCTCCAGCTGAGAAGCAAGCCCCAGCCGCTAAGGCTGCGAAGACTGCTGACAAGCAGGAGAAGCAAGAGAAGCAAGGCGGTAAGGAGCTCTCCGAGGAAGAAAAAAAGGCCAGAGCTGAGGCCGCCAAGGCCAAGAAGGAGGCTAAGGCTAAGGCCAAGGCTGAGCAAAATGCTAAGCAGCAGGCCGCAGCTGTTCCTCCAAACCCAGGAATGATTGACTTCAGAGTTGGTTTCATCCAAAAGGCTGTCAAGCACCCAGACGCAGACTCTTTGTACATGTCCACCATTGACATGGGCGACGCTGAAGGTCCAAGAACCGTGTGTTCTGGTTTGGTCAAGTATATTCCTTTGGAGGACATGCAGGAGAGATACGTTGTGGTTGTTGCCAACTTGAAGCCCGTCAGCATGAGAGGTGTCAAGTCATGCGCCATGGTCTTGTGTGCTTCTAACGAAAACACTGTTGAGTTTGTGAACCCACCAGCCGGCTCTAAGCCTGGTGACAAGATCTTCTTTGAGGGCTACAACTCGGAGCCAGAGAAGCAATTGAACCCTAAGAAGAAGGTCTGGGAGGCTGTGCAACCTGGTTTCTCAACCACCGAGAACTTCGAGGTCACCTACACTGTGGAAGGCAAGGAGCCAGCCAAGTTGGTGAACGCCAAGGGTGAGCTTTGTAAGAACACCTCCCTTGTTAAGGCTGATGTGAAGTAGTGGGCAATGGCTGCAAAGCCGGTATAGAATACGATCGCATAATGGTACAAGGAGTAGGTGGCGCTGATTATCTATTTTTGCAAGCAACCATACCGGAGGATAGCTTAAAAAAAAACTCGACATTGGCAAAAAGCTTCGGATGCCAAGTCCCGCTTCCACACTGTGTGAGTGGCACCTCCGCAGCCGCAGAAATGCGGTGCGACTGCTGCCAATAGAGAGCCTCACATAGATAAGCTGCTGCAACAAAGTTCAGTGCAGACACCACGAAATGAAGCTTCTCGATAAAACGATTGCACTTGAGAAAGACAAGAGCGGGTCGCTTTCCCTCATACCGCAGGACAAGGAGGATCTCTGGCAACTATACAACCTCATTCAGAAGGGAGATGTGGTGGAGCTTCTGTCGATTCGAAACGTCAAAAAGACAGAGGGAGGAAGAGCAGAGCGAGTCCATGTGCGCTTGAAGCTTGCCGTCGAGAGCGTTGACTATGTGCCTAGCGACGAAACAATGAGGATTCGTGGTAAGACCACAGAGCAAAACGAGTATGTGCCAAACCAGAGCTATCACACCGCAGAGGTTCAGCTCGATAAGCCTTTGAAGATCTCTAAGCCCGAGTGGGACGACGTGAGTTATGGCATAGTGCTAGAGGCTTCTTCCGTAGAGAAGAAGGCGGAGGTTGGTGCTGTTGTTTTGCAGGAAGGTGTAGCACATTTGTGTTTGGTGACAGACAAGATGACTGTTCTCCGTAACAAGATTGAAAAGGCCATTCCTCGCAAGAGCAGAGGTGACGCTGGTGGCAGCGCCCATGACAAAGCCATCGCGAAGTTTCTTGATATGGTCCAATCCACTCTTGTGCGTAACTTTGACGTGGAACGCTTGAAGGTGGTCATCTTGGCGTCCCCAGGGTTCACTGCAGGTGCTCTTCAGAAGGCCATCTTTGATGCTGCGATCAAAGAAGACAACAAAGTCATTTTGAAGAACAGGTCAAAGTTTTTGGTGGTCCATTCTTCCACGGGATACCTTCAAGGCTTGGAGGAAGTCTTGAAGGATCCTTCGGTGCAAAAGAACCTCAACGACACCAAGTTCGCCAAAGAAGCGGCTATGTTCGAGGATTTTCAGAAGGTGTTGAATGAGGACGACGGGAGAGCGTGGTATGGGCCCAAGGAGGTGGAGAGAGCTGTAGAGTCGGGCGCAGTCAAGTCTTTGATGCTTACCGACTCTCTCTTCCGGAGTGACGACATTGCGGTCAGAAAGCATTACATTGCATTGAGTGACGAGGTCAAGAGCCAGGGCGGTCAAGTCTATGTTCTCTCTACGCTACACGACTGCGGTGTCCAGTTGGACCAGTTGACTGGTGCAGCCGTTCTTCTAAAGTACCCAGTCGACCTTGAGGAAGACGACAGTGAGGAAGTTCTGGATGAGGAATAGATGATCGTCCAGCCTTTTACGGAACACTATGTACATACATTTAAATACTAATTCATTGATCTAATTCGAAGCGGTGGCCCTTGGCTCGGCTAGATAGTCTTGCTTTGCTATTCTAGTATACCAAACGTTTCCGCCGCGAGAGTAGATCATGGCATCTTGCGCTAGACCAATCATGAGAGATATGAAGAAGCCTTTTCTCACAAAGGTCCATTTTTGAACCTTCGTCATATGCTTTGCTGAGCCATAAGCTAGCGAAAGCGCCAGTCCCACCAAAGTAGTATTCAAGAAGTCCGTCTGGCCTCTAGCTTGATCTAGGCCTGCCTCGAGGCAGAGGAAAGACGACACGCCCACCGAGTACCTGAAGGCTAAACCCATGGCTTGGCGAAAGCCAGATATGAGCATGACGTAGTTCTTCTTCTTATGATAAAAGTACCAGCCACCGACAGTCCGAGGCAATCTGTGAGCGTTTTCGGTCAAGTATCGGAGAGAAGACATCTTGATGCCCTCGTAAAACCCTTGACCTGCGCCGACCATCGAGGTGATGGTGGCTGCAGTTGCAATTCTATCCTTGGGAAAGAGATGTAGTCTTTGATCTTCTAGCTTCTTGGACATGTTGTATTGGTTTGCAATGCTTTAAGCGATGAAGTCTCCAGTGCAGTGAGTTCTCCGTACTTCGCGGTATGCAAATATAGTGAGTAGCTGCGAAGGGCTAAGCAGCAAGGGATTTAAAAAACGAATTTGCAAATGGGCGATTCGTTCTTCGCTTCTGGCATCAAGATTCCTTTTTTGAAAGAAATACTGGCAAAATTGTGGCTACGTGTGGTCCTCGCTAGGAAGTGTACTTTGTGTGCCGCGGCTACTAAGTGGTATTGTATTCATGGGTATAACAAAAGCAAACAGACACCTACTGGTCCAAGATCGACTTGACAAACTCCACATAGTCGACGTTGCCCTCGGATGTCACATTGACACCCTTCAACAACTCGTCGACCTCGGAGTCGCTCAACTTCTCACCAATTGAGGTCAAAATGTATCTCAACTCACCAACACCAATGTAACCAGTTTGCTCCTTGTCAAAGACTTGGAAGCCCTTGATGTAGTCTTCAGGAAGACCCAACGGCTTGAAGCCGTCTGGTCTGTTGATGATGTTCTGGTAGGTGTCGAAGTCAAACTCATTCAGCTTGACGGACTCTTGCAAGTCCGAGATCTCAGCCAAGGTGGGGTTTTGACCGACAGCTCTAAGCAAGTCGCCCAAATGTTCAATTGGAATTTTTCCAGTGCCTTTCTTGTCAAATAGGGCGAATGCGTCCTTGTAAGTCTTAGTGTTCGACTAAACGTGTTAGTTCCTATGTGGCTTCATAAATTTCCCGTAATGAGAACTCGAGCCAGCCTACGGCCCACTCCAAAAGCTCTCAAAGATACGACTCTCGATTTGCTCTCAGTATACGTACCATTTTGTAAAGCTACAGTTGTGTTCTGAACGGTAGAGAATTATGACGGTAGTGAGATAAGTGTAAATAAAGGCACGTGACCTGATCCACGCATGTGCCACACTCATCTACACACCTGAATAATTCACGGCAAAGTATAAGAATCTTCATTTATTGGAGTTTCATCTCAGGCTGATTCCTCTATTGTTGGGTCAATTGACTAAATTCTCGTTGTGCTCTTGCTATTCCTTCCGCCTATGAATGAAGCCAGGAGGGCAGCCCAAACGCGATGATGGGCGCGTGGAAAGACCAACATCAAATTAGACAAAGCACAATAAAGAGTCGCGCTTATTCCGTCTGGCTGGATCAAAGCCACTCTCCCTTCTCAAACTCTAAATTTCATACGAAATTAATCTTTCAATCAGCGCTTCACGATCTATTCGAGATTGCAAGTATACGCGGCTGATCTGGAGTGCAGATAACACATCAAGTAATCACAAAGCTCCATCTTCTGTTCCATAGGCTGCTTTTCTCCGGTCCAAAAACCTGAATCTCATATCAGTGCTAGGTCGTCATGAATGGGGGAAGCGCTCAGCACTCTCAGAAGCGGCGAAAAGTGACGTCGTCTCCGCTCCCTGGTGATGATTCACTGCTTCCCTCACCTTCTCAGGCTCCAGACTCCGAAGATTTCAAGCCAGGAAATATCATCACTTTGCGTGTCTTCAACTTCACAACCTACTCATATGGTACCTTCAAGCTTTCCCCGTCTTTGAACATGATAATCGGGCCCAACGGCACAGGTAAGTCCACCTTCGTGGCAGCTGTATGCTTAGGACTAGGCGGCAAACTTGACTTGATCAAAAGAAAGACCATGGACTCGATGATCAAGTCGGGAGAAAACGAGATGAAGATTGAAATCACCTTGAAAAATAAACCTGGACATCCTGATATTGTCATTGAAAGAAAGCACGTCCTCAAACAATCCCGCTCAACGTGGACTGTAAACGGAGCGACCTCTGATCTACGCTCGGTTCGTGAACTTGTCCAAGGTTTGAACATCCAACTAGATAACCTCTGCCACTTCCTACCGCAAGAGCGTGTCGCCGAGTTCGCGTCTCTTTCTCCTGAGAAGCTCCTTTTGGAGACAGAGCGAACAATAGGAGACAACACACTACTCGATAAGCATCTGCTTTTAATCGAGCTAGAAACCTCTTTGATTGCATTAAACAATGATGTTGAGAGAATCGAGGAAGCAATTTCTAGCTTACAGGCTGATGTAGACAAGTTTGAGCAAGAAGCTCAGAAATATCAGGATTACGAAAACAAAACCATTCATATTCAGCATCACAAAAAACTACTACCGTATGCTAAGCTTCAAGATCAGACTGAAAGATACGAACAGCTCAAGAAAATCAGAGATGATGCAAAGCGAGCGTACGAAGAATTTGCGGCTAATACAACTCCGCTTAAAAAAGCCATTGCGACGGTTACACAGCAAATGAGCGAATGCCAAGCTGAGCAGCAAAAATTAGAGGCAAAATCCCACGAATTCCAAGAAAAGCTCAAGAGAATGTCCAACACTGCTGCAGGCTTGGAGCAAGAATTTCCGGCTTTGAAAAACGAAATAAAGTCCCTTAGATCTCGAGCAGAAGACCAAAAGCGAGACATTGCAAAGCTCAAACAAGACAAAATAGGCTTGGAGGAACGGCTCAGAGAGAGCCCTGTATTTGATGCGCTTCAATTAAAAAGCATCGTATCCGAGAGACAGGTCAAGCATGAGGAAAAGACCAAGATTGACGAGGAACTTGACAGCCTTACGTTTGAGGCGAACACCCTTCGGCGCGAAATAGAGCAGAGAGAGCGACAGTTCCGTGATGAAGGTCAAAAACTCGCGAATAATGACAGGCTTGATGTTCTATCCACCAGGGGTACTCGCTACTCACGCGAAATTGTCTCTGGCGCTTATCGAGCCCACAAATTTTTAAGAGAAGCACGGAAGAACCAAACCTTGAGATACTTTGAGGCACCAGTTGTCTCATGTGGTGTCACACATCAAAAATATGCAAAGTATTTTGAGAAAGTCGTTGATACGAACACTCTATTCGCCATATTCTTCGCGAATGACGCCGATTATCAGCAAGTTTCTCGAGCTTTGCCCAAGGAGCTCAATGTCCCAATGCGAACTAATTCTAATGTTCCGCCTCAAGAGCCAATTTCAAGACGTGAATTGGAGAGCTATGGTTTCGAAGGCTATCTCGCTGATTTCATCACTGGCCCCGAAGTTGTTCTAAATGGCTTGAAACAAAGATCTGCGATCCATGCGATTCCAGTTTCGCTGACTCCGCTTTCGCCAGAACTTATAAAAAAGCTCATGATACCCCCAAAAAATGGCCGGTACCCTTTCTCAAAGTTTATTGTGGATTCGAATATATACCACGTCAAACGATCGAGATATGGCTCCAAGCAAGTTTTCTATCTGACTGAAAATATAAATCCTGCACAACTTGTAGGTGCAACAGGCTTGACGGAGGAAGTAAAGGGGAATATCAGGAATCAAATGAAGAGTTTGAAGGATGATGTAACCGCGAAGCGAAGCGAGAAGGATGAAGTCGAGCAGATGAAGAGCAAATTGCAGGAGCAGATCCACAAAATTAACGAGGAGATACAGGGCTATGACAAACAAGTCAAACAGATTCGGAAAGAAAAAGAGTCAAGGACGAAACTTGAAGATACTGTCAAGCATGTTGAAGAGCATATCACGGCATTAATGAGGTCTGCGACACAAGATCAAAGTGCCAAGATAAGAGAATGTGAAGAAGCCCTCTTAGAGAGATACAGCAGATACGCAGAGGTCATGGCAGAAATTGCCGACATCAATGAGTTGCTAGTGACCAACGTAATTACGGCAAAAGAGAAGGATCTTGTTTATCAACAGTTTGAGAGCAAGAGTCTCGGCTTACAAAGTTTGATCCAAGACTTAGATGAGCGAAAAGTTGAATTGCAAGAGGCTTATAAGAAGGCAAAACACGAGGCCAATGAATTCAAGCGGGGGGATGCGGCCAGAGAAATTCGTCAGCAAACACTCACCCCAGAAGAGCGTGAAATTATAAGTCAGCTCGTTACATCCTACATGGAGAGACAGCAACTATCAGAGCAGTTCATTCTCAGGAAAATCGAGCAGCTCGAAGACGAACTATCTGTTTTGGCAAGCGTTGATAGCGGTGCTATCGAAGTTCTTAAATCGAAAAGAGCAGATTTAGAGTTGGCACAGCGGCAATTCCCAGATGCCAAGCGGAAGCAGACTACTCTCAAGCAACGAATGGATGGAATCTCCATTCCTTGGGAAGCTGAACTCTCCAAGATGGTTGCAAAAATCTCAAAAGCTTTTCAAAAGAGGTTTGTGACCGTCGCAAGCGATGGGCAGGTCGAGCTTGTGAAAGATGGGCGGTTTAGTAACTGGAAACTAGAGATACTCGTCAAATTCCGAGAAAACTCTGAGCTCAAAGTTTTGGATCATCAATCGCAGTCTGGTGGCGAACGGGCTGTCTCGACGATCTTCTTCATTATGTCTCTCCAGGGACTCACGAAGGCACCATTGAGAATTGTGGATGAGATTAATCAAGGTATGGACCCTAAGAACGAAAAGATGGCACACAAATTCTTAGTCCACACTGCGTGCAAGAACTCTCTGTCCCAGTATTTTCTTGTTACTCCAAAACTCTTATCTGGCTTATACTATCACCCGAGAATGGCCATTCATTGCATATTCACAGGTCCCTTGCTCAAACAGAATGATCCTACTAAGGCAGAAGATACTTTCTTGAACATGCAGCTGATTCAACTGTCTGCTGCTTAAGTTCTTCGACCTTAAGTCATTTCATTTTTTTGTATATACACGATATTATACTATTGAGTAATGTGCCTCAAAGCGCTTGCAAGTCTATTCAAGAACACTTTGTAACCTAGTACTTTCAGGACATCCATGACATTTACGCCAGGCACCATACCGGTCAAGGCAAAGCGAAGTGTTTGCATTACTTGCATTGGTTGAACGTGTTGTAGTTTACTCTTGATGCTTTCAACGGTAGGTATGTCACCTAAAACTATTGCTTGATCGATCGACGTCTTCAAAATCTCCTCCAAATGGGGGGTGGTAGGAACTTGCACAGCGGTGAAGTCAATGTCTTCGAAGAAGTAAGGGTGCTCTTTGTGCAAATCGGATGGCTTCTCGAGATGGCCAGCAGCAATAACTAGGCATTTGTGAAAGTAGCTTCTGTCGAAACGACCGCCAGTCAATTGATTAAAATTGGGAAATTCATTGTCCACGATGGAGTTACCCAACAGTACATTTTGCATAGCCAGAGGAAGGTGATGCTTGTTGAAATACCACAACTTGTTTTCTGCTACTTTAACGTTTCCTTTGGTCATATTGTCCAATCGAAACTTATTGACGATTTCTTCCAACGTCATCACCTCCTTGACTTTCTTACCCTTTTCCGGGCGTGGCGGGGACCAGCCGAACAAAGCAACGAAATTGGTCAACGCTTCTGGGACGATGCCCTTTTTGCTCATGCTCATGATCCCAATGTCGCCGTGTCTTTTCGAGAGTTTTTTATCACCCAAATTAGTAAGTAAAGGAATGTGCACAAATTTGGGAGGTGTCCAACCAAATGCCTCGTAAAGAGCAACATGCTTCGCTGTGGATGACAACCATTCTTCTCCTCTGATTACATGCGTTATTTTCATTAGGTGGTCATCCACAACATTTGCGAAGTGATATGTCGGAAGACCATCCAGTTTCATGATGACAAAGTCGTCATAGCGCCGATCGTTGAGATTGAACTGCGGTTGGAGGTCCAAAATTCCGTGTCTCAAATCTTCGATTTTGCTGTATGTGTCTGGTGAGCGAAATCTCACCACATACTCATTGTCGGTATTGGCTTGAGGGGCGTGGTGCAAGCATTTTCTATCGTATGTTACCGTTGTTGGAGGCTTAAGCTTTTGGGCAGATTCACGCAAGCTGAGCAAGCGATCCTTCGAGCAGAAGCACTTGTACGCAAGTCCTTTATCAATGAGAATATCCACATAATGTTGGTATATTTCGCGCCGTTCTGATTGCCTATATGGACCATATGCTCCCCCGACTTCAGGCGATTCATCTGCATGAAGGCCGGCCCAGGCGAGGGATTCGTAAATGTTTTCCTCTGCTCCCAGAACTAGTCTGGATTGGTCTGTGTCCTCGAGACGAACAATGAACTGACCATTTGTCTGCTTAGCTAAGAGGTAGTTGTAAAGCGCTGTTCTCATGGAGCCTAAATGAAGAAGACCCGTGGGAGACGGAGCGAAACGAGTTCGAGCCGGAGACTCGGGATGAATGGATTTTTTGGCTCCCAAAAGCGGGTTCAAGCTCAGATCAGGTCTTAGTGGTGACGATCTTAGCGGATTCTTCGGCTTTAAGTCGAGTGATTTTGCGCCCGCAGGTTTGAGGCTGTAGAACCTTCGTAGAGCCAATTGCATTGCGGACGGTGTCTTACTGATATGCGAATACATGTCAAAGAGTTAAAGGTGACATCAGCCGAATCGGGCATTTATCACTAACCGTTTGGGTTTTATGGAGAACATCACTTGAAGCCGCGACCGCTAATGTGGAGATTGTGAGTATGGCCTGCACACCCTCATCAATTGCCGCAAAATTTTCCAGAAGCAGCATACTTCGAGATACTTGAAGATAGCACAAAAAGCCCACAAGCGCTTTGCTACATCATGGCTCTGTACAACAGACAACCTCCCGCAACCTGCAACAACATGCAGCAACAAAGTGCGCCCGCTCCGGGTCTCCACAAGAGACACATGCAGCAATTCTACCTCCACAAGCTGTTTGACTTGCTGTCAGACGCCGAGTTTCTCCCCATGATTCCATCTGATCCAGTAGCGAAGGCGCTTCAGATCCAGGAGAACATGAACAAAAACATGAGTGGGTCTCCACTGTACGTTGGTCCGGGAATGCAGAGGCTGGACCAGATGGCGTTCTACGGCAATGCCGCACAAAAGGCGAGAAGACACAGCGGCCAGTTTTTGCACCAGCACTTGTTTGGAGGAAAACGAAACGATTACGCCCAATACAAGCAAGGATAGAGGCTTCCAAAAGGGTATCGTTTGCTGCGGCCCGGGACACGGGCATACGGGCTTCGGGGCTAGGGACGGAAAAGCACGTACGTGCATGGGGCAGTCTAGGTTAGAGACTGTATTTATAGAGCTTTGGGGGCGGCTGCAAGCTGTGGTCGAAAGTTTTTGCATTGCATATCATCATTCGTTACATAAATCAATTTATTGCATACTTAAAGAGAACTTCGAAGTCAGTTTTTGTGGTCACAAGTAGCTAGTATTTGATAGATTTCGCACCCATTTTACAATAATGCTGCTTGGCTAGAAATGAACAGGCACGTCAAAAATACCATCAAGCCAATTTTTTGAAAATTTTTGGGAGCAATGATTTCTCGACTCTCTTTTGAATACGCTCTTCGATTTTGAAACAGTGTTTTCGCCCTACTTCTCATTTTAAGTCAGTATGTTGTCTCTCACCGCTGCGCTCGTCATAATCATCTCGCGCCACTACGCCACACACTCACCACATCCATTCACATAATTTGTTTCACCTCAATTCCTGCCATTAGAAGACAAACATGGCATTGTGAAGACATTGCGTGACGAGCTGTTCAGTTGCTACGGAGCGGAGAAACACGGGCGGCGTCAGTATCGGCTCCGTGCCTCGCTCTGCTCGTGGGTCTGGGAGCGAGCGGCGGAAGCACGGGCTGCAAAAGGAAGCAGCACTGATTGCAAAAGGGAGCGCTGATCGCACAGTGGTCGCAGCCGGAAGACACCCCACAAACTGCGGTGGTGACACGTCAAGAACCAATACAATTATTCAGCAGGCAACCCCCCTAAACAAAGTAGAATTCGATATTTGCATAAAAACAAAAGGGCCTTTTGAGCCAAATTCAGGTGGTGTTTGCGGCCAATGTCGCCTCACTGGTTTGCCTCTCGGTTCCTGCTTTCTCCGTTGCCATCGCCGCCGCCACCGCGCAGCCGTACAGTATATAACCCTGCGCATGCGTGGAACCCTGAACTGAAACACTCCATACCACACAACTTGACATGTGCAAAGGATTTAGAAAGAGAAACGAACAAGCAAACGAAGAGAGCAGGGTGGAGCCTTCGACAATTGAGATGCAAGCGCCATTGTCTCCCTATGACGAAGACATTGACAAGTTCTTCGCTAAGATCGGAACTATGACAGACTCCTTTTCCGACTTCACCAAGAAAATGGTAGCTCAAACATACGAGCAGCACCAGAAGAACCAGGAGCACGGATGGGGAAGACACTGGAAGAGCAAGTGGCACGACCAAGACGAGCAGTCGGTGGACTCCTACTTCAACCGTCCTTATCAGTCGAGGACGACACCTCTGAACATCCGCGATTCCGAGGTTGTTGCGCCAAGGATCAATGTATTTGATCTTCTTGACTCTTTTGGCGAGTCGAGCGGCAGAACCCCATTTGGAATGACCTCCAGACTGAACCCTACCTCGGAAGAGTACAACCTCTGCATGAGGAAAGACGGCCTCTCGTTATGGGACGCGAACGGCTACTGGCATTGCTTGTTTCCTAACTCGCGGGTTCCCGCCAAGTTCTTGAAGTTTAAAAACGCGAGCTTGCAAGGTGCTATAGTCACCAGGGATGATTTCGAGGAGCTGGCCCGCTCCGTGCCCGCTAGTCAAGGTGGCGTGGTTGACTTGGGCCCCAAGGGTATGTTTTTCAGACACTTTGACGACTTATTAAACTGGAAGAACGCTAAGCTCGAGGCCGAGAGACAGAGAGTGGCAGCGACAAACAAGGAAATGCGTCGTCCCAAGATTCAGCCTCAAGACGCTGAGCCAAAGCAATTGAGCTCGAAGTCAATTGTTGGATCTTCAGTCCAAAACTCTACTTCCACGGAGAACGGCGACGTTATTTCGCAAGAGACCAAGACCGAATACTTCAGCGATGGCACCTCGATCACAAGCAGTGTTGTCAAGCGCAAGCCTTACGGCTCTGACAGCTGGTCTATCGTCAATGAGAAAACAGAGCAGAACGCCAAGAAGACCGGATGGTTTTGGAATTAGCCTGTAAGCCCATTCAAGCAGCGTTACCAGCCGCTCACCTTGAAGTACGCTTGGTGTACTTTTTTGATCTGACTTGATCAGACATTTGTATAAAGACAACGTGAAATGACCTAATTAATATAAGAGAAATGATAATTTATCCAGAAATGTGAAGGCGATCCATTTTCAAACTTTCAGGAGTAAAGACATGTTGCAAATCGAGATATTTTGCAACTCCTGTTATCGGAGGTGTACAGGTGTCTAGCGAGCATGGAAGTCGGTAATGTAGGCGCCGAGTGATAGCGTACCATCTTCATCGTTCAATCATGAACCCGCTCAATAAGATCATTTTTCTATCTGCTTTCCTCGCATTTGGGTTTCTTTTGATTCTCCTCTCGTGCGCATTATATAACAACTGGCTTCCGCTTTGGGTCATAGTGATCTTCTTGGTCGCCCCTTTGCCGAATATCATCCTGACCTCCATTGAAAACAATCGAGATGACTTTCTCACCTTCAGCAATGACCATGGCAACACCCCCACGCCGTTGGAGGAGTTTGCGAAGTTTTTGACTGGGCTTTTAATCTTGAGCGGGATCTCGTTGCCCATCATTTTGTTCCACACAAGACTCATTGGACTAGGGTCCACCGTCATGAGCATACTTGGAGGTTTGATCGTTTACGGGGATATAAGCGTATTCATTTGGTTCTTTAGTGAAGGCGAGGTCGAGAACGATGACTTCAATTTCTAAAACCGTGGCCTCTATTGTCTAGCGCTTGCCGCTGCGCAACCACCGTACCAAGGTAATAGTGCTTCGCATAGAGCCTGCTCTGTGGAAAACTTCATTAAGCAAGCGACGAGACTGCGGCCGAATAATCTTCATTAGTCGAGGAAGTCAGCTTCCACTTCATAAAATTCAATTCAATACAACCAATAACAATATTAGGATGACTGTCAAGACAATGATCGTGACTAGACTTCCGTTCTCTCTGACTTTTCTTCGAAACTCGACAAGTCGGTCGCCCGCTCTCTGCAAACGCGCTGCCGAGCTGTCGACGCCGCTCTCCAAATCATTGAGTAGAATCAAGTGATCGTCTAGTTCGTTACTGATAGTAGTGCCCATAGAATGCTGCACTCCAATGGATTGGTGGAGGACATCCAAGCTGCGGTCCTGCTCCAAGAGCTGCTGCTGATGCTGCGCAAACATTTCCTGGTTGGTCGTATCGACCGACAGGAGAGTGTTACGATCGGCGTCCTCGCTATCGTCGTCGTCCCGGTAAGGCTTGAACTTGCTCGAGGTTCCCATGAGCTGGGACTTCATGAGAGCGACATCCTCCTCGTCACCGCCCGCGTCGTAGTCCTTAAACCGCACGCTTTTCTTGTTGGGCTGTTTCGCCTGCTGTTGTAGCTTCTTGTCAAAGCTATACTCTTCTGCGTTCATATAGGCGTCATCCTGTAGCTTCGCGATTGACCTGGCGTAAGCGTCCACCGCTTCGTTATAGCTGTCAGCCAACTCGTCCGTGCTATACTTGGCAAGATCCTCGTAAGCATACGTGAGGGTGGTCTTTATCTGTGAGAGCACGCTGATCACATCTAGATTGTCTGATTGGGACGGTGTGAGTTTCAAGACATGAATGAGACGATCTCGCTCTTCAAGCAAGTCCTCGAGCTGGTCGATATATGAGGATGCTTTGCTGAGCTGCGTATGTATGGATTTGGAGGAGACTGTCATCTGGATACGGTTGATAAGAGTCTTGAAGGCGACGTTTTACCCCGGAGGATGTGCAGGCCTGTGGGGCGGATTCGCAATAAGGCAGGTTGTTATCTGCTACACTATGATGAGGAATAGAGGAGAAAATAATTGGTGTATAATCTTTGAAATCGTTCCGCTTATGTCTTGGATATCGTCGTGACTCCTGAGCCGTGACTATTAAGGTTTGCGGTGTTGCGAGCTATTTCTTGGTGCCGGGGCATTTCACTAGTAGTGCCTTCTTGGGAACCACGTAGGTGTTCATGGGAAGCGAGTCCATGAGGACCTCGGCGGTTTCGCGTAGCACCTGAGCGATTAATGCCGTTTCGGCGTCGATCATGTCTTCCAAGCAGTCAAGCACAAGCGCAGAGTTCTCGATGCCCTCCTGGAGCAACAGGATCTTTTGGTGTGGGTGAATTGAAGAGGATGACGAGTTGACTTTGATATGCGGTAGAGAGCTGGTCGAGGTTGCAACCGTGCTTCGTGAAGCTAGCGACTGTGAGTCTGTATCGGAGATGTCTGCCTCTAGGCTGAAGATCTCCAGCAGGAGGATGTCGAGGCGATTTAGCATCTCCGCCGTTTTGCGCCGGGGCTTGCGTTGAATTTTGGAGAGCGTGGCTATTGAATGGGCAGCCAACGCTGGCTGCTGAAATAGGAATGATAGCTTGCGCTACTGGGACGTCCGAAGCAAAAATGCTAGTGGTGTCTGATTTTAGGCTGATCCGAGACTTCTGTGGAGGTGCATCAATGCCTGTGGCTGCAAGACAGTGGCTGCAAGATTGTGCGTGTTGGTCAGAGCCAGCAAAATGTGTTTGGGTTAATGAGTGGAGGAGGAAGTTGCACTGAGGATAAACAAGAAGAGGACGCCAAGAACACACACGGACCATACACCAGAGAAGGCAGGGTCCGGAGAACTCGTCGCCCCGACCACGATTTGGCTCGCCCAAATGCCAAGTTACGAGCGAGAAACGCGTTTCGCGAAATAGCCGATGCGTAGACGAAGCCAAGCCAAGCGCACAGAGGAGCGTGCCCATAAGTCTCTAAAAAAAGGGGCAGCTTTTCGTGTGTTGTTATTGCAACAGCTTTTGTACGTGGTGGAAGCTCTCGATTGTGGGTCCAGCGCTTGACAGAGTCGGCGGCCACCTCAGAGGGCAGCCGGAGTCAGGTGCAACTGTGCGACGGCTGCCAATTTCAGTGAATCAGTGGGACAAAAATCTCCGCAGCCACTCTTCGTAAGAAAGAGTGGAGTTCGACCGGAAAAGGGCATGTCCGCTGGATTGCCGATCCCACCACCGCAACTCACGCTGGTATAGAGATGCTCAGTTTTGGACCGGTCCGCCGGTCGAGGTTTTGAGTCCATGGCTTCGTTGCAGCCGGCCCAGGCATGGCGCGAAATCGCCTTGGGCCAAAGCCGTGGCAGACGGCTGCAACTCAGAAGAGCATTCCAGCAATATCCACCACCATTGCTCGGGTGCAAACACAAAATTCCCGAAAAATGCAGAAAATCACTAGCATTTACGCTCAAGCAGTATTTGATCGGAACCTGCTCAATATTCCAAGAACCGGCCATTGGTCTCAGCACTGCGCAGCTATTGCCCTAGGGCCAAATTCAGTGCGGCACTCTGAATG
Source organism: [Candida] danieliae (assembly GCA_030579135.1). NCBI lineage: Eukaryota > Fungi > Ascomycota > Pichiomycetes > Serinales > Metschnikowiaceae > Metschnikowia > [Candida] danieliae. Next base: position 45,651 of record JAKUAC010000015.1, read on the forward strand.
ATTTGGCGCCTGTGGAGCAGCCTGGTGCGAGCAATTAGTCACGTACAATGAGAGCCAACGTGTGCTGAGTTGCAGCCAGTGGTGTTGATTGTGGATGTGGGCGGACCTGCCGCGGGAAATTCGAAATTCCAGCGATACAGCACTCACTGTCGGTAGTGAGACTGATGAAAAAAAAACCCCATGATTTCTTTTCACCGTTTGTCTTGCTTTGGCATCGTCGCTGATGGCCGCTGCGAAGGCTACCCCACCTTATCGACGCTTATCGATCATCGCGCGCCGGAAGTCCCGCGGCCACTGGCCCCTCCTCCGACAACTATAATAGACCAGCAACTTCACCTCTTTCTTCGTCATTTTTTTTTCAGAAAGATTTGAGAACTCAACTCACTACTAAAGCTAATACACACATACAAAACCTAACAATGACTACTGCCAAGCCTGTCAAAACCGTCTGCGTCTTCTGTGGCTCCTCGTTCGGAAAGGACCCTGTCTTTGCTGAGCACGCCAACAAGTTGGGCCAGGCATTGGCTGAGAAGAACTGGGGCTTGGTCTACGGTGGAGGCTCCACTGGACTCATGGGCGCTGTTGCACGTGGCTGTGCCACCAACGGCGGCTACGTGCACGGCATCATCCCCGAGGCTTTGATCTCCAGAGAGAGAACCACAGAGGATGCCCTCAACAAGAAGTTGTTGGAGGGTATCGACAACCACGACGGCTCCACCCCCATCCCAGACTCCGCTGAATACGGCAAGACCACTTTGGTCAAGGACATGCACACCAGAAAGAGATTGATGGGAGAGGAGGCCGATGCCTTTGTTGCATTGCCTGGTGGATACGGAACCATGGAGGAGTTGTTGGAGGTTGTCACATGGCACCAGTTGAACATCCACAACAAGCCTATTGTTGTGTACAACATCAACGGATTCTTCGACAACTTCTTGAAGTTTGTCAACGACTCCATCTCTTCGGAGTTTGTCTCCAAGAAGAACGGCGAGATCATCAAGGTTGCAACCACCGCCGAGGAGATCTTGCAAGCCATCGCGGAATACCAGGTTCCAGAAGGCAGATTCAACTTGAACTGGTCTTCCACTTAAGCAAAGGGGAGTATATACATAATGTCATATTTAGAAACGGAGTTGGACCACGGCGGTCGCATGTATATTGTAGCTTTTCGTCTATAAGAGGCTGCGCAGGCTCATCTTCAACCACGCCAGCCTTCATTAAAAGCACATCCGTTGATAATTAATTAGTGTGGGTTGTGGCCGTCGTCGTGCTCGTCGGAGACATGGAACAAGTCCTCAAACTCGTCGTTAGGGATGTCCACCTGCGACAAGTAACCGGTGCCGACGTCGTACATCATACCCCAGACCTCGATGTCGCCCTTCTTGAGAGCGTTCAGAGCACTAGGGTGTCTCTTCAAGGCAAACACCGAAGCGATGACGTTGAGCTCGGCCAACTTCTTGGCTCTAGCTCTAGGGTCGTCCTTCAAGCTGTTCAAGATCTCAACGTTGGCAGCACGGATGTGTCTGATTGGGTTGAGCCACAAATCGAGGACACCACCGATACGCTTGTTGGAAAGAGAGGCCCAGACACCGCCGCAGTCTGTGTGGCCGCAGATGATGATCTTCTTGACCTTCAAGACATCGACAGCGAACTGGATGACACCCTGCGAAGAGATGTCGTTGGCGTTGATGATGTTGGCAATGTTTCTGTGGGTGAAAATCTCACCGGGCAAGGTGGCCAAGCAGCCTTCACCGGCACGGGAGTCCGAGCAGCCGATCCACAAGGTGTGAGGAGACTGGCCCTTGCCGTTCAACTCGAAGATCTGGTTGGAGTGGTTGTGTTGGATGGAGTCAACAAAGTACTTGTTGTTGGCCAAAAAGTCCAGCACGGTGGACTCCTTCGACAAGGAGAAGGGGAAGTTGGAGTGGGCAGCCACCGGCTTGGTAGGCTTTCTGGCCCCTGTGGTCTGCTCGTCCGCCAAGTCCTTGGGGAGATCCGTCTCGTTGTCGTGCTGCAACTGGTAGTGCATAATATTTTCTCTGCCCATGGTTGGAGATTTTGTGGAAAACCGACGAGGAGCCTGTGATAAAGAAGGGTACTGGAGTATGGTGCTTGACGGGAGAGACTGTAGGGTCTCTGAAGATAAGGCAGAGCAGGAGGAAGTCAGGGGCAATTGACGCAGAAGAGACGCTAGGCGGCGCGGAGCTAGCGAGCTGGGGGAAGAATGGAAAAAGAAACGCTGAAGGCGAATGGAAGATGGCATTCGACACTACGTAGGGAGGCGATCCATGAGACTTTTATAACGGCCCCAGCGCTCCGGCGAGATTTCAACGTGGAGAGGCTAGTTCGCGCACTCCGGGGCCCAGCGCACAGGTCCAAGCCCTTGTTTTGGCCCTGGGGTTGCGTTTGCGTCGCACCAAACCGCACCAAACCGCACCAATTCAACAAGGCACCATTTTTTTGGGTACGCAAACGAGCCTGCACCGGCTCTTTTTTCACACATTTGAGCGATTACGTCGTTGTCCTTGCAGCAGATCAGCCTCTGCGGCCGCTGCTGATTGGGAGACCGCCACGCTGATAGTCCCAGGCGACTGTTTTGCGGCGGCGGCCCGCCTCTCGGCGATGCACCCGGTGATTTCACTGTTTTACTTCCACGCCAACGGTCTGGTCTATTTTTGTGGCCTGCTTTTCGGACTTTAGTTTCAGCAGTCAACTGCGAGGCAGGCAACTCTGGCCACGGCTGACGGTTACTCTAAGTCGGCTCCGATATCTTTAAGCTCTTCTGATTCGGCACAGTCATCAAAAGGAAATTTTTTCTCATTCATCCCAACCAAGACAAAACCCCGTTCATGCTTGGACCTACCCCGTTTGGTCTATACTAAAATCGCTATACAGGTCACGTGCTGTTTCAGACTCCATAATATTCGGTAGGGGAATTAAGAAAGCAAGGCACATAGACAGTAATCAGGAGCATCAATTTCGGTAATTTCGTTCCGCTAAAAAAACGCTTCTCTTCCGTAACGCAGAGCAGCCTGCTAGTTTCGCAAATCTCTCCAGCTTCAGTCTCCTCCTACTTGGAGGCCCAGTGAGCTGCCAGAAAGCCCTCACCGCTTCACCATCGGAAAACCATCGGTTTCTCTATCGACGAAGGAAAACAGAACGACTACCAAAGCTAAAGCCCAAAGTATGACAAGTACATGACGTCAGATCGGCACCTTCCGAGAGCCTAAGTGCCGTTAATGTCGTCCCGTCTTTTGCAGCTTCCGCATCGCTGTGGCGCTCGCTGCACGGTGCTGCCCGGAAGATGAAGACCGAACTTGCCGCCAAATTCCGTTGCCTCACCGGCCTACGCTTAGATGCCACATTTGAGACAAGAAAAAACGTTCTCTTGCAAACTGTCCAGTCAAATGCCCTCGCAAGGACGTCACTTCTGAAGCAGCTCTCTGGCTGGTTGGTGCTGGCGCTGGCGCCGGCACACAGCAGGGCATGTTCAGCGCTGGCCGCAAAAGCAAGACAGACACCTTTTTTCGCATCCCAACGGTCGTGCACTTGCCGCATCACGTGACCATGCTCGCGACAAGACCCTATGAAAAATTTTTACACTCCCAAAATCTTCCTCCTCATCATCATACTAAACATGTCCCGTCCACAAGTTTCTGTCATCTCCGCTCAAGGTGAGAAGACCTCTTCTCAGTTGCCTTTGCCAGCTGTTTTCGCTGCTCCTGTCAGAGCCGACATTGTCCACTCTGTCTTCACCAGAGTCAACAAGAACAAGAGACAAGCTTACGCTGTCTCCGAGAAGGCCGGTCACCAAACCTCCGCTGAGTCCTGGGGTACTGGTCGTGCTGTTGCCAGAATCCCAAGAGTTGGTGGTGGTGGTACCCACCGTGCCGGCCAGGGTGCTTTCGGTAACATGTGTAGAGGTGGTCGTATGTTCGCTCCTACCAAGGTTTGGAGAAGATGGCACGTCAAGGTGAACCAGAACGAGAAGCGTTACGCTACTGCTTCTGCTATTGCCGCTTCTGCCGTCACCTCTTTGGTTATCGCCAGAGGCCACAGAGTCGAGGAGGTTGCTGAGTTGCCATTGGTTGTCGCCAACGAGTTCGAGTCTGTCACCAAGGCCAAGGACGCCGTCGCCGTCTTGAAGGCTGTCGGTGCCAACAAGGACATTGTCAGAGTCATCAAGTCCAAGAAGTTGAGAGCCGGTAAGGGTAAGTTGAGAGGCAGAAGATTCGTCCAAAAGAAGGGTCCTTTGGTTGTCTACGCCAACGACAACGGTATCTCCAAGGCTTTGAGAAACATCCCAGGTGTCGACACCGCCCACGTTTCCCGTTTGGGCTTGTTGCAATTGGCTCCTGGTGCTCACTTGGGCAGATTTGTCATCTGGACCCAGGCTGCTTTCGAGACCTTGGACGCTGTCTACGGTTCCGAGACCGTCCAGTCCTCCAAGTCTGGCTACTCTTTGCCACACAACATTGTCTCCAACACCGACATCAACGCTTTGATCGGTTCTTCCGAGATTCAATCTGTCATCACCACCCCAGGTGAGAAGTTCACCAAGAGACCTCACGTCTTGAAGAAGAACCCATTGAAGAACAAGCAGGTTATGTTGAGATTGAACCCTTACGCCAAGGTTTTCTCTGCCGAGAAGTTGGGTTCCATCAAGGTCGAGAAGAAGGGCAAGTCCGCCAACAAGCAATTTGTTGAGATCTTGAAGCAGTAAATGCGTCACCTTTGTTTATAGCTGTGGATCTGAATACAGTTTTAAATAATCTAGTGTAGTTTTGAGGTAAATCGCCTATGCGAAGAGGCGAAATGAAAAGCGTCTACAAAATGGTCTTCATCGGATATCGTCGTATTGTTCATGGTTTACTTCGTTTAAGACGAAAGCAAAGGCAAAACCTGGGTTGCAAACTGTCCAATGACATTACCTGGAGGGCTGTACTCACAGATGGTGTATTGACGCCAAGCGTTGTTGCAAACAACGTAGGCACATCCAAGTTGCACAGAGTTCTTCCAGATGACTTGAGTGAAGTGACCAGTCGCCTCACTGAAGCCTGGGGCAGAGTAGTTGTAGTATTGGATCTCGTTGTACCAAGCATCCACTGGAGAAGCACCGCCAACGTAACCAGCAGCCAAGTTTTCACCGTATGGCCCGCCGGAGTGAATTAATTGCACGTTGTCACAGGAAAAGGACTTTGCGGCATAGTCGGCGGCGTAGGTTGCCAAGGTGGGGTTCCAAGTCATGGCTGGGACACCGTGCAAGGCTCTCTTGGCGTTGTGCTCGGCCAAAATGGCAGCCTGGAACGAGGCTTGAGCGGAAGAGACGGATGACGAGGACGACGAGGCCACAGTCGATGTGGTCGAGGTCAGCGTGCTAGTTGACAGACTCTTGAGGGCGGTCAGAGTTGGCGTGGCCACCGAGGACGAGAGGGACAGCGACTTGGACGATGTTGTCGAGGTCAGAGTGGTCGAGGTCAGAGTGGTCGAAGTCAAGGTGGTGGATGTCGAGGTGGTGGAGGTGGAGGTGGTAGAGGTGGAGGAGGTAGAGGTGGAGGAGCTGGAAGTGGACACAGCAGTAGAGGCGGTGCTCGAGGAGGCCACTGGAGCAGCCAGAGAAGCCACGGAGGTGGATGGGGTAAGGCTGCTCACGGCAGCAGACACCAGCGGAGAGCCCTGGGAGCCAATGATGTTGCGGGAAACACTGGACAGGGTGGCAACCGAGACCGCCGAGGACTCAGCTGAGCTAGCAGCAGGTAGGGAAGATGCTGATGGCAGCAATGTGGTGGAGCTGGCTGGAGCCACAGGGGCAGCAGCAGAGGTGGTGGCCAGCGAACCGTAGCCAGGCGGGGTGCCGTAGATGGTCACCGTGACGTATTCGGTTGAGGCGGTGACGGTTTCAGTCACTGTGATGGCATTCGCCACTGCTAGGGAGGAGGCAACGAGCGAAAGAGAGAGCTTCATTGTGTGGAAGGAGGAGAGGAGTCTTGAGACAAGCGACCGTTGAAAAAGGGCGAGCGATGAGTAGACCGAACGAAGCTGGCTGCAAAAGTGAACTGGACTGGACCAGCGGAAACCAGGCGGATAGTGCCGCTTATATATTCTCGGAGCACATACTGGTCTGTGCCGAAAGCAGTTGGCGAAGTGGGAGGGCAGCTTGGAATATGCGCCCAGATTAGCTGCCGTTGATTGCAAAAAGTTAAGCACGCGTGCAGGGGGCTGCTGGGCGTGCACACAGACTGCACCGTCTGCATAGTCCAGCGCGCGGCGCATGCTGGGAGATATGGATCGGTGGAGGCACTGCACAACGTGCAGCATTTGGCCAGCAAATGACCCAAGTCGGCGCGCGCGCAGTAGACTAACGGTTTGGATGCACGTTCGAAAATGGTGCGCGCAGTGGTCGACAAACGCACACAATAGCCTCTCGCCGGGGAACTGGACAGTTTCACAGCTTCTCCTGGAACTGGACAGATCATTTCGATTCGACCACCTGGCCGACGAAACAGTGCTAGAGACACGTGAAAATCGCTAAGAAGCTCTCGCCTACGCGGGAGCCGGAGAGTGGGTGCCGCGGAGTCTCGGAGAGGCCAGTGCAGAGAGGCTGAGGTTGGAGCTTGGCTGATTTGGGATGGCGGCGCTGGCAAAGAGCGGAACTGGAGAGCAATCGCGCAGCTCATTTAAGCCCAGCTACACGCATGCGAGAGAAGATGTATGGGAATAATAGCCTCCGGCTTGCGGCGTGGCCCACACCTTTTGGCAAGCCAAGGCATGGATACGGCAGGTTGCTGTGGTCGAGCAGACGCACCGCCTGCACACATACGAGCTTGCGCGTCGAGACTCGAGAGCGTGCATGGCCTCGAGGATTTTTTGGCGGAGTGGCTTGATGCGTTGCTCCAGGGCACAACCGGCGCCGGAGACGTATGGCCTGAGCGCACAGGAGCCTCTGCCAGCCAGCACTGCCGAAAGCCGCCGTGGGTCGACAAAACGCCAGAACCGTTATGTATCCTTTGCAGTGCAACGCCCAACGATTTTCACGCGCCACCTTCCGAGAAGCCCGAGACCCATGCGAATTCTACACAGTGAAACATCGTGAAACACCGTGGGTTTACCCGCACCGCTGGGACCTTGCTCTGCTGCCGCCACATGTGCGTGCCTGGGCTTGAAGGGGGCCGGGCAAAGATGCTTCGCTCGGGCTGGCCGCAATGTACACGGGGATTTCTCTCGGCAACACTGTTTCGGCGACTCCACTGTTGACTCGCGGAGGCGAGCACGGCCAGGGCTAGCTGGCGTGAAACCAAACGTTTCTGACCTCTGCACAAGCGGTGATTCCGATCCGTGATGAGTTGGCAACTACGATTCGACGGTGTCGGTGGCGGGGCGGAGCGACGATCTCGGGGCCCGATCCTAGCTCCTAATCCAGGCTCGAACCCCTCTATGCGGGCGCCAAATTGACTCCAGATCCCGCAGCATCTCATGCAGCGAATTAAGGTTGGGGCCGCGAGCCCTCGTCCATATGCTCGCCTCGACTCGACCGCCGCCTTCAAAAGAGCTCCGGCTTAGTACGCGACCAAACCGACAACCTCCTTAGTGCCAGTCCAACAACCACCAGTCGCCGTCAAGCCCCGCTGCCGTTGAATTAGACTTGCCTGGCGGCACATACACCTGGGCGCCCGCGTGGCTTGTTGCAGGCTGTCGCGGAGCTGGCTGCCAGCACCTCTGTCTCCGGCATTTGCCCTGGCCAGTCGCACTCAGTGCTGTGTGGCGGACACTGGCACGGTCCCGCGTACGTCATAGGCCCTCCCCGACTTGTCACTTATTGACTGCAGCATGCTGATTTCACCGCAACATGCTTTGCGGTTTGCATCGATTTCTCTGACCCTGATTTCTAATTCACCTCCGCGGTTGCCGCCGCTTCCCCGGAGCCAATTCTCTGCACTCACCACTGCAGGTGCTGCAGCTCACGCATGCCACAGATCCACCACGTAGCGCCTGCCACAGATCCTCCAGGGTCCTGACGGAGTTCCAGACCGATGCATTCTTGTGCTCAAAGTGGTTCTTTTTCGCTCGCTGGCAAATTCTCCCCTTGCATTTGCGGCCGGCCATGATTGGCCGCCAATTCTCCTATTAGAAGCTTCTCTTGACACTAATCTCACTGACGTAATCAGATCCACGCTGCCCATGATGTTCGCCCGTACCTTGCTCGATCCAGTTCCACTTCTCGACCCAATTCCGCTGCTCGACTCAATTCCACTGCTCGAGGCCGTGCCTTATCTTGAAACACCTCGTATACCGAGTGAGACAAGTCGGCGTCGACGGTGCTGGCGGCCCCGCTTTCCTGCTTTGTGTCTCAGTCCAGCTTTGTGGCCTGGGCTATTCCATTTTGAAATTGGACATTGCCTCGATCGAGCTCCGTCAAATTAAACTCTCGGGCAACCTGTTTCAAATCCTGTTCCTCCTTCCGTTCCGTCAACCTTAACCTTACTGCTGTGAGCGTCAAGACTGGTCGTCTGGGCCCACATGAAACCCGAGACGGAATCGCTCATCTAATTTGCTTGGCCGATTCAATTCACAATTGAGTCCGCAGTTTACAAATCTGTGGCCTTTCTGTCCCACACTCATTCAATTCCACTGCTTTGGCTATTGAGTTAGTGTTAGGCTTTGGTGTGGTACAGTGCAGCCACGCGCAGCCACGCCTAACGGCTACCCCGCTTCGATTTGCAGCCAGGCCACCCAACAACATCTGCCACCACAAAGTCCACGTGTCCGAGAATGCCACGTTATCTCGCCACAATTCTGAGTGCGTTCCACACACCATGAACCTCGACTATATGACGCCGTCTAGCCGGCTGATCCTCGTCTAGCCGGCAACTACACCAGTGACAGCACCGCTAAGCCTCGCATGTCGCAGTCGCACCAGCCCCGTCTGCCCTCAATAGGCCAATAGGGGCCGCCACAAAAACACATACACCAGGCTTGAGCCCGAGTCTCTTGTAATCACCAACGCTTGCACCTCAGTGGCCGAGCTAAACAAGTCTGCTCCAGCCAGTCGCCGTCCCCACACCACCACTCGCTTATCACCAGCGGTATCTATAGTCGCGCATATTTGTTATGACGGGTCACGTGCCGCGCACCCGAGTGCCGCCTACGATCCGAGCGATTTTCTCCACTATCCACCTAGTCTGCCCGTCCAAGCACTTTCCACCTCCATCCACCCATCTCCTCACTCGCCACAGCCAATGTTGAAGAGCTTGCGTCACAAGGCTCTGAGCCTATCGGTCTCGTCCCGCCACCTGGACTCTCTGACCGCCGGCCCCTCCTCCTACGACGCGGTGCTCCAACAGGTGCACACCTTCGAGATAGCCCTCCAGGCCATGGACCTTCTCTTGGACGACCGCAGCAAGGAAGGCACCACACTCTTGAAGAAGGAACACGATAAGCACAAGGCCGCCGCCAAGGACCCAGGCGCCATTTTCCCCTTGGCATTGGGTGTCATGGAGTTCATTGAGGCCACCTTGGGCTTTGAGAGCGAGGTCATGGAAAGGGCCCGCACCACCCTTTCCGAGGCCGAGAGCGCCTCTTTGGCCCATTCCAAGTACAATTCCAAACACAACATCGCCACATCCCACATATACCCGCCCGGCACAGAGTTCCAGGTGACCTACGCAGAGCTGACGTTGCTCAATGCCCTCGTTATGCTCTTGCAGGAGAATAACTCCATGGTGGAGCAAGCCAAGGCGCTTCTCAAGTTGCGCAAGGCGTACCAGATCTTGGACGCTACCTACAAAAAGATCAAGGAGCTGGAGCCGTTGTTCAACAAGAACTTGGCGAAGTTTCGCAAGCAGTCCGAAGGTCTCAACCTCAGCGCTGTGGACCTTCCGGGCTACAACCTCCCCGCATCCGACTCCTCCGCGTCGCTCCCCGAGGACAAGAAGCTCATGCGGGAATTGGAGAAAGTGTACCAGCTTAGACGAAACAGAATAGAAGGCACAGGCATCAACGGCCAGGACGTGAACCTCTTCAAAAACGCCTCGACTCTGTCAACGTCCCTTCCCAAACAAGACAGTGTTAGCCGGGTGCACTCAGCCCGCAATCTTAGGGACGCCACTGGATTTCTGGCCCTAAACCCAGGCAACTCGGCATTCATGCAAGACCTGGCCAAGTCCTCTTTCGATTCCTCCAGAGTCCCACAGGTCACGACGGAAAACGAGGGAGTCACGGTCAACCTCGAGTTTTCGGACGACGAAGAGGACTTTGAAGACGCTTCAGACGGTACGCCTGCGCCCCACAACGCGGCACCTGAGCGCTCAGAGTCGCCTTTCGAGTCTCAAACATTATCGCCTAAGATCAATGATTTGCCAGAGTCTATCCTCTCTACGAACACGTCCTTCAGTTCTCTCGCAACTGCCTCAGATTCGCATTTGCACGTTTCAACTATTGATGAATTCATCCATTCAGGAGTCCAACTCTGCTTCGGAATCTTGCAGGTTGTGCTTTCCTTGATTCCTCCAACTATTGGCCGCGTGCTCTCAATTGTCGGCTTCAAAGGTGATAGGGAGACGGGCTTGCGGATGCTTTGGAGAACTGCCATTACGGCCAGGAATATTCACGGTGACTTGGCGCTCTTGTGCCTTTTGGTCTTTTACGATGGACCAATTCAATTTGTGGACACCGGCTTCAAAATCCCAACTGAAGTGGGTGCGAAGAAAAAGGAGGTTTTACTGTTGAGTGATCGCTCAACTGTTTCTGAGGAGGAGCTCACTAAAATTTTAGAAAGCCCTGAGCTCTATACCCCTCAGATTTTAAAGAAGGCTCGCTCTCTTTTTCCTCACAATTGCTTGTGGATTCTTCAAGAGGGTCGTATATCTGCTGCACAAGGCGATATATACAAAGCCTTGGCTCTTATGCAAACATTTACCGATGATCCCAACTCTCACATCCAGATGGAGCAGGTTGAAGCATTATATACGTTTGACAGAGCTACTTTCTACGTCTTCACTCACAACTTTGACGAAGCAGCTCGTGACTTTGTCCGCTTACTTGACATCAGTTCTTGGTCCCGATGTGTGTATTTGTTCATGGCTGGTGCTTGCTATCTAGAAAAGTGGAGGATGATTCAGTGCGGTGTCATCACTTTCGACCTGGAGTCTGAAAAGGATACGAAGCTTGAGTTTTACGCAAAGAAAGCAGACTACTACTTGAAATTGGCGCCCACCCACATTCCTGGCATTGGAGTTAATGCCTCGAAAAAGGGAGGAATTGGCGGCAGCGGAAAGCAGATGCCTTTCGATAAGTTCGTTTTGCGGAAAACAACGCAACTTGAAGCTCGTCGAAAAGCAAATAAGCATCTACTGTACGTTGAGTGCGTGGGGACCTCTCTTATACTTGAGCTTCTTTATTTCTGGAGTGGCTATAAGAAGATGCCAAAGGACAAATTGGCTGATCTGATCAAGATGCTAGACTATTCTGCGGGCCCTCATGCAAAAATTCCAGAGACCATGGATGAAAGCATGCTTCGCAACATGATGAAAGCCGTTGCATTGAGACAAGCAGGTTCAGTGGACGAAGGTATGCGTGTCTTGGACACCGAAGTGCTATCCAAGTATATCACGTCCGATTCGCCAGGTCAGCCGTTCAAATTTCAAAAGATGACGTACACACCATATCTATACCCCACTGCGCTATACGAGAAAGCGCTTTTTGTGTGGGAACAGTTGCACAAGGATAACCTCAAGAAAGCAATTGCAGAGAGCGGTGCGTGGCTCAAGAAAGCGGAGACTGTTTCCGATATCGGCGACTACGAGTTGAGCAACCGTTGCAGCATGGGCATCAAGGCTGCAACAGAGAGACTTGATCAAGTGAAGGAGCAGGTCGGCGCCCACTAGCTTGACCACAAGCATGCATGAAAACCAAAAGCATAGTAAATTTAAAGGATTCGTTTTTGTTTCAAATCAATTGAAGTAATTGTGGACCATGTAGTATGCAACATTGAAGCGAAAGAGAACGCTTATGAGCCAACCCAAAGCGAGCGCGGGGAGAGCGCCGGCGAGAATGGTGATCTGAAGTACCTTGGCCGGGTTTGTGCCCGATTGGGAGCGAGTGTAGTAGGAGCTGCTGACAAAAGGCAACGAGTTGAAGCCATAGAAGGTGATGACAAAGTAATGGCCAATGGCACCGAAGTAGAGGGTGTTGCCTACCAACATGGAGAAGAAGGAATCCTTGATTGTCAATAGCGGAAGCAAGAAGAATTGCAACAAGTAAAGCAAGCACCAGATGACAAGAAAGGAGTTGCAGTGGATGTCGAAGCAGAAGGCCCAATCGATGTAGTTGACGTTGTAGCGAGTGGCCGGAGAAAACGCTGACCATATACTGAAGGTGGGGTTGAAAAGCTTGTTGGATAAGAGCCAGGAGACCGAGGCGATGATGGCTCCTACGACGTAGAAGTCGAAGAAAACCATGGTGAGCAAAAGCTTGAAAATGTCCCAGAGATTCGGCAGATATGTGGCTCCCCATGCAATTGCACTAATGCAGAGAAACCCGGTCACGAGAATCAAGAATGACGGGTCGTCCCGTGAGTATGACGTCTTGCCATTATGTTTATATGTGTAGTTTGATCGGTACATTTTCTTCGGGTTGACAATGAGATGGAAAACCTCCCATATGGCCGTTTCAAAATCGAGTGTCTTGGGTCTCAACAACCGCTTCAACAACTTTTTCCAGTGTGCCCAGGAACTCTGGGAGGACGCATTTAGGGCACGCGCCGGAGTCAAGTTGTGTGTGCCATTGCGTATGGCGTCTGTGAAGGATGCTCCCGATATCGACCCTGGCGTCGGAGCCTCTCGGCTTGAGCTGTTGCTCTGAGGAAAAAGGTCTTGGTATGTGTAAGGAAGATTTCCCCGTCTGGTCATTTGTGGGCTTGGAACGCTGATTTGGCTCGCTGTTAATGTGTACGTCAATTGCGGGAAGGTACGGGTGCACGGCTGCGAATAGCCTGGTGGATCACAAAGGGAATTTCAGTCAAGGCCTGGAGATCGTCTTAGGTGAGATATGTCTATGTAAAATGCGTTATCACTATTTGCGGCCCAACATGACGTTCCGTGCCATGGACAATATGTTCGGTTCCCTCCTCTCGCCATAAACGTTCTCGTCTCGGTTGCCAAAGTCTCCGGTCTCCACTATAGGCATTTCCTGACTTTTCTTGTCAAACACCTCAGCTTGCCATAGCGCCTGAAGATACTCAGAGACATGCTCACGAGACACAGAGTCTCTCATTTGCTCCGCGGGAAGCAGGAAGACATCTTGGTTTTTCTTTATCGACCCCAAGACCCCGGCTCCACACTTGATGCTGCTTTCTTTCGTGGCGTAATTCGAAAATCGTAGTCGGATCTGGCTCCATTGTGACATGAGTGATTCATGCTGAATCTTTACCGCATAATCCAGCTGAAGACCAAACCCAAGCACTGACCCATTGCTTTCGGGCTCCTCCGCTTGTAGAAGGTGCTTCATATCTAGTAGCTTTTGCTGCGTCCGCGTTGAACGAAATGAGTTGACTCGCGGAAGGCTCATCTCAGAATCTGTGTTACGGAATCCTTTCACGTCCTTCATGAAATCGAGCACCGTGGTCACGTCTCCAATGTCTCCAACTTGTAGTTCGAGCCCACCTGCCACATCGCCCTTATCATCAGCATCTTCCGTCAATTCATCTTCGCTCAATTCGCTGTCTTCATCAGATCGAATCATTGGTGCTAAAGAGAACATGGAATTGTGCTTTGTTCGCAGATTCAGTGTTTTCCGTGCGTCTTGCACGGCCTGAGTGCTTCCTCGCCTGGTTACCGCGGCAGAAGAAGGCAATTCAGCCGCTAGAGCCTCAAACTTATTGTCTGTGGCACCAAACAGTGTTGCAGTGTAAGGTATTGTATCAGTCTCGTCTCTTCTTCGCAGAGAAGTCTCTGGATTCGCGTGAGTCAACGGCGACACACTGGCCTTGTTTGGCTGACGAATGTTTTTGCTCGAACTAGAGTTTTCTTGGTGTAAATTATTTTCTTTATCACGCGGCTGATCCAAAGAGAAAGCCAGCCAACGGTTATCCCGTCGACCTAGGGCCCCTGCGGCGACCATTGGTATGTTCTTCTTCAACTGCGAGCTCGTTGGCACGGCTGTCCAATGGTGCTCCTGTGCCGCATCTTCCAGGGAATCGATACGGGAATGCGACTTAGCTCGTATGAGCCCATTTCGTAGGGCAGTGTGTCGAAGATCCTCGCTGCTTTTGTTTTGTGTTTCCTGGACGTGAGTGTGATAAGAATTGGCTCGGCGAACTGCGGGTCGAGGCAACTGTGTTGTTCCCATGACTGCCGACTTGACTCGAGAGCTGCGTCTGGCTCTCTCGTCATCGCTGTTCATTGCAAAATTACCATCAGCAGGAATTCAGAGCCCAAAGTTGGGTTTTGAGATCACTGCGCGACCGCTCCTCTCACTCCAACGCTGCCTCGAGATTCTTATCGGTACTGCAGGTAAAGGACCCTCGCATCTGATAAGCGTAAATTAATGGCGTACAGGAATCGGTGCAATAAAGCCACATAGTGGTCCATCAGCGTCAGCTCTGCTCCAGCAGCAAATGAAAATTTCGAGGAACAAGCAAAACAAGAAGGGCTTTTGAAGTCACTGAGAATTCAAGCCGGCCATCGCTGAATTTACACCACATGAGTGACTTGACCACGTGAATCGGCCTTTCAGATACATCGAACAGACCGAGGGCTCCGAGAGAGACAACATTTGGCCGCTTTACGGGTGTGATTCACGACAGCTATTGTTTCGCCGAAAGTTGGCCAGACATGTATCACCCTCTTCGCACGATTGTTTGCGCCCATCGGCTTCGGCTCCATTTTGGGATGTGATGTAAAAGGCTTAAAGACCCTTTCCCTTTTAGGCTGGGAGCACATGATCTGTGAGCTCAAGACTACCGTCTTGAAGACCGCTATAAGCACATTGGAAGAGCAATTCTCTGCGGCGTGTGACCAACGCGGATAAGCTTTTGATTTCGGCACGGCGCAAATTGATTTTTTTTGCAGTGTCCCTAGGCGAAGCCGCAACTTTGATGTCTTCGAACAATCGGGATAGATCTTCCACCGTTTTGTTCAAGTAGTCTTGCATGCCATCGAAGATCTCCGCCGCGTTGGTTTTCTTTAAATAAAACGCAAACACATACGTCCATTTAAGTGTTTTGCGTCCAGCAGAGAGACTGTGAATGGCGTCCGAAAGAAACAGGACATCGTGCCATGAAATAGCCTTCTCGTCACTCAGAGCTTGTGCTTTCATGTATTGAAGCATGCAGCGGTGGACGGTCTGTAGTGTCTTCTTGTCGCCTTCCATAGACACTTGATGAATAGAGAAGAGCCTGTAAAAATGCAAATACCGACTCAACATGTTATGCTTCAGACTCTTTATTTTCTTTCTTTCCTTGATTTCCTCGGGATCGTACCTGTTGCATAACCAGTAGCTTGTCTTGTGATCCAGCCAGCGACCCAAGCAAATCCAGCAAAATTCACCAAGGCACTTGCGACATGTCATGTGGTTACAGCCGCCATTTTTCTCGATGATAGCTTGACAGTCGGGACAGGCTTGAGTATTTGCATCGATCCAGTTTGCTGTTTCAGAGTCGTCTTCGCACCTTTTGATCCAACTCAGAGCGACTTGACAAGGACACGGTAAGTGGTTTTCATACTGACAGCCAAAGCAAAACTCGTGCGCTTTGCTGCAGCTCACAATTGCAACCTTCGATAGGTCTCTTGCGGAAACGCTGGAGTTTTCGTTCCTGGACAAGAGATTCAGTCCGTCGAGTAGCTCGACTAGACCATTGCAATCGACTGACGGACACCACCGAAACTTCGAGGTGACCTTGTCCACAGCCATGCGCGCAGCATTAATAAGGAGTGGATTTGTGACAAGCGGGTGGGAATTGGTGATGACATCGGTGTGGTTGAAGAAAAATAGCTTCTCGAGATGCTCGTACTCGCCGTCGTCGTCTGTGCTACTGTCCAGTTCCTCCAAGACTTCAATCGGGGCGACCGACGGCTTCTGAAGTTTCTCTGGCAAAGCGGGAGAGCTGTCAGTTCTAGGTTCCGCTTCAAACTTGGCAAGCAAATTCACTTCCGTGTACAGAAGGGACATATTACACTGGGGATCCATACATCGTATGAGGAGTCCATGGGGTAAACACATGTGCACGTAGCGCTTGTAGCACACCACGCAGTAGGTGTGACCACAGGGAAGGGAGAACACCTGTGGAGTATCTTCCTCGCAGCAAATTGGGCATGTAAAGGCAGCGACGGTGGCGACTTGGGCAGGAGCAGCCGCCGATTTCTTGATAAGCCCGCAAGCGTCGCGTAGTTTGGGCCAGTCATCAAAGTAGTCGCTCGTGACTTCGTTGACCAGCCATTTTTTGTAGTGGAGGATCATCACAAGCTCCTCGAGAGTGAACGACGGTAGGAGGTCTCGCTGCAACTTCTTACATGGCACAATAAAGTACTCGTGGACGTACCACAGCACGCTCAAAGGGCGGTAATAGAAGCTGCTGAGTATATTGACGGATTTGAGGCGCCGCAGCTCGTCGCTCAAGGTCAAGTCGTCTATTTTGGACCGTTGAAGGGCATAATCCGGGGATGGCGAAGCCACCGGAGCTGGCGATGAGGGCACAGACGGCAACGGCGACGACGTCAGCGCCGACTCGTTATCCGATAGCAGAAAACCGTCGTCTTCGTATTCGAAGTCGTAATCGGAGTCATCCAGCATCGAGGCTCAAACACAGTGTGGCTGCTTGGAGATGGTTTCTAGTAAAACGTGTGGAATATGGGGAAGCGCGCCTGGGCAGACGATAAGCGGAGGGGCATAACGACGAGATGCACCATGGCAGAATCGAGCGCCTTTTCTTATGAGAAGCGGCAACTTGATTCAGGCTGGAAAAATAATGTATCAGTTTTTTGTGGCACTGATATGCTCGCATGCTACCTAATAAGGTTCTGCTATACTTGGCTGTGGCCCGGCGCACTACCACCAACCTCACACTTAGAGGACTTAGACCAAGCTTCCCCACCAAAGCCGCCGCTTAATGAAGTCAAAATAGTGAGGCCCCGAAACTGTAGCCGTATAACGACGCATCTAATAATAGCGCAAAATCGAATTGTAGCCTTGGCACGTCGGACTGACGCTTGGGTCAATGCATGCTGACACTGTTCCTGCAAACCGGCGCAGAAGGATGCAAAACCGACCTGCAAACACGATCCAAGTTCCGCAGCCCAGATTCCATATTCGTATATTCGGGGAGCCACTTGATGCGCCGGCCAAGGAACCTGTACCCCATATAAAGAGTCAATCTCCGCGTTGCTTCCTGAACCCGCTCTTTTTCGTTCTTACCGAATCGAAGAAGACAATTGCAGCCCATGCACAAATTTGCAATTGGCGCTACCGCCGCAGCGGTGCTTGCGGTTCTCTTCCTCACCAACTTCGTCAGCTACGCCAAGATTCTTCTCCAACCCACGGGAGATGATTCGCTCTGTCCGCTCTATGCCTCTCGGTCTTCTCCCGGGTTCAAGAAGGACAACTCCACCGTCTTGAGAATTTTGAACGACCACGCTTATCGCCTCGAGTCCGTGGCCCGCTTATCAGCGGCAGTCCAGGTGGACACCCAGATCACCGACAACTTGCCGGACGTTTCTACACACCCTGAGAAATGGGCACATTTTGCAAAGTTCCACCAGCACTTGGAGGAGACGTACCCGAAGATCCATGAAACATGCGTGGTTCACAAAATCAACACCTGGGGGCTTGTGTTCCACTGGAAGGGTTCAGACGCCTCCTTGAAGCCATTGCTTCTTGCTGCTCACCAGGACGTGGTGCCCGTACAGAAAGACACCCTTGATGGTTGGCAGTATCCACCCTTCGAGGGCCATTTCGACGGCGAGTACTTGTACGGACGCGGAGCTTCAGATTGCAAAAACCTGTTGGTGGCTGTCATGGAAGCAGTGGAATTGTTGATCTCGCAGGGTTACAAACCTAAAAGAGGAGTTTTAATGGCCTTCGGCTTTGACGAGGAGGCTTCCGGAGTCCATGGCGCCAACCACATTGCAAAGTTTTTGGAGCAGAAATTCGGTGCAAACTCTATCTACGCCATCATCGACGAGGGTCCCGGCTTAATTGAAGATCCTCTCACCGGCAATTGGGTGGCGGCGCCAGCCACCGGCGAGAAGGGCTATCTCGACATTGAAGTCCGCTTGAACATGCCTGGTGGCCATTCGTCTGTTCCTCCTGAGCACGGCGCTATAGGAATTATGGGAGAACTTGCGTACGACATCGAGCAAGATCAATACGAGCCTTCCCTCACCCCCGAGAACCCTTTGCTTTCATACATGCAATGCATGGCCGTGAACGGCGGCAACAAGATCAGCAAGATGAAGAAAAAGGCTATTCTTAGAGCAGGCTTCGATAAGTTGGCAAACGCCAAGGCCGTAGAGGCATTCTCCAGCAAGAGATTGACCAAGTACTTGATCAAAACATCGCAGGCTATCGACGTGGTCCATGGTGGAGAAAAGGCAAATGCCTTACCCGAAGATGTGACCATGGTGGTTAACCACAGAGTCGCCATTGGCACTAAAGTTGAGGAGATAAAGAAACATTTCACAGGGAGAGTGATCAAGCTCGCCAAAAAATACAACCTTGACATGACTGCTTTTGGAGCAGAGTCCTACCAGACAGAGAAGCCATTGGGCAAACTCGAGGTCACTGAGTTCGGACGGCTGTTGGAATATGCACCAGTTTCCCCTTCCAAGGGAAAAATTTGGGAATACTTGGCAGCAACCACCAGACATCTTTTCGAAGATGTTGTCACCGAAAAGAAATTGGGATATCCAATTGTTACAGCTCCATCTTTAATGCCAGCTAATACTGACACCAAATACTACTGGAACTTGACCAAGCACATTTATAGATACACGCCCATGATGGTTGACATCTTCGAGAACAACATCCATAGCGTTGACGAGAAGATCAAATTCGACGGCCATTTGCAACTCATCGCTTGGTATTACGAGTACATTCAAAACGTGGACGACAAGGCTGCAGAATGATGAGTTCCTTACATACAATTAACTGATGCTACAACTTTCCGTTCAATTTTGCCCCAGCCAACTTCAAGATGCTAATTTCCCCCTCACGAAGACTGAGTGCAAGCTTGCCACGAGCCAGTGTGGCCATGCCAGGCTCTCCGTACCTCTGCAATCTCATATCTATCCAATCCTTCAAAAGCTGATTTGCTTCTTTGGAAAGCTCGGCATCCAAGAGGTAGTGATCAACCCTCTTCATGAGTTTTGTTTGACTCTTTGCCCCAAGAAGTTTGGCGTGAAAGAGGTCTTTGCGCATAAAGAATAAATTGAGAAGAGCTCGTAGATGGAGAGTTGGAAGACCATCAGATCCTATACGTGCAGAAAGCTGCCAAGTTTCTGGCAAATCAGGTTCCGCCGAATCTTCTAAGCCATGCTCACCGTGAACATCGCCACAGCCATCGTCCTCACAACCATCATCGCATGCGCCCTCGACCTGACTGGCCATTTCACATATTTCGTTGACCATGTCAAAGCCAACTTCTTCGTACCACTCGATCTTTTTCGTGATATCAAATTTTGCCTCATTCTTTCCGAGCTTCTGCTGTTTTATGTACGCAAACATTGGCACAGACAAGAGAAGGGTGTCGTTGGTATTTCCTTCAGAGATGAAGCCGTATCGCTGGAGCAAGTAAGGATTTGCGAGTTCATTACCATAAGTGTTGAATAGCTCGTAGTTGAATTCAGCAGCTGGTGCGCGAGTCAATAGAATATCGCAACACTTGGAATCATCTTGAAGCTCCTCGGCAAGATCAGACTCAGGACCATCAGGATGTGTTTTTTCAGCTTCGCCATCTTCTAGCGACACAGTGGAGGCTTCTTCGTCTTCTTTGTCTGTCTCACCCTCCTCGTCACCCTCAAGCCTCTCGATGTCAGACATGGAAATGAAGTCTTTTTCATCCACGCTTCCATCTAGGTGGTCATTTCCATTCTTTTCGTCAACACTCGAGTCATTCTCTTCTGCTTCACCCTCCGCGTCACTTTCGATTTGCAGGTGTTCATCACTGCTGTCATCTCCAAATCCGCCAGACTCATCTTCATTCTGATCGCTCATAGACTCCGTGACCAGTTCACCTTCCGTGTCGATGTCTTCGTCGCTGCTTTCCTCGTGAGCACAGCCTATCTCTCCACAGAGAGCGCAGAGATCTTCGCCGTCGTCGCACATGAAATGAACGTTTTCTCGAGTTTGCACCTCGTCTCCAATACGCACTGGCGAGAGGTGGTTGAAGAGATCGGCTCCAGGAACAAGGGAGAGACCGTGGTACTTGTCGACAGTGAAAGCTCTAGAAATGACGGCTTGGACGTGTTTTCCAAAAAGAAGGAGATTGGAATCTGTGTCTTCGGCCAAAACCGGCGGAACATCCACCAAGCTAGCATTGAGCTCGGCAAAGCGTACACACTCGCGATAGAACGCCATCAATTCTTTGGGATCTAGCATGTTGAGAAGATCGCATTCCGTATTGAATAAAAGTTTCTTTTCCTCGCCGCTCCACAAGCAGATCGGAAGACACTCGTCCTCCATACAAAAGGAGTCCAAGTAGTCGTGCCACGGCGATCTGGAGCCCAAGTGAAGCTCATATATGAAGGTGATCACGATGGCGTGCATCCCTGCTGTGAATTCGATTGAAGGCTCAGAGGGCTCATGATCCACAAGCAAGGAGTATAGAAACGAGTTTTTGGGCGAGAGTATGCTTGACTTGGGGATCCGTAGAAGCAAGCGGTCCTGATCTGGATCATCTTGGTCCCCAAGTTTCCAGAACACACCTAGACCTCCCAAAGCGGATGGCCGCGTGTCGACCAACTCGGAGTTCCAGAAACTGTTCTTATGAAGCCATTTTTCGAGTCTCTCCAATTTCAATGGAGAGGTCGACGGCATCCTGTTGGCTTCAGACTGGTGGTGAACTCCGACTTGCGTAGATGAGCATCGAGGCTCCTGCAGGGCCAAAGGTGGGGCTGTCTGCCATCACAGCCGAAAGGCGACGAACCGGTAGAATTTCAAAATGATTCTCCACAGCTGCAATCCTGCATGATTTGAAATCAACTAGATCTTGCTTGGTCAAATTTCCCTCGTGGAAGTGCTACTCTCGGTAGATAAGCTACAGTGCATGCATGCGGCTATTGTGCGAGCGCACAAATAGCTCAAAGCATATATGAGTAGCTGATAAGCTGGGGCTGTCTGAGACTACGGATTCAGCTTTTTTATATTCAAGTTTCGAGTCTACGGAGAAACAGTCGTTTGAGTGTGGTATCATTGGCGCAGAAATTATGCTACAGCGCCTTCAAGTCTCGCTAGATAACGTCCATTGCAGCAAATGCGAGGATACAATCCGAGACGACTTGAGCAGACTCTTCACATTGGTTGAGGTCGACGAGAAAAGCGTCCCTCAATTGGGTCCAACCAAAAACTCGTTATCCTTGTATTACTCTCTCGACGATGGCTTGGTCTCGTTGATCTATATGTCAGCAGATGCTTTAGATGAGGGCCCTCTACGGTCATCGGTCAAGTCGGTGATCAACCTGCTACATAGAAGCGGCTTCAAAGTCCTATGGTGGAATCTACAGGAAGACGGGGCCGAAATCATGTCGTCTGACCCAAAGGGCACCAGCATAATTGAAGACGCAGACGCCGACTCCAAAAGCTACACATTCAACCTATGGAAAAGCTACAAGTCTAGAAAAATGCTCAATCACCACATGGAAAACTGTGAGTTTTGCCAAATGAAAAAGCAGGAGGAGCTTCAGGTCAAGAAAGAGCAAAAGCAACGTCGCTCGTCCTCAACGCTGTCTGGCACTCTAATCAGCACCAACGACCAGGAATTCAGAGCTGTACTCTCTATCGAAGGAATGACTTGCGCATCGTGTGTCCAGTCAGTTTCTGAAGTCATCAAAAGTGTCTTGGATGCAAAGGGTGTTCGGGAAACTGGCGATGACTTGCAGTACTCCGTGGACTTGCTTCGCCACTCAGCAGTTGTGCTTGTACCAAATAGGCAGACTGTCAATGACATCGTTGGCGCCGTTGAAGATGCGGGTTTCACCACTCAACTTCTCGAAATTCTTCCTATCCACAGGAACATAAACCAGAAGATCACAGCAATAATCGGCGGCATTACATGCGCTGCATGCGTGAACTCAGTTGTATCTGCCGTGAAGGATTTGCCATTTGTGTTGGACTGTGGTGTGAATGCTGTGACGAAGTCCGGTCAATTCATTTTGGAAAGCTCTCCAGAAGGAAGCAAAAGCAATGTCGAAATTCTCAAGGAGACAATTGAAGACTGCGGCTTCGATTTCGAACTCGTCAAAGACGAAAAAATTAACTATGCGTCAGGCAAAAAGCAGTCGAGAACGATCAATATCAAGGTCGAGGGAATGTTTTGCAAAAATTGTCCTAGCACAATCATGTCATATCTCGAGAATTTTGGTGAAGCTATTGTGATCGAAGACCCAATTTCCTTGGACCAACCATTTGTCAAATTCACATACGTGCCCAATGTCGAGAGGAAAATCACTACCCGCAGGTTCTTATTCGATTTGAACCATTTGGTGCCACTGGAGAACGACCAGGGCTACGCCATTAATGAAGATAAAGTAGGCTCTTTTCAGTGTTCGCTAGTCGAAACGATGTCGATTGATGACCACCTCAAATTGCTTTCGAAGAAAGAGACACAAAAGATCACTCGTCGTTTGATTCTTGCAGCAGTCTTAGCCGTACCATCATTTATCTTTGGTATAGTTGGTATGTCTCTTGTGTCGCCACATAACAAGTTCAGAATATGGCTAGAGGAGCCGATCTGGGTGGGCAATGTCGCCCGTGTCATCTGGATCTTATTTATTATCAGCACGCCCGCTTACTTCTTTGCGGCTGACGTCTTTCACATTAAAGCCATCAAAGAAATACGGTCTTTGTGGCGCCACAAGAATAGCTTCAGGGCTCGATTTTTCAAATTCGGGTCGATGAATCTTCTCATGAGTCTTGGCAACACAGTGGCATTCGTTGCTAGCATCGCTTTGCTCATACTTTCCGCTCGTCTGCCTTCCAAGGCTGGAATGGGCTTTCATACAACTTACTTCGACTCGGTCGTGTTTTTGACTTTTTTCCTATTGATAGGACGGCTTCTTGAAAGTATCTCGAAGTCTAAAACTGCAGATGCGGTTGCAAATCTCAGTCATATGAAGTCCTCTAAGATAACTATTGTTGACCGCATACCCTCTGGCTTAGGAGAGGAACAGTTCAGACACATCAATGATCAGCAAGTTGAGGTGTATCTTGTTGACGTCGGAGACTACATCAGAGTTGCCTCAGGAGAATCGCCGGCTGTGGATTGTGTCATTGTCGATGGAACCTCAGAATTTGACGAATCTGCTCTCACTGGCGAATCCGATCCGGTCACGCATAAGCCAGGTCAACAAATATTTTCAGGCACGGTGAACATCGGCGGCGGAGCAGTCATTGCCAAAGTTCTTAGCACAAATGGAGACTCGTTGATCGATCAAATCGTGAGTACCGTCAGGGATGGACAAATGAGGAAAGCACCTATCCAGCGCTTGGCTGACGTGTTGACCGGCTACTTTGTCCCCATAATTGTCTGGCTTGCGATTGTCACATGGGTTGTATGGATCTCGCTTGCTTACGGCGGTGTTCTTCCACTGAGCTATCTTGACATTGATGTTGGAGGGTGGACACTATGGTCCCTTGAGTTCGCCATTGCAGTATTTGTGATTGCTTGTCCGTGTGGAATTGGATTAGCTGCGCCCACAGCCCTCTTTGTGGGTTCTGGCTTGGCGGCGAAACATGGAATCCTCGCTCGAGGTGGTGGTGCTGCGTTCCAAGATGCGGCGAAGACAAGTCTCGTTTGTTTCGACAAAACGGGGACTTTGACCCACGGAAAGATGACCGTCACTGACATTGCTTTTGCTACTTACAAGCATCATCCGGAGTCCATCCAGACCTTTGCTGTTCAACTCACGCGTGACTTAGAACTTGCTTCTAAACACCCAATTGCAGCTTCTATCAAGGACTACATTAACAATAACTTTTCAGAAATTCTCCACTACAACAAGGTTCCTCAAGTTGAAACAGTTGTAGGCAAAGGATTGAGGGGAGAGCTTGTTATTCGCGACGATGGGTCCAATGATGTATGGACACGATTCATGCCTGAGGAGGTGATGTTAGGTAATGAAAAATTTCTCAACGAAGCAAGGATCACACTTACTGAAGAGCAGAACGCACTTTTGACGGACTGGAAGAGGGACCAGAAATCAGTGGTGCTCGTGGCAATGAAATGCAGAAAGCTCTTCGAAGACAATGAATTCCACTTGATTTCAATGCTAGCCTGTCGTGACACCATTAGAAGCGAGTCCAAGAAGGTAATTGAGCGCTTGCAAAAGCAAGGTATTCAATGCTGGATGCTAACAGGTGACAACAAATTGACTGCGGATGCGATTGGTAAAGAAATTGGGATTCCACTGCTGCAAATCATTAGTGAGGTACTTCCCAGTGAGAAAGAAGCCAAAGTGCAGCTGTTGCGTGAAATTACAGGGAATATAGTGGCTATGGTGGGAGATGGAATCAACGATGCACCGGCTTTAGCAACGGCTGATGTTGGAATTTCTTTGTCTTCCGGAGCTGACATTGCTGTCACCTCGAGCGACTTCATTTTGCTAAGCAAAGCACATCCGTTAGCGACGCTTTTCACGCTCTTTGACTTGTCACAGGTGGTGTTCCGAAGAGTCAAATTTAACTTTGCATGGAGTCTAATCTACAACATGGTCGGACTTCCAATCGCGGCGGGTGTGATCTACCCTTACAGAAACCTGAGGCTCAATCCTGTTTGGGCAAGTGCTGCCATGGCTGCGTCGTCCGTTAGTGTGGTAACCAGCAGCTTGTTGCTCAAGTTGTACCGGCCAAAGATAAAAATCGATGAGTTGACTAGGAATGAAATTGAGTCGGACGGGAGGGCCAGGACACATTGGATTTAAATACATATAATTCATGACAGGTAGATGCTAAGAGAAGACTTTGGCGTCAAGTTTGACCACCATGACTGTAATGTTGTCAGTGGTTGACTTCTCTATGGCGAGCTCACACAACTTTTTAGCTGCTAAGGTAGGGTCGTATGGTTGTTTCTCTAACTCTTGAGAGACGAAGAAGTCACGCACAAAGCGGCATGCTTGCTGATCAGACATGACGTCCCAGAGGCCATCACACGCCAATATTAGAAATTCGTCTTCGGGCAAAATTTCCGTTGCGGATGTAAAAGGTTTACCCGTGACCAAGTTTTTCACGTAGGAGTCGCCGAGGGAACGGGTGATGGCAAACACGCCATTGACTCTATTCTTCACCACCAAACCTCCCGCTTCACGCACCCTCTCGATCTCATTGCGGTCTGTAGCTTTGTGATCATACGTTAATCGATGCAGAGTACCACCTCGGCAGACGACAACGCGCAGGTCACCTACGTTGGAAGTGTATAACATGCGTTTGTGGTTTGGTCCCGGGACGAAGTCGTAGGTCGACTTGCTCGATGACGCTACCTCCTTCTCAGGCTCTTCTGCGTTTCCGTCTAATTCCCACCGTAAGATGGCCACTGCAGCAGTACACCCTGAAGAACCCACACCCTCCTTCTCTATTTCTTCATCTGCGCTGACGAAGACGTCACACAAGACCTCTCTTAAGTCGTATAGGTCAGAAGGAGAAGCGTCCGTGGCGCTGGAGCTTGTTTCTCTCCTCAATATCTCCTGTTCGAGCAAGCTATGCAAATTGTTCCCACACCAGCGAGCAGTCAGCTTTCCAGCGTGTCCATCGAATATGGCGAAGTAGCCCCAATCTAGTCTTTCAGCAAAATTGGCCACGTATGTGTGCACGTCTTCCATGGTGGCTCTATAGAAGCTGTTTTTGTTCTCGGCGACGCCAACCAGAAAGGATAGTCCCTGAAACGGATCAAGCGACTCCGCTGAGGAATTTAGCTTCTTGCCTGCGGGCTTCGGAGCGTCGGGCTTCGACGAGGCTTCCGTCGCGTGGCTCATGGTTGACGAATGGCTGAACGGTGCAAAGGCGAGACGTGTGCGTGGCGTGCCACTGTGGTTGCTGGGGAAGATGGAAATGTGTCACAAGTGTTACAAGGCACCCACAGTATACGGTGGACGGATACGCACAAGAGACGCACACACACGCACTGACACACTTACGAGCGGGGCGCAAGCGAGGGAACAGGGCTTGGCACGCTGGGTGAAAAACACAGTGCCGAAATGGGAAACCGAGGCTTGATCAGAAACAAATGTAACCGACGCTTTGAAATTCACAACAGTATCTCAGTGACGAAGCGGGCGTAAGTTCATGTTCTCCGGTGACAACGAAGCCCGCATCTGCGCATGTATGGTGCGCCGCCATGTCGTCATTGGCATGCGAGGGCCAGTGTACGAGAATGCAAAGACAACAGAGAGGGCACTTATTTTGGAGGTAACTTGGATTGGGGCTGTCTCATGGTTTTGCAAGGAAGTCCCTAATCTTTTTTGGTATTTTTGACCTCCCGGAGCGAATTCCTGGTGGTTCGCTGTGGATGCAGCCAATAAGCCTATATGCTGGCCTCAGGGTTGCAAATGGGGAAGTTGGGGCAAATCAGCACACCCAAGGAGAACAAAGAATCCTGAAGAAGAGACCGTTCGAGAGAGTATTGTATAGTTCACTGAGATAGAATTCACGCCAATTTGCTATGAGCAGCAATTTTGTCCACCCATTTATTTTTCCTATTTATAGTCTTCTACACCAGCCTTAGGATGTGAACATTATGGAGAAATGAGCCTTCCAAGCCCACAATTAATTCCAAAAATTATCAAACCAAATGAAAACAATTAAACCAAATGGAACTTCATCAAATTCTGAAGTGGCCTTCCGAAAATTTTAAAGAGGCTCATCTTGATTTTACCGATACACCACTAAAAGCATTTACTGCCAGCCGGTGTATAAGCGAGATCGAGGCGATAAGCCGATAACCAAGTTCACTTCTAGGCCATGAAAAGGCTCGGTGCCAGACGCAAGTCCTCGTCGTTCAGGCCTCATGACTGGCTATACCCGTCGCTGTCTCCACAGGGAAGTGTGCTAGAGCAATTGCCCACGGTAGTGTTGCAGCACATCTTTGGTTTTCTCTCGACCGCAGACCTTCTAAGTATCTGCCAGACGTCTAAATTCTTCTATTTGCCGGCTGCCAACCGCATATACCGCAAAATCACAATTACAGATAACCAATTGGCTTATGACTGTGCAAGAAAGGTCTTGCCTGACTGGACTGAGCCTTGGGGCACGGTAATCACACCCTCCAGCGTGGGTCTCTTGTTGGATGTGGTGATGGACAACCCAAAAGTTGCTGCTATGATCCGCTCGCTCGTCATCACCAGCAGCGAGGAGGCTGCAATTGTTACGAGGCTTCTATCCTTCGTACAGCTCCAAGAATTGCACTTTGTCGGGCTGGTGTCGCTCTCGTCAAAGTTCATGCCTTCCATCACCAGGTTGGCAAGCTCCCTCCATAGCGTGGCGTGCTACCGCAGCATACGGGAGCTAAAACTAATATACAACAACACACGAGAAAGCGAAAAGCTCTTTGAGAAGCTCGCCGAGTCCATCAGCAAGGGCAGATCGCTTCCGTTGTTGAGTGTTCTCGAGTTCGAAAGTGGCGAGGATCGAAATTTGCGCACACTCAACAGAATGAACCTTGTGATTGCCTCCAACGAACAGCCCCATGCGCCGTGGGTTGGCTTTTTCATGGTTTTACATCAAAACCGCCATGTGCTCAATATAAGCTCTTTGAGGCTCGACGGCTTCATCCGCAATGCTGCTATGGTCTCAGATCTTCTAAAAAGAACCATTCACTTGCACAACTTAAAGGCTTTACGATGCCATTGCACCGAGCTTACACATCCGTCTAGTCCTCATAGCGACCAACACGTCACCTTCTTAGAGACGGTGACGAAGTCTACCCCAAACTTGCAAAACCTAGAAGTCACTCCAACAGACGATTGCTTATCGTGTCAAATGAATGGGATTACGGTTATTTTGTCAAAACATCTCAGACACCAGTTGCTATCGTTCTCGTTGGAGTTGGATTCGCCCACAAGCGATGCTTACGAGGACATTGTGAACGTCGTGATAGGAAGTCAGATAAACTTACAGATGCTACGTATTGTGGACAAAACCACAATGGCCGGAACAAGTGTTTTGAGCCAGATTTCAAGCTCTAGCGATAAGCTGTGGTGGGATCACGAAGTCTACTATGAGCAGCAGATCCGAGCAGCTCTTCTTCCAAGCTTTGGCACTCTGGCCGAGAAAAGGATGATGCTCTTGTCACGCAAAGGCAAAGATCTCATCCAGAAATTCAAATATGAAGTGTATGAGTCTTTGATGCATGACTTATTATTCCGCAATGCTCCAAACAATTTGCCATGTCTTCGAGTGTGCACAGCCTTCGGAATCCCTGTGTGGACCAATCCAATCGCCCTCCGCGTCAATGGCACTCAGATTCAGCTCAAATGACTGAATCCGTTCAAAGCATCAACATTTCGAGCCTCAATTGGAGATTCATTTCAAGAAATGTATGATTTTTGCAGTCACTCGCCACAGTTGCACCCGTGGAACTGCACCCAGCCGCTACTCAATTTCACGAGACTCCCGTCTACGAGGGCGCGGCAAAAGACATTCCTAAGGTCACACTATCACCCTAAATGACAGCCGAAATTCCTATTCCCTACACCTCCAGCGCCGAACCCGTGGTCGAATATGTGAAGTTCGACGGACTCAATTTCAAAACGGTGACTTGGAAAGTGCCGGAAGGAACGGAGTTCAAGGGCAAGATTGTTTATGTACATGGCTTCTGCGAGCACTCCACAATTTACACTGAGTTTTTTGACAAGTTGAGCCAACAAGGATACGAGGTGTTTTTCTTTGACCAAAGAGGAGCCGGTGAGACCTCCCCAGGTAACCTCATTGGTAAGACCGATGAGCACCACTCGTTTGGCGACTTGGACTTCATGATTAAGAGAATCTTGGACGCAGACGGTGACAAGAAGATTTTTCTCGGTGGACACTCCATGGGAGGTGGTATTTCCCTCAACTACGCAATCTACGGCAAGTACAGAGACCACATCCGTGCCATCTTTGTATCTGGACCTTTGGTAATTTTGCACCCAAAGACACAGCCCAATATCTTGGTGCGCAAGTTGCAGCCTGTGATCAACAGTTTGGTGCCCAACTTGAAGGTGGACTCCAAGCTCAGATACGATTTCATTACATCCAATGAAGGATGGAAGAATTACATCAAGGCACACGACACCAAATTGGTTGGCACAATCAGGCAGTTCAACGATATGATTGTCAGAGGCCAGAAGTTGACTGATCAGAGCCACGTCGCCGGCTACAAAAGCTCGATTCCGCTTTTGTTGCTTCATGGTACAGATGACAGCATCAACCTTATTGACGGATCCAAGCAATTCTTCGACTTGTTGCCTGAAAGCATGGACAAGGAGTTTTACCCGGTGCAAGGCGCCGTGCATGGGCTCTTCATCGAGAGACAGGAGCTTTTCGAGGAGGTATTCGAGAAGCTTGTGACATTTTTGGATGCTCACTGATCCGACGGAGGTTTCGCAACTTGAGCCCACGCGTTTTATTCTATTTAGTACTGTTAAAAAATTGATGGAATTGCCCTCCGCAACCTGGCCGTTGTATGCTGGCCCGCAGCTATAAAGTGTGGAGAAAAGGCCTGACCATGCAGTCAGCCAACCGCACCCTCCTAGCGCATTCTCACGCCATGCACTTACAGGACCTCAGTGGTCCATCGCGCGGGTGATGGCATGGACGGGTGTATCTTAAGATTTAAGTGACCACAGCCAACTACATTTCTTTCTATTAAGTGGACTAGGCTCTTCAAAAACGTCTTGTATTATGTGCTCCTTTTTGGCCCGATTTTTGAGCAGCCTCCGAGCGCAAAATCGTACTGAAAACTGGGGACAGACTCGTCCGGGTGCCTGCATGGACATACGGAGTTTAGCTTCGCTAAAAACCTGTCCTCTGAAATCTCCTGATGAACAATAGTGACACACTGGATGTCCAGCGATTTTTAGGCCCAGCTTTGAGATTATCGTTCCAGTCATTATCGCTCTTATTGCCTATTCCACCACCACAAGCAACACCAATTGCGGGAGTCCATATAGGTCACACTGCCGCTAAGCGCATGGTCGTAAAGCCCAAGATCCAAAGACAAAACCACTAGCCTGGCAGTTTTCCGAAAGTTAGATCAATAGAAAAATGGGTTACACAATCAAACAAAAGATGGAGATATGTCTACAGCTGGACGCCAATCCGCAAATGACCCAGATGGAGTTGGCAATGTGGGCCATGAAGCGTTACGGATCGGCCGCCCCACCTTCACAGACCACCATCTCACGAATATTGAGTTCCAAAAGCGATATCTTGGGCGCGAAGGAGTCTGACTTCCAGCTTGTGCGCCGCAGAAAAGTCGCCAACCCGCTTCTACGGTTTGTCTTGACTGAATGGATCACTCAGGCTCAATGGGAGAAGATGCCGATCACAACCCCAATCATTCAACTGACTGCAAACGCCATATGGAACAAGTTGCCCGCCAAATCGAAAGAGGGCAACGGTCTTTTCAGCCAGAAGTGGTGCAATCACTTCATCAAGAAACTCAATGCCGATCTCATAGGCAGCCCCTCCGCTGTTGCAGCCAATCTCGATAAACCTCTCAATCGCATATGGCGTCTAGACGAGAAGCTTGACCTCAAAAAACATGTTTCTGAGCTCATTGCAAAACATAACTACAGCCCGCGTGACTTGTTCACCATCGACGAGTTCCTGTTGTACTACTGCGTGCCCCTAGATCAGATCTTTGATATCTCGTCAATCGAAAAAGGCTTGAACCAGACAAGCGCGTCCGATGATATGGTCACAATCATGTTGGGTTGCAACCTTGATGGTTCCGAGAAACTCAATCCTTTGGTTGTATCGAAAGATGCATCTTTTGACGTGTCTGCAAGCTCCCACAATACATTCAAAGTTCATTGGGAAACCCAAATGAGCCCGCATGCTCTCGCTAACAAAATAAGTGAGGTTTACCACATCACTTACAAATACAACAACAATAAGTGGATCACATCCAGCACATTCCAGGACTACTTATTATCGCTTGACCACAAATTGGAAAACAACACCCCTGATAGAAACATCCTCATTTTCCTAGACGACAGCTCGTCACATCGCATCATCAACGTTGAGTTCAAACACATCAGACTTGTGTACTTAGAGAACTCGTCAAAACACAAAAACCCGTATAACGGATCGCATAATGGAGTCAAGTTCGATTTCATACCAACCAGTTTTGGAATCATCGAGGAGTTCAAAATACTTTACAGACTTCAACAATACTTGGATATGATCAACAAGCAACGCAATCATGCACTATTGAAGTCAGGCCAAGATCCAGACAATGTTTCAGGGGTCAAAATCGAGAATCTCGACACGGTCAGAAGCGCCGGCACAGAAATCTTGTCCGAGGCCGATTTCAGTATCCCGCTAATAAAGGTTCTCGAGTGGATTAAGAGATCATGGGACTCAATAAGTCAGGAGAAGATATTTAGTGCATGGAAGAGGGCTCAATTGATATCTTTGAATAATGCCTGGCCAGCCTCGACAGCGAAACAATCTGCAAACGCACGGACAATTTTGCAACCAATGCAGGAGTCCATCAAAGCCTACGATCCATCAAAAAGTTTCAGCAAGCTCAAGGAAATTATGGGATACCTCAATGTGGTCATTCCTTGGGAAATTGATGACTTGCTTGGACTCGTTAATGAGAGGGTAAAGGTAAACTTGACCTACGCCTCCATCGATGAGATGATCAACAGCTGTGCGCTGAGTGAAAGAGACGATGAATCATTTTTACTGTCAAATGTCGAAAGTGAAAACAAATTACCGGCCGAACTCTCGGAAGGACCGCCGGTCTGGTTGAGCAACTTCGCCGACTCGGTCTGCTCCTCACCCAGAGTCAATACGCCACGCTTAGCCGAGACCCCCCCTGCCCAGCCAACATCTCCAGGTATCAAGCAGCAATTGAATTCATTTCAAGATAAATTGCCGCCAATGCCGGCAAATCCCCGTGCTCACTTTAAGCATACTCTAAGCGATTACGCCTCTCCAGCTTCACGTTCGTCGAACATGGACGCCCTTCTAATTGCTACCAATGCCTCTAACTACCACGAAATGCGGCTGAGAAATGGCAGCCCGTTTGTGCCTGAGCAAAGCACTTTACCTCCAATTGTGATGAATGGAGATAGGAATGGCCGCGGGGAGAAGCATGCTGCTTCATCACTTGAGAACGAGTCGTTTCCCAACAAAAGACGAGACTTCTTCAGCGCTCGAAATCCTGCGCTTTTGATGTCGAGTCCTCAAGTCCCTCTCCCCCAATTCTCCCAGCAATTTGATGGCGGGTTCCAAAGATACATGCCGCTGTACTCAGGCAGTCCCGGTGTCTCTGGAGACATCGGTATGGATACTCCAATGGACGCTGAATTGATAACTTTGCTCAACAAGGTCCTCAGCGCTTCGAGTGCTAATGGAATCAAACTTTCGAGCTTTGCATTGGAGGAAATTAAGCAAAACTTGAGCGAGATCAAAGGCAGATACAGCCCTGCCCGGCCGCAGAAGCCTTAATTCGGTACCCAATGAAATGTCACAGTCCTTTGGTCCATTCTACAAGAGATTCATTGGAGCAAGATGAATGGGAAATAAATTATTCATAGAAAGTTCCACGACTCAGACTCAAGAAGCAGTTTAATTGTGATATCCTCGCAGGCAAATACGCTACAAGAGGGCACAAATGCCATTTTAAGACGGTATGTACATTGTAGAACACAAATGCAAAGGAAATGAAATGTCGGGATGATAAGCTCGATCAGGTATGTACAAGAAATGGTATGAACAGGTTGTCGATACCTCATGACTCGCTGTCGCCATCAGTGATGCCAAGCTCCTTCGCTTTTGCCTCTAAGCGGGCTCTCTTTTCGGCCCTGACTCTCCTTATGCGGGCAGCTTCGGCTTGGATCTCATGTGGCTCCTTAGGAATCTGGTTCAAAGAAGCTGGATCGGGCCAGAAGCCAGGCAAGTTGAACTTCTTGTCTGTATCTATACCCACATAGTACATGATGCAGATTGGGGTCAAGAGGTAGAAGCCGAACTAGAACTGGTTAGATTTGCGCAAGTTCACGACACTTGGGATTACATACCTTGAAAGTTTCGAGCTGTGTCCTAGTGATGCCGCCCACGAATTTGCGGTATTGTGGAATCATGGTGTGCTGGTGGTCTGACGGCTAGCCAGATGTGGGTTTAAGTGGCATACGTACATCCGTACACCAGACCAAAAGAATTGGCCCGGATCCGCCAAAACGCCGAATAAGGGCCATTTCCGAATAAGCACGCAGAAGCTTTAGGTAATTCTCTAATTTGCCCATGCTCCTACACCTTTGTTCGGATTTTGTCTGAGTTGTTGTCTCAAATGGTCGTAAGTAATCGCACTCGCACACCTAGTATCATCTGGAGACTCAAGCCACCACCAGAGAATGTCGGGGTACACACAAATTGAAGCCGACGAGCCCGAAAGAACTACGAGAGCCTCGGGGACTCAGCAAGCTGGCTCTGCTCCTGCTCGGTCTGCCACGGAAGTTGCTAGCGACAGATGGCTAGATCGTCTCAAAGAGTCGTCTCACCCTATGGCGTTGTTGTTCTACATATTCTTCCGGGTGGCTCCAATTTTCATTTATTTATTCGGAACGCTCCTTCTTTCGATAATTACTAGCGACAACAAATTCATTCTTCATTTCATTTTGCTTATTCTTCTAGTTTCGGCTGACTTCTGGAACTTAAAGAACATCTCAGGTAGACTATTGGTGGGCTTGAGATGGTGGAACGAGACAAGCACAAATGAGGGCTCCAATGACTTCGAAAACATCTGGGTTTTTGAGACTGCAGACCCAGATCGCTACATCAACCCAATCGACTCGAAAGTCTTCTGGACTTTACTCTACCTTCAGCCAGTCGCGTGGGCTGTCCTCGCGATCATGGCAGTGTTGAAGTTGGAGCTTCTCTACTTGATTCTAGTCGTGATCAGCATTTCATTATCATTGACTAACGCTGTTGCTTTCACAAAGTGTGACAAGTTTGGCAAGGCTAACGTTGTCGCCAACAACCTCTTCTCTCGTGCCACGTCAGGACTCGTCTCGCGCTTTAATCCGTTCGCCTAGTGCTTCTCACTCTCGCTCTTAGCATGCATGTACTTGCTGTACTCTTTGTCGAGGAACTGGATGTGCTTGATTTTATTGCCCAAATTTGTGAATGGCCTTTTTGCCATCGAGTCCATGTCCGTGATGTGGTTCACGAGGCAAACCTCGCAGCCAGCACCGGTGCGCAGATTCAGTAAGATAAGAGCAGTCTCGAACGTATCAAACATGCGGCTATTTTGTTTTCCTCCGATGGGGATCTCCATACCGTGGAGGTTTTTTTGGTTGAACCTTTTGCTCAACTGCTCTGACCTTTTGGATACAATATGTAGAATGAGCTGGCTCAATATCACATTGATATCGTTGTCAAATGATACTTTTGCAAGAGACTCTTTGAGACCCTCAATGCGAACGTCACTGCCCATTCTTTGAATGACCAGCATGGGGTTGTAGAACTTACTTGACTGATCGTCAGCGAATTCTATCAAAGCCTTGATGAAGTCGGCCTTTCCGGCAGCAAACTCGAGTAACATATTCCATGTTTCAGCGTCATTTTGAGCTTTAGCGAACTTGATGGCTCGTTCCGGGTCACGAAGCTCCTCCATTATCAAAGATAGAGCCCTCTTGTTTTCCCCCGTCTCACCAAGCAAGTATACAGTTTCGTCCACCAAGCTGTGGCTTTCACAAGTTTGGATGGCTTCTGATATGTCAAATCCTTTGGCACTCATGAGAAATGGCAAGAGACTCGGCCGATCGAATTGGGCAAGAAGCTCGATTCTCTTGTTGCCGAGCCCTGTAAGCTGAAGTTCATCTATCGCAGCAATTTTTTTAATGTAGAAATAATTGACAACATCAAGGCTGTTCTCAGCAAACAATTGAATAGCTCGTTTTGGAATAATCTCGTACCTTCTCTCAACCAAGATTTCAGTAATCGGATCCAATTCCTTCATAATTTTTTCAATCGGGAGCTTTTCTATTGCTGAATCATCACTAAAGCAGAATTTGACAAATTGAGGAATGTCATCCTGAAATTCGCCCAATATATGGTGCTCGTTCAAAAACGAGAATATTCTTGGGCTTCGGAGAATGGAAAGATGTGGCACTGCTTTCGCAGGTTCTAGGATCTTCACGTAGAGATCACATAGCTCAGTTCGCATTTTGATGTCTTTTGGATGGTGTTCGAGATTATGTTCCATGGCACTTGTGATTGCTTTGGCATTGTACAATTCCACATCCCATTCTCCTACAAGTTTGTAGAAGGTGCTGGCGTCGCAAGTTAGCCAATACTTGAGAATGTCGGTGTAGATGTTCGGGTCCAAATTCCATCTGCTGTCGAGAGGAATGACTTCACCCAATTCCAGGCTATGGCCCGATTTGTTGAATATGTCTCCCCACGAGTTCCATTGTTGCACCATTTCTTTCACAAGCTTTTCTCTTGCCTCTGCCTGCAGAGTCATAGAGTTTCTGGTTGCCAACGTACTTTTCGTGTCTGCAATCGGAAATTCGTTTGTGTCGAGTGCGAGTAATGAAGAAAGCCACAGGGCTGCTTCTTTCCAGTTCTCGCCCTTAATTAGAACATCCATGTGTCTCATACCAAAATTAAGACGCCGAACTGGATCCACAAGATGTTGACTCATTGACCAAGCCTTGTCGAATTGCTGTCTGTCAACATACCACTGTAGCCTGTCGTCAAGCTGAATCTGTTGAGCTATGACACCATCGCGAGCGCTTAGCACAAAGTACGACATGGATGATGACCCGATGTGCGATAGCAAGTTGTAGTCGTTGAGACCCAAAGCTTCAATTCCTCGAAGTGCAAGCTCTTCTTCGAAGGTAGTGGTGCCATCCAGGGACTTAAGCACCTTCAAATCTGGATTCTGAGATATCATTCGGCCGGTTTCCTCATCTTTTTGGGGCGGATTATATGCCAACACCAACCACTGGTCGAAGTTGAAGCTTGCAATACCGGAGATTAAATAGTCAACTTTGTACACATGCTCGACTTCAATTGTCAAGCTGGGCGCATTGCGAAACGAGAGAGAGGCTGTGCTTGGCAACATTCTGCTTGCGATGGATGTCCCCGCTGCTGTGTTGCCAGTAGACTGCAGACTGGAGCTTATTCTTATGGACCAAATGTAATTGCCCCATGCTATGAGAATTCTGTCAGTCTCTGGAAAGGAGACCCTGGGCCAGTAAAGGTCACTTCGTAGGGCGTCTGAAGGCTTGCGTATGACATGTGCAACTTGCCGTTGCACACTATTGTAGAATGTGATGCCCTTGTCATTCATCCAAAAAACGAGGTCGTCTATGATGCGTATGGCTATGATAGGCCCGTTGTCTTTTTCCAAGACTGAAGCGACTCTTTGGTCTCTCCAATTTTTGTAGGAATACAAGACCTCCCCGCTCATGCCTCCACATAGAAAACCTTTGGTTTTGTAATGGTTCTGGTCCAAGGCAACAGCATGTATGGGTCGTTTGTAGTCCACCATCAGTATTTCTCTTTCGTCCAGAACAGACCCGAAGACAACAGTGCCATCCATTGATCCACTCACGAAGTATTGTCCATCGGTGGCAAGCGACAAAATGGATGCTTTGTGGGCTTTGAAAGATCTGATTGGGCTCATATCCACCAGAGTGATGTGTATATGGCCAGAATGAGTTCCAAATATGAAGACATGTTCATCGAAGGTTGCAGTAGATAACGGGTCCAGCTTGAACACGGAAGGCGGCAACTGACTTATTCTAGTGTATTTGAGAAGAGGTGGGTCGGCTTCATCTTCGTCGTCGTCTTCATCATCATCGCTGTCGCCTTCACCTTCCTTCAGTTGATCTTGAATGATGGTAGTTTCTGCTTCGTCTGCTTCACTTTCAGTATCGATCTTGCCCACCTCATGACTTTCACCCAATTCTTGACGTCCCTCAGCTTCAGACCTAAAAGGAATATCTGGAGAACCACCAATTGCCCTTGACGTCGTAGCGCCGTTGCTGCGGTTGTGATCGTCGATGGTACTGGCTTCATTGTGATGTGCGTGCCCGTTTTGCTCTACACCATTGGCTTTGGCCGTTTCGCTCGTGGAGATTTCCAGCACTGGCTCGTCTCCAACTTTTGACTCAGAGCCCGAGCTTGTATTCATTCTCTCTGAGCACCAGATTTACTCCAATCTCCGCAGTATGTATGCGCACTATCATGCTTAGGTAGCTCGCGCGCTTCTATTGGTACTTCAAGTCTTCACTTTCCACGAAATCAAGACATGCCTACAGCCAGCAAAGGTGTTTTGGTGCGTTGCGATCCTTCCATCAAGGCACTCATCCTTCAGATAGACTCTAATAGTCGGGGTGTTGTTCTTCAGGAGCTAGATAACACGCATTTGATGATCAAAGGTGACACAGTGGAGTTTGTCAAGAACGAGCTCAATCGGCTCTTGTTGAAGAACATCTACGAGCCTATAGACGGTGACAGACAGGCGTGAGCACGGTCCCTTATTATTACTGTACTCAAATGCTGTATGCGGGATTAGGAGGCTCAAGGCTCTGTCTTGGTTGGACTGACTTCGCCATCATCTGAGAGCAGGGTTGGTACGTCTTGAACATCCAACGTCAATTTTTCCAATTCGGTTTCTGGGTCCAAGCTCGCTGGAGCCAATATATCTTCGTTGAACTTGAAAGAGCCTGCCTCGATCGACTCGTGCAAAGTGTTGATGTTCTCGTTCAAGAAATTAAAGAATGCGTCTGGTTCCATCACGTCATTGAGTTCCTCTGGGTGCGTCAGACTCTGCAACTCTTCTTCCGCAGACTTGAAGAATGCCTCATATCTTACATAGATCTCTTTTGACAAGAGATCAAGCAAATACATCACGACTTCATGCTCTTCAATGTAGATCGAAATCTGCTTGCGGAACTGAGGTAGCTTCACGAGTACGTTTTCGTTTATCGCGGAGGATCTCTCAGCAAACGTCTTGCCTCCCTTCTCTGTGAGAGGGGCACATATCAGGCTTGTGCCCTCGTTGATGAGCTCGCTATAGGCGTTGGTCAATTCGGCTTCGATCTCACGCTTTGCGTCGATCATGTCATTGATGACTCGAGGCGCAGATTTCCTCACAAGTTCTTGAAGCCCGCCTTTTGAAGCTAGAGTCACGTATAACTTCCCAGCCTTGAAGATTTGAATGAGCTCCTGTATTCCTCCAGTTAAGTCCAAGGT
Source organism: [Candida] danieliae (assembly GCA_030579135.1). Taxonomy (NCBI): domain Eukaryota; kingdom Fungi; phylum Ascomycota; class Pichiomycetes; order Serinales; family Metschnikowiaceae; genus Metschnikowia; species [Candida] danieliae. The sequence goes on from JAKUAC010000015.1 coordinate 84,267, forward strand.
GGTTTCCGTACGCACAAACTGGATGTCGAAGTTTCCGAGCTGATTCTTCAAAATTACTAGATTCTTCAAGTAAAAAAGTTGCGCATCTATGTTTCCAAGGTGTGCCACTGCCAAGTTGAGAGCCCCATTCTTCAACATGACAATGCAGCTGTGGATCATGTAGTGTGCGATGTCGTCAAAAACCATTGGATTAAGCAATTCGTAAAGATTAGACAAAATGGTGAGGGCTTTTCCAACAGGAATATAAAGATCAGGAAACGAGTTTGCCTCAAATTCATCCAAAATGGAATCTCTCCTGCCTGACTTTTTGCGACTTCCCAATTGCAAATCTTCAGGGCTGGGCTTGTACTTAAGAAGCTTGTTGTCCACGTAATTCTGAACGCGGAACATAAGTCTTGCTTGTGAGTCGTTAAGCACCGGTTCAAATAACTCACCATATTCAATATCGCTAACAGAGTTGGCTATTGAGGTTGTGCCCTCCTCATCAAACTCGTAGTAACTGGTAAGCAAGTTCGTGAGGTGGCATAACTCGGTAATGCTGGATTCCCTCAAGACCCGGTCTCTCATGGTATCGTAGAATGGATCAAGAACCTGCTTGAAGTACTTATAGAGTTCCTCATCTACAAGTTCACGCACCGAGGGATCGTATAACTCGTAGTCGAAGAATTTCGAGAATAAGATATATTCTTTTTCAAGCAAGCGCTTGTATGCCGAAATGGACTTCTGACAGATTTGGACGAGGTTCGAACTTGCTTTGTTGTTGTTTGTTTCGGCATTCTCTTTTTTCTTCGCTTCTGCCTTTTCCTGTTGGAGATGGTATTGCTGAACGAGCATCGATCTTAACCTAAAGTATTGGTTGAGCACGTCTGTCAAGAGACCGTTGTACTCTGAGTGTTGCTTGCATTGTGCTGCAATTAGCTGTATGAGCAGAGGGAACTTTGTGTTTTCCTGTTGCTTTTCGAGATCATTGTTGAATTCACTGTACATCATGATATCCAAAGTCAAGGCGTCGAGCTTTGGGTCCTTCAATTTGGTAGCAATTTCAGTCATCTTCGCCTTCAAAACGTCAATATTGTAGTTTCTTACCAAAGTTAACCCTCTAGTGATGCACTGGCGGTACCTGACTATGTACATTTCCGCATCTTTATAGTAAGTATGATCGTCAAGGAAGTCGAGGTATTCCTGTAGTTGCTTAAGAATCGAGTGCAAACGGCCCGACTTAATGATGCTGTTACCTGAGGAGGTCAAAGTCTGGCTGATCGAGTCCAAAGGCTCGAACATGTTCATGACATGATCAAGCTCATCTGCTTTCTTTTCGAGATCTTGCTGTTTGCTCAAAAGGCTGGCGGAACGCAAGGCGAAATCCTCAGATTCACGCACGACGGAGTCATAGTTCAGGCTCAAGGTGGTGAGATTCGCTCGAATGGCTTCTGTTTCAGCAAGGAGTGTCTGAAGGTAGTCAACGTTGCGGAGACAGTCAGCATGGAAGGTGATTGCTGCGTCGTCGCTGAAATCATTAATGTCCGCAATATGCTCGGAGTCGAGAATTGAGTTGTAATTGAGCGACAAGAGGAAATCCTGAGTCAAGTTCTCGGTCTCGGCCGTGGTGAATGGGTACAAAGGAACTTCCCGCAGCTCAGCTGCCTTTCCAGATTGCTTTATTTGCAGTAGAGACTTTGCTCTCTGGCGTTTGGAGTCGAAAGTGCTCGGCCCCAAGATAGTTTTGGGTTTTGGGAGTATAGGGTTATGGATACGCTTGGCCTCAGTGGACTCGTTGACAGGTCTTAAGGCATCGTCGGCGTGAACGATAGGCTTGGATGCTATGCTCTGGACCACAGACTGCGCTCTTTCTCTAGTCATAAAATGAATGTTACTCCGCTTTCCGAGGCGGGAATTGCGCTATATTGCGTAGACTATCAAGCAGTACTACTGGTACTTGACACCGGTGTGTCTGGCGGTTCGCGGTAGCGACATGGAGGCCGCGTTTTGCACTGTCGCGGTGAGGATAAGGTATTTGGCTCTTTATCAACGACTGCCTCTTTCTTTCTGACTGTTGAGAGTCTTGAATTCTAGATTCTGCAGCTTGGCATACATCAGCCGAGTAGAAGCGCGTTTCTCCTTTCTTCTCGGTTTGCCTTGTGTTGGTTGTCGCAAGTGAGATTTGCAACTGAGACATGTACGATGATCCACGAGACCAGCCAGCAGCAGATCCTCATGACGTTCTCACCGAAGACTCAGATTATGCTCTAGCAGACTTGGAGAAGGAGTATGCAGTCAAGAAACAGAAATTGATGGAGGAGCGTGCTCGCAAGAAGGAGAGATCAAAGGCTATAATGCAGATCGAGAGGTCGCCATCTCCACGGAGAAAGACTCAGTCCAGCACGAAAATCCCCACAAGTGCTTTTGCTTTACTGGAAAAGGTCAATTCGGCAACTTCAAGACCGAACAAAGAATTCTCGAGCAGCACCAGTCTGTTTGCGTCGCGTCTCTACGAGGCCAAAGACACAAGCGACAAAGAGTATGGAGAGAGGGTTTTCGAGTTTGAGAATATCCCGAAACGTCAGCAAATACCACTCAACGAAGAGTCCGAAGTGGACTTCGTTTCCGGGGAAAAGCTCAGTCGGCGCTTCATTGATGAGAGCAGTCTACAGAAGCTTCTCACAAACATTAAAGTGCTTCGGACTCCCAAGCTCTTAGCCCGAGTGAGCCCCCCGAATTTCGAAGAGCCCAATTACGTCAATTGGTGTTTCGCAGGCATAATCATCCAAAAAAGTGAACCGAAAACCACGGTCAACAACCGCAAATTCATGTCCATGCGGGTGGGCAACTTCATCCACACGGTGGATGTGTTTCTCTTCGGAGAAGCCTTTGCCAAGTTTTGGAAGCTACGCGCCGGAGACGTAATTGCCGTGCTCAATCCGACTATTAAAAAGTTTGGCAATACGTTTAACCTTTCGATCCTGGACGACATCGATTGCATACTAGAGCTCGGGACAGCCAAAAACTACGGGCACTGTAAAGCCCAAAACAGCAAGGGCCAGCCTTGCAAGATAGCGGTGGACCGCCTGCAGAACGAGCTTTGCAACGTTCATGAGGAAACCAAATTCAAACAACGATCCCGGATGGAATTGCAGGGAAGCGTGAAGCCACGAGCCCCGACGAACAGTCTGGGCCAGTCTGGACAAGCGTACCTTAACGCTTCAACAAACCAATCGTTTTATGTGCATTACTCCAATGGGATCCAGGAACGGGATGTTGTTTACGGTGGAGGCGAGCAATTTGACAACGCAAAATACGATCGGCCTGTGAAAGAGAGCGAAGCATCCAAATTGCGCAAGCGTCGTGCCAATGAGAAACTTCGCAGCCAATTGCTCCAGAGCGTTGCACCCAGTCGCATAGACGATCTACAGCGGTATGGGCTTGTTGTTCAAGAGGACCTGGAGCGGCGCCAGAGAGAAGATTCGTTGCAACAAGTAAGGCTGAAGGCCTTCAAAAGCAAATTCCTAAACAGCATTGGCTACGACCCCACGCAAGAACGTGGAGGAAATATGCATAGAGCGCAGCCACTGCTGTCTGTGGCGGAGTTGCGCGCGCTCAGCAAGGACAAAAAAGTGAGTTTGGCGGCTTCTGCGGAGGACCGCTCAAAGAAGCAAAAGCGTCAGCAGACCGCCCTCAGGATCTTGAGGCCCACGCAGAAAACGAAGGACGCAAAAGTGCCAGGAGCAGGTGACAGATCCAAAGACCGCAAGGTGCCAAAAATAAGCGACATTTCAGAAAACGAAGGAAATGTCTCATGTGAAAGCAGAGTCAACGTTCTAGACGAACAGGTCCTGGATGGTGAGAGCGACTTGGAGATTGCATTTGCCTGTGATGCTGACCAAAAGCGCTACTCCCGGGCGATATCCGCACCCCATGACACACCCGCAGGCGGGGAACCCTAACAAAATTCCTGACCTTTTTCACAAGAGTCCCATTTCGAGGTACGTCCGGCACACAGACCTGCCTGAAGCAGTTCCTCATGTGAAAAGTGAGCTCCGACTGCATCTGGTTCTGCATAACGTACCCCAGGTCGTTATACATTGCGGGTTCATATAAGAAGTCCGAACCCTTTCACCGATCTCCATCCCCCTATTTACCCACCTTCTGCCTTTGACATCCACCTTTCGTTCACATAGATCAAGCCCAACTTTTGTCTCTTGATACAGTCTGCTCCCTTCGAAATGGTGTCAGTCGACGAAGCTAAAGTGATTGCGAAAGATTTCGCAGCGGCCCACGTCTTCAAATGGTACTCTGTTCTTATCTTGTGTGTGTTTGCCTACTGGTTACAACGCAAGTATGTTGAATACCGCTTCACCAAGCTCTATGGCTGCAAGGATGCAAAGACCTTCCCTCTTGGTATTCTCGGTATTCCCGCTCTTCTCGATTTGCTTCACAATATGAAAAACGGTAGCTTGTTGGAATTCTTGTCCGACAAGGTTTCCGACAAGCCCGACACTACCACCTACCAGATCTACCTTGCTGCAAAGAAGATTATCTTCACCATTGAGCCTGAGAACATCAAGACCATCTTGGCTACTCAGTTTAACGACTTTGCCTTGGGTTCAAGACACTCCCACTTCTTGCCTCTTTTGGGAGACGGAATTTTTACTCTCGATTCTCACGGATGGAAGAACTCTAGAGCCATGTTAAGACCACAATTTTCTAGAGAGCAGATCTCCCACGTTAAGAGTTTGGAACCCCACTTGCAAACGTTAGCTTCTCACATCAAGAAGGCCAACGGCCAAACCTTTGACCTCCAGGAATTGTTCTTCAAATTCACCGTCGACACTGCCACCGACATTCTTTTCGGAGAGTCAGTTTACTGTTTGAGAGATGGTACCGTGCCAGAACTTCCTCCAAACGATGGTTTCACTGGTCGTGAGGGTTTCAACGAAGCATTCAACCACACTCAAAAGGTGTTGGCCGCCAGAGCCTACAGTCAAACATTCTACCGCATGGTTGACTCGTTCGCTTTCAGAAGATCATGTAAGAAGGTGCATAGCTTTGCTCAACACTACGTTGACAGAGCTCTCGCCATGGACCCTGAGACGTTGGAGAAGAAGTCTCAAACCGGCTACACATTCTTGTACGAATTGGCCAAGAGTACCAGAAACCCCAAGGTTTTGCGTGACCAGTTGTTGAACATTATGGTTGCCGGAAGAGACACCACTGCTGGCTTGTTGTCGTTCACAATGTTCGAGTTGTCGAGACACCCTGAGGTGTGGGCCAAGTTGAAGGAGGAGGTCTACCACTGCTTCGGTACTGGTTCACAGGAGGACATTGACAACATCTCCTTCGAGGGCTTGAAGAAGTGTGAGTACTTGAAATGGGTTTTGAACGAGGCTTTGAGAATGTACCCATCGGTGCCAGTGAACTTCAGAGATGCCACGAAAGACACCACGTTACCCGTTGGTGGTGGCCCAGACGGCAAGTCGCCCGTCTTCATTCCAAAGGGAACTACGGTTGCCTACATTGTTTACATCACGCACCGTTACCCCGGCTTCTACGGTGATGACGCCATGGAGTTCAAGCCAGAAAGATGGGAGAACCCACCAAAGCTTGGGTGGGCTTACGTTCCATTCAACGGTGGTCCAAGAATCTGTTTGGGTCAGCAATTTGCTCTCACGGAAGCTTCTTACGTTATCGTGAGATTGATCCAGATGTTCCCCAACTTGGTTTCTTGTTACGATGGACCTGAGATTCCTCGTAAGATGTTGCATCTTACATTGTCAATGTTTGACGGTGTTCCCGTCCAAATGACCGCATGATCCATACCATAATCTTATACATGCTTTATATACATTATGACCCCTAAATTCCAAAATAACGAACATGACTTTGAATTTGAGAGCGCAGGCGGGGCCCGGTAGTTTTGTCTCAATGTTGTGACTCTAGTTACGATGTGAGACACTTCCGCATGTTACTCCCGCAAAAGGTATTTGTGGCAAAGTATGTAGCCCCGGACCTGAACGCAAACCTCCCTTTAGTCCTCTATTTTTGTTCATTTCGAAGTCTCACCTTTCTAGGCTTGGTAAGAAGGAAAAGTGGGGAAAGCAACCATAATTGTCGGCTAACCTATCCGCATATCCGGTTCATTATTGGGTAGCAATGTTGGATTGCTTCGGGAAATCATGTAGCACGTGAAGACCAATGCAACAATTCACCATGCCAAGCATTTGGGTGGTGAATTTACGTTGTTTGGTCCGGGCCCAGATTTCCAAGTTTCGCAGCCGCCGTGCAAACTCTGCTTCATACCACAAACAAGCCTCATTACCTTGACACCATATTCTGAGATCTCGGAAAACAGAAACGAGAGCATATTACATTCTCATGCCATTTTCATTTTTTTATTTTTGAAGGAAATGTCGATCGTGTTTCTACAAACAGTGTTCTCTCAGGTAGAGGCCGCCCAGTGGCCGCGCGCGTATTACCAATCGCCAATGGCACAGCGATGAGATGGTAGTATGTCTGACGTCAAGAGGCAAAAGACCGACACAGCAGCCATGAAGATTTGCACTCACTCTGGCTCGTTTCACGCCGACGAGAGCTTGGCGATTTACCTTTTGAGGCTCTTGCCCAAGTTTGCCGACGCCTCTTTGGTCCGCTCCAGAAACCCTGTCGACTGGGATGCCAGTGACATTGTGGTGGATGTGGGTGGAAAGTACGACGGCGGCGTCAAGTGGTTTGACCACCACCAGAGAGATTTCAACGAGTGCTTTTCCAAGAGCTTCAGCACCAAGCTTTCCTCTGCTGGTTTGATCTACAAGCACTTCGGCAAGGACATCATCAGCGAGGTGTTGAAGCTCAAAAACCAAAGCGATGTGGACATGCTCTATGACAAGGTGTACAAGGAGTTCATCGAGGCCATTGACGCCAACGACAACGGTATCAACAACTACGCCAAGGACGCCGAGAAGAAGTTCAACGACAAAAACTTGACGCTCCCTGCCTTGGTTTCTCAGTTGAACCCCCGCTGGAACACCGACCCAGTCGACAAGGACTACGACGAGGCGTTTTTGACTGCCAGCCAGTTGATGGGCACTGCGTTTGTGAATTTGGTGAAGGGCTACGGAGAGTCTTGGTTGCCTGCCAGAGAGATTGTCGAGTCTGCTTTCAAGGACAGATTCAACGTCGACCAAAGCGGCGAGGTCATTGTCTTGGGCAAGTTCTGCCCATGGAAAGAGCACCTTTACGCTATTGAGAAGGAGAACGATGCCAACGGCGCAATTAAGTTTGTTTTGTTCCAGGACTCGAGCTCGGCTTGGAGAATCTCCACTGTCTCCGTCACTTCCAGCAGCTTCGAGTTCAGATTCGGCCTTCCAGAGCCATGGCGTGGTGTCAGGGACGAGCAGTTGTCTGAGCTCACCGGCGTTGATGGATGCATCTTTGTCCATGCCGCAGGTTTCATTGGTGGTTGCAAGAGCAAAGAGGGTGTCATGAGTCTTGCCCAGAAAGCCTTGGCCTCGCGCTAAAGGTATGGGTGCAAAATATGGTAAAATCGGATATACATTTTGGATACGTACAAGTCCTACTACTATAGCTTTTCAATTACATTTGGTTAATCTTCCAACAAAGGAGCAGCCTCGTCGCCATGAGCGGACTTGAAGACTTTACCGGAAGCCACGGCAAGGGTAAGAACGAGCAAGAGGCCGGAGATGATGAAGCCGAAGATCCATTGCAATGCAAAGGCCTTGGTGAACAATTGGCCCAAGCCCAAGCCAAAGGCAAGGACAGACGAGGATAAGCCCACGGACCAGTCATTGAACACAAGAGTGAAGAATCCAGGAATCAAGAAGAGCAACCACACCAACATGTTTGCAATGACTCTTCCCACAAACTTGTGCACGTGGAACAAGACAGCACCGTTCCACATGATGGCAAACCACAACCAGGACAAAGGAAGAGCTGCGGTGGTGACGTGGATTAAGAGGAAGTTGCTCAATGGCTTGACGGTGAAGGTCTTGTGGGTCATGTACAAGGCGAGGATGTTGAACATGTTCAAGATCAACATCAACTCGGACCAGAAGTAGTGCTTGCGCACAAAGAGATTGGTCCAGCCAAACACAAAGAGGTTGAAGGCGGTGAAGTGCCAGCCGACCTTCTTGGTGAACTCCAAGCGGTTGGTGATGCCTGCAGCATTGTCCACCACGGGGACGAAGATCTGGGTGACAAACATAATCTGCATCAACATCAAGAAGATCCAGTAGACCATGGTCACCACGATGTTCAAGGTGAAGGGGGTGTCACCAACATGGTGGGCACTGCCGCCGCTGAAAGGTTGTCTGCCACCAAAGTATCTCAAGGTGGAGTAGGCAGCAAGCACCCAGGAGACGATGGTGGAGATCTTGTGAGAGAGGAGGTCGTCCATTATTTCGAGTGGGAGAGAAGAGACTGGTCAATTCGAGCTGAATCAAAAATCAGAAGGTGCGGGGCCAGTCATGTTATATAGGCAAAGTTTAAAGCGGTCAGACTTTACACAAGGTAGCAACTAATCGTGCAGCTGCGCCAACGGTCCAAAAGGGTAATTGCCGTGATCAGACCAGGACGATGGTCCGAGAGTCAGCGAGTGCCAGCTGTTTTGGAATCGATTATTTTTTTTGATCTTCTGTTGAGAGACCCTAGTTATTTTTCTGTGATTGTCCAGAGTGGAGGTCTCCATCGTTGTGGCTAGTTTTTTGCGGCAAAGAGGAGGGCTGCAAGATGGGACTCCGCGTACAAATGAGACAGTCCGGGCTCGCACTCACCTGGTCTGCGGACTGAATTTGCCTCCAGGAGATGGACCCAGGGCGGGGAGCGGAGCTTGGGGACTGGTGCACGGGCGTGCAGCCTTGGAACACCTTTGAATTTCTGAAACACGTTTTCTTGCGCAGTCAATTCTCGAGAGGTGGGTTGGGCGGTGACTGGCGGTAACCTCTAGAGTACCCAGAGCAGCGCAACCGCAGCTGCGGGCCCAAGCGCACAGTGCGCAGCCAAAGCGACGGAGAGGCATAACCCCCAAGTGAGATTGCAATTTGAAGGGGGACATTTCCGATTTTCGAAGACTCAGACAAAGTGCGAGCTCCAGTTGCTACGCCGGCCAGTTCCTTCGACGCCCGCTTGTTTTTCCGTGCCGCCGCTGGCACTCTGGAGACCTGGCAGGAATAACGAGGCACGCGGCTGTAAGGCCGCCGAAGCCCTCTCGCACCGCCTGCAGTGTGCCAGCGACCAGGCGTTTCAGGCCATCGGATCCTGCTGGCCACGGGCTCGAGGTCTCGCAGTAAGCAGGCGATTCCACTCGAAGCCAGGTAACTATAGAATACACACTTCCCAAGAATGCATCAAAAAAAGGACTCTGTGTCTGCATTTCGTACCCCTTACGCACGTAGACGCTCGGACGCACTGAGCCAGGTTTTGGGGCCAGCACCGCAGGCTTCCGCCGCCCGAGCCTTGCAGTGCCGTTGGGGGTCGAAGCAGCACCGGCAGATTTGCCAATCTTTCCGTGAGGACTCGCCCACCACACAACAGACATTCTGGCACATCTGTCAATGAAAAAAAAATACGCCGCCTTGCATCGCTGGGCTGCTGTCGTCAGCCGCAAAACAAAGATAAGCATCTCCTCCAGCGTGTCGGGCGCGAAGCGCTGGATCGTCGTGCACGCCAATGTGGTGCATACACGCCAGAACACGTTAGCGTGTGTCTGGTGTCGAATTTTCCGCTATTAGTATCAAGGCTTTTCCCAGTGTTGTTGAGAAACCACGCGTTGCCCCCTTCTTCAGTCGCCGAACTTCATATTCATCCTTCTCTAAGACTTCCCTAGTCAGTGTATGGGATTGCTTTTGTTCTACGCTATCGGTCAGGTTATATACATCGTCAAGAAGAAAATGGATAAGCTCAGCTACTCTCCGCTCGGCAACAACGTTGCCTCGTCCATCGCCGAGTCCGGCCCCATCTCCATCTTGTGCTACTGCTTGTCGTCGATTTTGATGACCGTCACCAACAAGTATGTTGTTTCCGGCTACTCCTTCAACTTGAACTTCCTTCTTCTTGCAGTGCAAGGTGCGGTCTGTCTCTTCACCATCTTCACGTTGAAGAACTTCAAGGTCATCACCTACAGAAAGTTCGACAAGGAGGAGGCCAAGAGATGGTCGCCCATTGCATTTTTGTTGGTCATCATGATCTACACCTCCTCCAAGGCCTTGGTTTACTTGTCCATCCCTGTGTACACCATCTTCAAGAACTTGACCATCATCTTGATCGCTTACGGTGAGGTTTTGTGGTTCGGTGGTAAGGTCACCAGCATGGCCTTGGGCTCCTTCTTCTTGATGGTGTTCTCTTCGGTTCTTGCCACCTACGGTGACTCTGCTGCTTCCAAGTCCGCTGCCGACATGTCCGACTTGTACCTTGGGTACTTCTGGATGTTCACCAACTGCGTGGCTTCCGCCGGTTTCGTCTTGTACATGAGAATCAAGATCAAGTCCTTTGACTTCAAGGACTTCGACACCATGTACTACAACAACTTGTTGTCCATCCCTATCTTGTTGGTGGCCACCTTCTTGTTGGAGGACTGGTCTCCAGAGAACCTTGCCTTGAACTTCCCTCCAGACAACAGAACCGCCACCATTCTCGCCATGATTTTCTCCGGTGCTTCTTCCGTCGGTATTTCTTACTGTTCTGCTTGGTGTGTCAGAGTCACCTCCTCTACTACCTACTCCATGGTCGGTGCCTTGAACAAGTTGCCAATTGCCTTATCTGGTTTGGTCTTCTTCGACGCCGCCGTCAACTTCTGGTCTGTCTCCTCCATTTTTGTTGGTTTCATTTCCGGTTTGGTCTACGCTGTTGCTAAGCAAAAGCAGCAACAAGCTGAGAAGGGTGGCTTGCCTACTGCTAAGTAAGCTCTGCGAACTCTACTCCGCAGCCACTGCTCTTCGGTCCGGTTGCACAGAAACTAATGCGACTAGCGTCACCCGCTAGCCAAGTTTTTCAAGCTCTTTAGATAGAAAAATGAAATCGTTTGTTTATTTCTGCTAGCTTTGTAGGCTACGCGTCCGCCATGCCCTATTCCCAGCGTCCGCCATATACAGTGCTCACTGCGCAAGAGATGGAAAAAACCAACTGCTAGCTATACTGCTACTGACCAGTCAATACCAAATGGCGGAAAACAGCTTGGAGGCCATTCCAATCTATTTGAAGCAATCGCTCGATCCGCGTAATGCCAGACAGGCAGAGGCTCAATTGAAGTCGATCGAGACCCAGCCACATTTTGCCATCAACCTCTTGAATGTGGTTGCCTCCACCAACTTAGATATCTCCACCAGGCTTGCCGGGTCGCTTTTCCTCAAGAATCTCGTCAAGCGGAAATGGACAAACGAAGACGGCGAACATTTGTTGTTCGCGGAGGATGTGCAATACTTGAAGAGCGAGATCTTGAACGTCATGATCTCAATGCCAAATAACATCCAGGTGCAGTTGGGCGAGACCATCTCCATAATTGCAGAGCTGGATTTCCCTCACAATTGGCCCAACTTGATAGATAACCTTGTGGCAGAGTTATCACCCGACGACTTCGTGTTGAACAAGGGTATCCTCATCGTGGCCCACTCTATCTTCAAGAAATGGAGACCATTATTCCGTTCCGACGAGTTGTTCCTTGAGATCAAAATGGTCTTGGAGAAATTTGCCGAGCCTTTCATGGGCTTGCTCACCAGAACAGACCAACTCATCGACGAGGCTATCTCCCAGTCAAACGCAGCCTCCCTCAATCTCTACTTGGACTGCTTGCTTCTCGAGATCCAAATCTACTATGATCTCAATTGCCAGGATATCCCGCAGTTTTTCGAAGACAACATGTCGACTGGCATGACCATTATGCACAAATACCTCTCGCTCCAGACCAGTTTGGTTGGTGATGCCGACGACGACGAAGACATCGATGCCCTCATTAAGGTGAAGGCTGCGATCATCGAATTGATCTTGTTGCATGTTACCAGATACGCTGAAGATTTCGACAGCTTGACGGAATCGTTCATCACTAGCGTTTGGCAATTAGCAACTACCGGTGTCACAAAGCAGCAAAAATACGATTTGCTCACGGTCAAAGCATTGTCCTTCCTTACAGCCATTGCACAAATCAGCAAGTATCAAGGGTTTTTCAACAGTGACCAAGCATTCAAAGAAATTATCGAAAAGATCATCTTGCCCAATGTTGTTTTCAGAGAGGTTGATGAGGAAACATTCGAAGACGAGCCGATCGCCTTTGTTCGCTCGGACTTGGAAGGCTCAGATTTTGATTCCAGGAGAAAGTCTTCCACAGATTTCTTGAGAGAATTGAAGGAGGTCAACAACGTCTTATTGACCAACACGGTCATGACCTACGTAAACGAATTCTTATCGCACTCTGACTGGCGCAATAAAGACATTGCAATCTATTTATTCACATCTTTAGCTGCCAAGGGTTCCGTCACTAACATCGGTGTCACGTCCACAAATATGCTTGTCGATGTGGTGGAGTTTTTCACCGCAAATATAGCACAATACTTGGTCGAAAATGCGTCTCCCATCCTCAAAACCGATGCAATCAAATACATTATGACTTTCAGAAATCAGTTGACGAAGGACCAGCTACTCACGACCGTTCCTCTCTTGATGAATCATTTGAAAGACTCAAACACCGTCGTATACACCTATGCAGCAATCACTGTCGACAGCTTGCTTTCTATGACGAGTTTTGTGGATGCCACGCACCGCCCCGTTTTTGACAAAAGTGACATCCAACTCTATGTCAACGAATTGTTGACAAACCTTTTCACCTTGATCTTGAGAAATTCAGCCCCAGAAAAACTTTCTGAAAATGAGTTTTCGGTGAAGTCGGTCATGAGGGTCTTGAGCACCGCCGAAGACACCATTCCAGAGTCTTTCAAGGTGACAATCATCAACCAACTCCTCCAAATCTTGGAGACCATTGCCAAAAACCCATCGAACCCACGTTTCACGCACTACATTTTCGAGAGCTTGGGTCTCTTGATTAAGTTTAGACAAGGCAACGACGTGATTTCCAAGTATATTGAATTGATCATGCCCGCTCTTCTCCAAATACTAGGTGAGGACGTCCAGGAATTTGTGCCCTACACATTTCAAATATTGGCATTCATGCTTGAGCAATTGCCCAAAAATGCATCTTTGCCTGAGCAGTACAGAAGTTTGATAAGACCCATTCTTTCGCCAGTAGTCTGGGACTACAGAGGAAATGTTCCTGGTGTGACTAGATTAATCATTGCCATTATTCAACATGAGCCAACCGCATTTGGTTCCAACGCACAGGAACTCACTCCTCTCTTGGGTGTTTTTCAAAAGCTCATTGCCTCAAAAGTCAACGACTCATATGGCTTTGAATTGCTCCAAGCTATCATCCTCAATATTCCCCTTCAGGTATTATCAACATTCTTGAGTCAAATAGCAGTTTTGCTTTTGACTAGACTCAAAACCTCTCGTACCGAGAAATACATCAAAAAGTTTGTTGTCATGTTGATGAGCTTGAGTTGTGTTCCATTGAACCAAGAACTTTCAAGCAAAACCAATGGCCAAATCGATGCTAACTTCGTTGTTAAGCTTCTTGATTCTGCCCAACAAGGAGTTTTTCAACAAATTTACACAAGTTTCATCTTGCCAACTACAGAGTCCTATGTCAATTTGCAGGACAAAAAGATAAGTGCTTTGGGCCTCTCTCAGGTCTTGGTGTGCTCGAGTCTCACACAGGCGCCATACCAACAGCTCGTTGTGCCTACAGTGGAGCAATTGTGCAAAAATCTCAGGCTCTTGTCCGGAGTGTCGAAGTCGGCAGGTGCTGTTCATAATACTATTGCCGGCGATACTAATACCACAACGGTCGCGATCAATGACTTGGATTTGGAGAGCGCAGCCTACGGTTCCAACTTTTCCAAGCTTGTATCCATTCTGCTCAAGCCCTTTGACCCCGTTCCAATGATGAAAAACGAGGATTTCAAGGGTATTCAATCCGCCGCGATGGCTAACATCACGAAGGTAGGTCAACTTGGTCTATTGAATCTGTTGAGCGCAGACGCGAAAGCTTTCATCACGAGTAGTTAAAAGAAGTTTAAACATATAATACACAAAATAGCTAGACCATAAAAGTAAAGAGTGCAAGCGTAAAGTTCCGAGCCACGTTGTGACTCGAAAGCGTTAAAGAATGATGGCACCCTATGCTTACTGTGGTTGCGTATCGATCATATTTTGAAACATGGCATCATCTCGAGCCTCATCGTTCTCCAGATTTGCACGTTGCATGTCAGGAGTTGTGGAGCGGACGATGGAAGAGTCCCGAGTAGAGCCGTTGTCAGTCTTCACATCCGTGCTTGTTTCACCGTCTCCCTCCAACTCCTTGACTTTTTCCAGCTTTTCCTTTTCTGCAAGCTCTGCCGCAGTCAAAAAGCGTCCGCCTTGTCCTCTGGGTCTTCTCATGGCATGTTTGTGTCTAGACTCGTGTAAGTAAGGTTTGCGAGTACGGGCGATTTTCAATGTCTCTTCTAGCTTTGCCCTGGCAATTCTTCTCTTTAAGATCCGATGATACTGCTTGGCGTTGACGTAGAACGGCTGCTCGACGGGAGGTTCAATCGCTGGTGCTGACGGCATATGTGGTTGTTGGCTCATCTGCGGCTGAGCGACGGGGCCTGTGTTTGGTTGTTGGATATGGATGGACAGGGCCGGGGCATGCGACAGATGCTGAACGGGGTTCACATCAACAGGCAACTGCTCTTGGTAGAAGCCGTTTTGCACTCCAGAATCCTGTGGTGGTTCGTAGGATGGATTTGGCCCTGCTCCGTAGTACGGCGTTCTGCCCGACTGCTCAACGTGGCCGTGCATGGCTGGATGCTGTGTCTGGTTGTTGTAGTACTGAGGAGGAACCTGGTCGTGATAAAACGATTCCAGCTGGTGGTTCTGCAAGGAGGTCATTGTATGGTGGGTTGGAGATGCTCGATGCTGTGCATCCAAGTTTTGGGGGAGGGTATGGAGGGGAGTGTCTGTGCGCACTTGATTCAAGGCGAGCCAGGGTACCTTTTTAGTCACGTGTAGACTGATTTCAGAGCCCAGCAGATCCGTTCACTTAGCCTAGTATTGGTTGTGGTGATATGAGTATGTGGACCTAGTAGACCCAAGTGATGTTCAGGTTCTGCGCGCAGTCACACACCGCGGAAGCGGACCGAGATCGGGCTGGAGACAGGTAGCGTTGTTCTACTACACGCAAGGATTCTTATTTTCTACTTTTTGGCATATTGATCTGCTTGCTTTGAGCAAAGCGCCATGTGTTTTGTTTGTGAGACTTTTGTGGCTTGCAACATGTGCTCTGTGTTCTGACGCATTGATCCAGCGTGCGGCTGCGAGTATTAGGTGCAAAGGGTCAACGATGGAGATAAATGGAACCAGTCTTGGACAGCGCAGAATCGTATAAAACGGTCTGATCAGCGCAATGGATATTCGAAATTTTAGTACATGCAAGAAACTCAGAAACCCAGCAGGATAGAAAGAAGAAAAGTGGGAGCGGGGGAGAATTGAAGCTAGTAGCAGACGCCTCCGCTAGTCGTGGGCCACTTGATGGTCTGCGATATCCATTTGCTGGGCGATCCGGTCCCGTATCAGATACCCAGAAGTAGCCAGCAGGTGTTTGAAGGGGTCGCTTTGGACCAATAGGGCGAGAAGTTCGTCCGTGCCTTCATCCACACAATCCTGTTGCATGGAGATTCTTTGTAGAATATAGTTTTTGTTTTTGGTGACGGGCTTGGCCACGCTGGAGTCGGCTATTGCAGCTATTCCGAGCTCGAGGCGATCAGCCACTAGAGACCCACCTCGTAGCGGCTCGATAGGTTTTATTCCTGCTTTGCTTACCGAACTGTCACTATCTTTCACTCCATCAAAATCACCTTTCCGAGCAATAACCACATGCTCGGGCCATGTACATTCAAGCTTGTTCGTGGTACAGTTCTTACAGTGAGGGTACGAGGACTCGTCACACTTCTTTTTGCGCCTTCGGCAGGTGAAGCACCCGCTGCGTGATCGAGTTTTAGGCTTGCCTGCCATGATCCCCGCTAGCGATGAGCCTCAATTTGGCAAGATCTCCGATTCTTTGGTGGAAATTCAAGGTTCAAGGAAAAAATGGGTGATATTTCCCAAAACGGCAATCGCGCACCGCGCTTACGATGGCGTCAGCGGCCCTCTGGCTCTACGGCTCTTGCTCTTGCCCGAAAAACGTTTCAATTCCAGCAATGAAACGGGCACTTATTCAGAGGGGCTGAAATCCGCTTTCGGAGTGCCTAGCTCATACAATTCATAACCCGCATTATTAGGTAGCACCCACCGCCTTTTTGCACCCATGGCCATCGCATCACCACGGGCCTCAACCAGACTTTTATCTTACCTAAAGCCTGTATTGCGAAATGGTAAAACTTCCACTAGACTTTATCTAGCTTATTTAGTGTGGACTGTCTTTTTCTCTGCCCCAGAGTACGTGGGTCCGCTGCTACTAGTTGTCCTGCAGGTTTGGCGAGACGTGGTGCTTCTCATAAATATCCACGATACCTTGTTTCACCTTTATCATGGGCGAAACACTTCTGCAGAGTCAGGAACAGCTCATGGAGCTTACTGTGGATGAATTGCTCACCCAGAATTCCGTTCACTCCATAAGAGCCCTACACAAGACGTACAGGTCCAGGGTGTCCAAAGCCAAGAATGACCTACACACCTTGGTTGGTGAGAAGTACCGAGACTTGATCCGGATCGCAGAGGATATCGAGGATATGAGCAAGACATCTGGCGGGATTGACGAAAGCATCAGCAATTTATCCTTCAAACTGGCAGGCAACTACGCCTTTGGCTCCAACTCCTTCGCCAAGTTCGACTCAATGATGCGGCAAGATGGCGCCAAGCTCGCTCGTGCCGAATCTCGAAGTTCGATCTTGAACAATTTGATAAACAACAAGCTCATCGGACACGATCTCAAGCTCCGAACTAGCCGCTCACAAAATAGCGCTTTTCTCATATACTTGGCTAGAGTGTACCATACTATCTCTACTATATTCCAAACGGAGTTGCAATGCATCCCATCATCTGCACAAAGCTTTGCCCGGCTTAAAAGTAGATTTAACGAGCACCTTGAGCATAAAATTGCCTCCCGACTCCTGGGCGATTACTCCAAAGACTTGGAATCAAACGTGACGGTCAACACCCAGGAAGACTGGATCGAATCAGACACCGTGGATTTCCTCGCGGACTTTGTTGATCACGAAGATGACGAAGTTCAGTCAGAAGATGAGTCAGATGGCAGCGACTTGAAGAAAAATTACGGCGGCTCAAGCAGCCCAATGGAAAACTATCTCATCGCTTACATTATTCTCAACGCCGGCTCGAGTGAGTTGCAATCCATGCATCATATCGCAACACGAGTGATGCAGTTGAGAACTTCCTACTTGCAATCGGTTGTCGATTCATCTCTCAAGATCCCTCATAGCGTTGGCAATACCAACTTCACAGCAATCGTTCATTACATTATCTCTACCTTTGCGTACGGGGAAGAGTTTCTTCTAAGTGACTCAGTAAGCTCGATTGCCGACCGCATGTCCACGTGGAACGCATCAGACTTTATCGGTTTCCATAATTGGTTTGACGAAGAGAAGGTGAGGTTTGTTTCAATTCCATATAAGGGTCTCAATGTGAACGGACGTTCTTTCGTGAAAGAACACATGCAGCCTAATTTGGCATTGTTGAAGACAATATTCGACAAAGTTCTAGTTGTCGATCCAAACCAAGACCCCGTCAAGCAAGCCGCTTGCGCTCTTCGCATGTTCTATAATCTTGTTGCCACATTGAAAAAAATGGAGGCTCTTTTCCAAGATGACTCCAAATTGGAGTTAATGGACGAGCTTTTTGCCAAAAGCAATTTTGTCTCCAGCATATTCGATCAAGTCATTAAATTCATCAATGACCTTTTCTCTAAGCATCACAAACTCTCATTTGAATTGCTCGCTCCACAGTTGTCCTCAGATTTGGCAACCAACCATTTCCCTACAAAGGAATACCAGAGTTCTTTCGATGACCAAATTATAAATTTGATCGATGAGGATGTTGATCTTTACTTCAAGGCCATAGTTGAAGTTTCAGTCGGTGATGAGTTTTCAACCAGAAAGCCAAATGAACAAAACACCTCCGCATTGCTCACGCTGTGGTTCCATTACATGACTAGTTTGTTGGAGCAGCTTCTGCTTACAGATTCCAGCTTTTTATCGCGAACTCTGTCTATTCTCCAAAAGCAATTCCATGAAGGATGCCTGTTTGAGCTGTGGGGCAATTTCAATCATGAGTTCTTGAAGGGCAGAGCCGGCAATGTTCGCAATGAATGCCTTGCAAATATGAAGATCCACATCAGAGATTTCAGCGACAAAGTCTCTAAATCTCTCAAGAGAGATTCTCTGTCTTTTTCGGATGATTTCTTGTATTATGCTTTGGACCTTGTTAACACACTAAAGAAGAACATAGCAAGCTCGGATCTCGATTCTTTTTTGAACTCTGATATTGACAAAATTTTTGCTGAAGTGATCGACAGGATATTCGAAGCAAAAGCAAAGCGTGGTCATGAAAGCGGCCTCATTGAGCTTCTCACAGGCAGCAAATCATTCCAAGTCTCGTCAGAAAGCTCCAGTTTACCCGACAGACCTAGTGTCATCGTTCATTCTGCAATCGGACAATTGGCTGGCCACATTGTGCATTCATCTTATTTGAACTGGAATGAAACCTACGATATTTTACTCGAGGAGAGTAACAAAGATATTTTTGTCAAAGCCAAAAACACCTGGATCAAGAGGACATTCTGCGATCTCTCCAGTGTTGAGTCTGGTCTAGCTCGCCGTGTAAGGGCAAACGTGAAGGAGCCAAATCTCCCAAATAGCGCTTCTACAGATGATGGAGAACCTTCCCAGGCTTCGGGCGCTGGTAATGATGAGTCGACTCTGGTCATCAGCGACAATGGCGATAAATTGCTGGTTCGCGAGTCTCGACAAGTCTTGGCCAATATGACCTTCTTTACGTCATTAACCACACCGACTGAGCCCAACCCCGATGATGAGGCTTTTTCCTTGATGGTCGAGAAGATCAACAGCATTTCCGAAAGCCCGTTAGATAGGGCAGCCTTGGAAGCTGTGTTGCATGGAACCATCGAGTTTTACAAATCCAGCAGGTTTACTTACATGCCGTTGCTGTTGCATTAAAATACTATTCAATAGAGGTACACCTTTGAGCCTGCATCCGTCAAACTTTTTAGCGTGTCCAACGTCTCATTGATGTTGAAAACGTTTTGCATCTTTTGGTCCAAGTAGGAGTTGTCGACAATGACAATTTTGATTTCTTCCTTCTTCAAAACCTCATCTTCATTACTCAAGACTTTTTGTAGTCTTCCAGGAGTACAGCACAAGACACGGCACCATGTAGTTTTCACGAGTTTCAAGTCCACATCGATCTTATTTTTATTAATGAGCTTCAAGGACGAGCCCTTGATGTCACGCAATGCACGGTGCACATCACATGCTCTGATAGCGGACATCGAGAGAATGGCCACAAACTTGCGCTCTGCCTGAGTGTCTTCAGCTTGGCCTTCTTTTGGTGCCGCCTTTTTGTTCTTTTTGTTCTTCTTCTTCTTTTCCTCTGCGGGGTTCACGCTAAGCATGTTGTCAAACCTCGAGTTGATGAAATTGGGGAGATTTTCGAGGTTTCTCAGCTCGGTGAACTCGGCAGTAGATCTGAAATCGGTCTTCTTGAAGTATTTTTCAGCCAACTCCAACGCCGAGAGATCTGGGTTCTTCCGTCTCACAGAGTCGTTGAGGAAGTCGGCAATGACTCCCACAGAAGCCTCCTTTGAGATGTTCTTTTTCTTCTCCATATCGATCTGCATCTTGATCTTCTTCTTCTCTTGGAATTTCGAGTTCTCTCTGGCTCTTTTCTTGGAGCCTTCAGCTGGAGCATCAGAAGCGCCATTGGTTTGCTGCGCAGCTTTCGGTTTTTGCTCGGAATCACTGTAGTCTTGTTCGTCATTCGAAAAAGCGTCATAAACAAGCCCGTCGTCTAGATCGTCACCGTTCATTTTGTATATCTTAGTTTATTTGTGGAGAAGAGTAGCTAGCAGCCGATGCCTATACTGATGGTGCGCACTCTCGATGAGGCCCAGTGCTACATAGTTAACTATTACCCATCCAGAGCGCCATGAGGCCGTTTATTTCGAGACAGCTTCTTCTGCGGAGAAGAATACATTTGAATGCAGATTTGCAGAGAAAGTTGACTCAGGCGGATCATCATCCGGTCATCATCATCGGCGCTGGCCATGCTGGGTGTGAGGCTGCCACTGCTTCTGCACGGGCGGGAGCAGCCACAACTTTGATCACTCCTCACATCGACAAAATCGGAACCGCTTCGTGTAACCCTTCTATGGGAGGCGTTGGAAAGGGTACTTTGCTCCGAGAGGTCGATGCGCTAGATGGAGTTGCGCCCAGAGTGACCGATAAGGCGGGTATCCATTTCAAGATCTTGAATGCATCCAAAGGAGCAGCCGTTCAGGGCCCACGGGCGCAGATTGACAGGGATATCTATCTAAAAGAAATGCAAAAGGTAATCCTTAATTACAAAAACCTCCTGGTCATGGAAGCTCTGGTGGAAGATATCGTCATAGGGCCTCTGAATGAGTTGGAATCCGACTTTGAGGGCCGTCTGTACGGGTCTGTGAAAGGTGTGATACTCGGAGACGGTTCCGTGGTACTGTGCTCAAAGGTAGTCATCTGCACGGGCACATTTCTCGGCGGCGAAATCCACATTGGCTTAAACAGTTATCCTGCTGGGCGCAAAGGAGAAGACGCCACCTTTGGTTTGTCTAAGACCCTAAATGACGCTGGCTTTCGTTTGGGGAGATTGAAAACAGGAACTCCGCCCCGCCTCTTGGCATCCACCATTGATTATTCCACGCTCACGCCACAGCCATCTGACTTTCCCCCTCAACCGATGTCATACATGAACGAAAACGTGTCTCTAGAGGACCAACTCGTTCAGTGTCATCAAACTAGAACCACAGAAGAGTTTCACAAAGTCATCAGCGAGAATCTCGATAAGTCGATTCACATCAGAGAAACAGTCAAAGGTCCCCGCTACTGTCCTTCAATCGAGTCTAAGGTCATCAAATTCCCGCAGAAAACAGAGCATGTTGTCTGGCTAGAACCTGAAGGACTAAGCACAGACTTGGTCTACCCCAACGGAATCTCATGTACTATGCCTGAAGCGATTCAGGAGCAGGTGATCAAAATGATGCCTGGCTGCAAAAATGCAGTTATGGCTCAACCTGGCTACGGTGTGGAGTATGACTATGTGGACCCCAGGGAGCTCAGAAGAACTTTGGAGGCAAAGCTTGTCGATGGCCTATACCTCGCCGGCCAAATTAATGGTACTACGGGCTATGAGGAAGCATGTGCACAGGGCTGTATTGCCGGCATCAACGCCGGCTTGGCGTTCATGAAAGAACCTGCATTCGAAATGAAAAGATCAGATGGCTACACTGGCATTTTAATTGATGACCTAATTACAAAGGGTGTCGAGGAACCGTACCGCATGTTCACCTCAAGGTCCGAGTTTAGGTTTTCCATCCGCGCTGACAATGCTGACCAGCGCTTGACCGAGCGAGGATTCTCAGCAGGAGTAGTCTCCAACATGAGATATCAGCATTATCAAAGAGAAATGAAAACTTTCCAGCGTATAAAGAATGACTTGAAGTCAATTTCGATGTCTGGTGCCAGATGGGCTCCCGTTCTCAAAGGCACGCATCAAGTCAACAAGGCGACAGTTGTTGATGGCTGGAAACTCCTCTCATATAATGGAATGTCCTTGACAGATCTCATTCCAGCATTGACAAACTTAAATGATGGGAAATTGCCAGATGTATACACGAACATTTCCCGATGGTGCCAAGAACGTGTGAATGTCGAAAGTACCTACGAGCCCTGGCTCAGGCGAGAAGAAGCACACGTAAAGGCTTTCGATGCGGATGAAAACTTGCTTCTTCCTCTCAACTTTACTTACACAAATGAGGGAAACGTCAAATTGTCTTACGAAGCTTGTCATCTACTCAATACCATCCAGCCTCAAACAATTGGTCAGGCCAGGAGAATTCAAGGAGTTACACCCGCTGCAGTCTTTGAGTTGTACAAATTGGTAAGGGGCAATCAAAAGGAGATTGTGGCACAAAGAAATGAATCAGTGGTAAAAGATTATTGACGAGTGTGCTGTAAATATTTTGCATTTGCTTTGGGTTTGCAAGGAAATAAATAATAAACCCACGGCATCAGTCTATCCCCGTGCTTCAATTCAGAAGTTTTCTACTTTGACGCTTGGCCGACTCTCTGAGACTATTATCCAAGGCAACAAGGCGCTCAAGAGGAAATATTGCCTTTGCAGACCTAAAATAGTTCGCATTAGAATGCCTCGAGCTGATTCTGCTTAGTAGCAAGGAAGCATCGCTGACTTCAATCTTATCGGAATTTCGATGCTTGGCATAGGCGCCCAAGTCAGCCATTATGCTTTGCAAAAAGAGCTCTGATTTTTGGCTTATAAGGGTCATCACCTCCGGAGATATTTTCTTCACTTTAGGTCGCTTTCTCAGGGGTCCACTAAAAGACAGGGAGGGCAACCGTTTGGCAACCAAGACGCTCCCTCTAGCAAGGCTTTTGGGAATGCAAACTCCACTATTTTCTCTCCTCTCAGTAGCCCGTGACAGCATGGAGATGGGCGAGGTTGCTGAATGTTGGTCAAGAAAGTCAATATCTCCAGTGCCAGATGGACTCGGAAGAAGGGTCTCGTCCACCAATATCTGGTCATCGTCAATAGTGAAATGCCCTTGGATGATTCCAGGGGACCCGAAATCTACTTCTCCAGGCCCATCCTCGTCAATCAACACTTCCTCATGAATTTCCTCATTTTGGTTGAAATCAGGTTCAAACATGTCCTCCTCGTATATGCTGACAGGTTCCCAGCTGGGAACGTCGATCTGATTGATGTTCTCGAAGCTGATTTTGGAGTAACTGTCGGGGGTCTTATTGGCGAAGCTGATTTCTGGTTTGTCAGCACCAAACTCTGCGGCGCCACTGAGTTTGGGCTCCTCCATATCACTAGAATCCGTGGAGGAATCGTCTAGTTTATCTTGAAGGATTCCGAAGGCCACGGGAGCTTCGAGTTTTAGCAGCAGATCAACTTCCATCTCAGCATTCCATGAGTCCGGTAGGCCTGAGAGGGTATTTTCAATGACAAATTTTGAGGTCTGCATCATGTCACGGATCTCGTCATGGCGACTAGCTGCCTCGGACGAGTCCATGTCAAGATTGAGTGGGACATTTTTCAGTCTTCGCTTGCGACGGGAATCCAAGATCTGCTCAAGGTACGACTTGAAGGCCGGCTTCTCAGTCTCGTTTGCAGCAGTGGATGGCATGATTGGCGAGAGCACGTCATTTGAAAAGTCCATCTCATCATCGGAAGGAAGCGGTAGCAGGTGCTCAAACTCGCGGATGAGCTCCTGAGGGCTTGTCGACGAAAGACGGTGTCTGCTGTCTAGAGCTTTGTAGACCTGGTCGTATGTATCGATTGCAGACTTCTCGTCCTCCTTTATTAGCGCTCTTGAAAATGCGCGTAGAAAGTCCTTGGTGATTTCGCCGGCGTACCCTGAATCATAGAACATGCCTGAAGATGAGCGCCGGCGCCGTCGAATGGTCAATCTTTCGCCAAGCACTCGGCTCGGCGTGTGTGCTCTAGACGTCGGATTGGATGACATCCGAGCAGATGCAAGGAAGGAGCGGCCCAACGAGCGCGGCGTCTGTGGAGTCAGAGGATACGGCGACGGGTTTAGCCGGGCGGCATTCTCTCGCCTCAGCGACATATCGCTAAGAAGGCCTGTGATGTCTTGCAGGGGTAAACGCACTAGACTGACCCTACTGGATCTTGTGGGAGCCGAGTGGTTGCCCAAGTCGTCGTGGGGCTGCGCCACATTTCGAATGGGCGTGGACGGTTCTGTGAGTGGCCGCAGCATGATACGTGCGGGTTGAGCCTCTCAAGTCCAGGTGTCAGAGCCAGGCGATGAGTCTTCTGATGGTCTTTTGTTTATGCGTGCTGCAGGAGATCGTGGGGTTGAGTCGCGCAGATTTGCAGCTATTGGAGTCATCTTCATGGTGGAAGCACGGTAACCTGGAGCCCAGTCCGGAGGATAATATTGAATGACAAATTATTTAAGTTACTGGTAGAAACGAGATTCAAAATTGCCAAATGTGAGGTCGTGGCTTGGAGAAGTGTGGCCCCAGCTGAGGGTGCTATAGAGTAGTAGTGCACCCATACTGGACGCTAGACAGAAGCATAAAAATGGGAATAAACTCGCAACAAGCGCTAGTCGGGAATTTGAATCCCAAATCTCGCTAAAATTCGGCTTGCCAAGTTCCACAGAAATTTAATGTGTTCCGGCTCAATTGGTGTGGGGCCCAGGGCTTTAACTTCTTCCACCCTAGAACTGTCTGCGCGCATCTGCGCAACTAAGAACCACCACTTGCTCACCAACCATATGACGACACCAACCAATGGAGAGAGTCTCCTTACATGTGTGGTTGCCGGCTGCACGGCTTCTGGAGCTACTGCGCTCATAACATTTCCTCTTGACTTTCTCAAAGTCAACCAGCAGCTCTCCCACTTCAAGACGCTTGCCAGGTATGGCGTTAGCCAGAACTTCTCGAAAATCTCCCAGGTCATGACCGGCTCCAGTGCTTTGGTGGCCGGAAACATCATCAAGAACTTTGCTCGGATCACATCCTACAACTGGGCCTCCAATTTCATGGCCATCGATACTCTGTCGGAGAAGAAGAAGACCAGCGCCCCTCGTGTGGTGATTGCTGGAATGATGTCAGGCTTCATTGAGACCATCTGGATTGCTCCTTTTGAGAGGATCAAGACCGTGATGATTCAGAACAGTCTTTTGTCGGCCGAAACCAAGGGTAACACCAACTCCGCAGTCGACATCACTGGTGCTAAGCTAGACAAGCACAGCAAGCACACGATTTTCTCAAAGCAATACGTTTCGCCTCACGCCTACTACACATCCGAACTCTTGGGGCAACTCAAGTTTGGCAAGCCAACCTCTAAATTTCAAGCTCCTGCCCACACAAAGTTGCACCATGGCTCAGCGGCGTCTCAATCGGCAATGGACGCCCTCAAGGTGGAGTTCAACAAAACCCCAGCGTTGACCATGATGAAAACCATTCGTCAAATGTACGCTTTGGAGGGCATTCACGCATTCACAGCCGGTACCATGATCACCTTTGTTCGCCAAGTGGCCACCTCTGCAGCATGGTTTTCGACCTACAGCGGCACTCGTCAGCTTATTGACCCTCATGGCAAGTCACAAGAAGAGCCCATGTGGTTCTCGCTTCACATTGGCAAAACTCAACAGGCATTGCTCTACATGGTGTCTGCCGCAGCAGCAGTCACGCTAACACAGCCGCTTGATGTAGTCAAGTCCCATTTGCAATCGAAAAATGGAAAGTTGTTGTACAAAGACTCGCTTTCAACCGCCTACAAGCTCGTGGCCCGTAGAGGGTTCTTACTGCTTTACGCGGGAGCATTGCCTAGAGGTTTCAAAATCGCTGCACATGGCTCCATCACTGCTCTATTGTATAACTACTTCGAGAAGACAATCACGGTTCTCGGGAGCCAGTCAGTGTTCACGGACTAAGCTCCAAGTCCAAGTACACAGGCACTAGCGTTTCTCCGCTTTTGTGCTCGACGCCATTGAATTTTTTGGCAAGCAAGCTGCCTGCGAAGCTAGGTTGGCTGAATCCGATTTCATAGGGCTTGAGTTTCAAGCCGTACACCAGGTGCGTCATCACCGTGTTCAAAAGTGCAATGCCCAAGCCATGTCGTCTCCAGGCAGCAGCCACCCATATGCGGTGGATACCCAATTTGAGTGCACGGTTGACCTGTTGAGGTACCAATTCCTGTGTTTTGTGAACCATCCATCGTGACTGACGCAGAATGTCTCGAAGTGGCTCGGTGACGCACAAGCCAATACACTTTCGCTCCGCAATTACTACAAAGGCTTTTCCCTGAATCTTGTCTGTGGTCGTGAGTCTCCATGAGGGATTTTCCTCGGAAGCGTTGAGCTCTCGGTTGACGATTTCAAGTAAACTTTCAACTTGTTTTGAGAGTTTTGGTTTATCCTTGGGGACATCATAGATGCGGCATTCAAGGCTCAGCTTTGCTGTTTTTATTCGGATACAGCTAAGCGGCTGTCTGTCCCCAATTTGAAAATTTGGTCCATTGACAAAGATTTTGTGGTGCTTTAAATGTAGACTTCTGTCGTCTGGGATGTGCAGATGATAAGTCATGCCACATAACTTGCATGTCGTTGGTTTATTAAACGAAGCTCCGCCTATAACACCTTGCAACATAGGCCCTTAAACTTTATGGATATAGAAGAATCACCATCAATGTATCAGCTCGGGCCTCTGTTTTACCTCTCCCCATGAAGCCGAGTATGCACGGGCGTGTGAGGCCACCTGAAAAAAGCTGAATGTGGGGTGCAGGAGAACGATCTTTTACCAAACCCCGGAGATTTCTTCCATCCACCAAGAACTCAGCCATGGCATCTTTATTTGAGAATTTACTTCCTGTAAGCGGGAAATGGAAGCAGCAAATCACAGACTTCCTAACTGAGGACGTGCCTTCTTTCGACTATGGTGCCTATGTGGTAGGCAGTAAGCCAGAGACTGCCTCTTTGTATATGAAGCAAGTGGGAGTCATTTGTGGTGTGCCATTCGCCAATGAGGTCTTCAAACAATGTGAATTAGAGGTAACCTGGCATTTCACTGAAGGAACTTACATTGACGAGAAGGTTTTAGCCAGTCACAACGGGAAGCTTGTGGTGGCCACTGTCAAAGGTCCGGCTAGCAAGATCTTACTCAGTGAAAGAACAGCCTTGAACTTGCTAGCTAGGTCTTCTGGTGTCGCCACCCAGTCTCGAATCACCAAAACGTTGGCTGAAGAGAGCGGATATAGCGGAATAATTGCAGGAACCAGAAAAACCACGCCAGGTCTTCGTTTCATGGAGAAATACTCCATGTTGGTTGGCGGTGTTGACGCCCACAGATATGACTTGAGCTCCATGGTCATGCTCAAAGACAACCACATCATGTCTACAGGCAGCATCACAAAGGCTGTACAGAGCGCACGTAAGGTCTGTGGGTTTGCTGTGAAGGTGGAGGTCGAAGTGAGTACTGAGGATGCTGCAAAGGAGGCCATTGACGCTGGTGCAGATGTAATTATGTTGGACAACTTCAGCGGTGCACAATTGCAGGAGGTGGCAAAGAGCTTGAAGAGCCATTATCAAGGCTCAAACAAGAGCTTCTTATTGGAATGTTCAGGTGGCTTGACCTTGCATAACTTGAGCTCGTATCTCTGCAACGACATCGACATATACTCGACCTCGTCTATCCACCAAGGCACTGGAATTGTGGACTTTTCGTTGAAGATAGATTAAACATAGAACGCATAATGAAGTACTCTAGCGAATGGAAGAGACACTCAGCAAGTCAACAGCTTGAAAACCGGAATTGAACCCGATCACATCCAATACGTTATTGAGGACTTTTCGGGTGGTCGGATCCATGCTTTTGTCTGACTCCTCTTCCTCCTCTTCGTTTTCAAACAATACACTTCCCAACTGGCGATCTGCTTTGCTCTTCAACCGCTGTTCCTCTATGTGGTTGAGCAGAATACCGGAGACATTTGAATATGATGTGGACAAATTGGACCTGTCCGCCACGATCGCTCGATTATTCAGCTGCTCGACGGGCTGGGTATTTGACTTCTTCCCGTAGCATCGTATAGCGCGAATGTGAGAGTCCTTGCCGTCCTGGTGGTTAGCCAATATGACTATCTTCACCAAAAAGCACTTAAGGAGACCGTCAGCACGAACTCCTTTGAAGATGATGTGGGACCAGCCCAACGGTTTGTCAAAGTTGACGGTGCAAACTTCTGTCAAGTCCCAATCTGAGCAGCCAGCCATGATCTTGATCTTTTGTGGGGTATAGGACTCGTCGAGATGAAAGTTTGTGAAGATCGAGATTCGCTCAAGAGAGACTTTTTTGGAGAACTGAAGCATTATGGAATGCGGATGGTTGAGATGCACTGATTCCAGGTTCCCCTGGTGTTCCATGTTGTTTTCTGTGCTTCCATCCGACTGCCAGAAGGTTTCTGGGTTGTCATCTCGTAATTGCGCAAGGCCGTGGCCTTGTTTGTGCGATGAAAGCTTCCAAGTTGCTAACGGGGAGAGATCAAGAAGCTGTAGGCTCTCGAGTTCCTCAATTCCTCTCAAGTAATATAAGTTTTGCACCTGCTCGATTGACGGTTGATCTGCCAGTGCCGCCGATGCGCCATCCACGCAATTCTCACCGCTGACCTCTTCCTCATTATTAATAAGCCCACCATTCGTACCATGCTCCATCTCCAGAGTATGAAAGGAGGCATTTCTCTCTCCTTCTGTGCTGTTCATGGATGAGTTTCAGAGTAATGTTCGCAACTAGGTCTCTAGTACGCGGTGCGCGGAACACTCAATACGGGATATGGGCTACGCCATCTTACAGTTTGAAGGGACTTGAATATAGTGTGTGGGTGATTTGTGATCGATGGAATCTAAAGGGCAATTTCGGCGGTATCGTCGGTGTTGGCGTCAGTGGTTTTGTTTTCTGTCGTTTCCTCGGCTTCAGCGGTGGATGTTTCCACAGCCTCTGTCTCGGGCTCGGTAGCAGAGACCATCACCTCTGGCGCGCTTTCGGTCTGCTTGGCTTCGGTCTTGTCAGATTTGTCTGTAGCATCAATTAGCATTTCCTTGGGCAAGTCTGCGACGCTGCTCAAGTTTACAAGCGGTGGGTTCGACAGCGGTCCTGGGGTGCTGGACCTCAGCAACGGGTGTGTGGGCTTCTTGGGTATTCTCTGTGGGGTGAATGCTGTCTGGAATTTGTCAATGCGGGATACGCCATACTTCTTCAAAGCTCTGCGCTTTAAAACCTCAATGTAGGGAAGCTTGCCCTTCTTTCCTTTGCCGAACTCAGAGCCTTCTCTGTCATAGAATGAGAGCTCTCCGTTGTCCTCGTCTTCGTCGCCAATCATGTAGTCGTCCATGCGGGAGGTATCCAAAAATCCATTGTCTTCGTAAGACTCTGTTTTGTCGACTTGGAAGTTGCCAAGCTCCAAGTCAGTCACGAAATGGAAGAGCAACTCCTGCAAACTGTTGGCTACCACCACCTTGGTGTCAAAGTCACGTCCGTACAAGATGATTTGTCCCCTCACACCGGCAGGGCCAGGCGCAAGATCAAGGCCAATGAGGTTTCCGAACAAGTCTCTGCAGATTGGGACCCATCCACGGTGAACATAGTACGACTGTACTGCGTCTGCGGGGATCGACTTCTGGTGCATGAGGTAGTTGTTGGACATGCGGTCACGGAGGGACTGAGATGAAGACGAGCCCTCCATGGGGTCCTGCTGTTGCTGCTGTTGCAAGGCAGTCCATTGTTTCTCGACACGCTCGGCCACTTTCGCCCAAAGGGAATATTCTTCGATAATACCCTCCACATCCAAGAGAGGCATGCCCATGATCAAACCCGTTGGTTTCCCTCCACGGAATTGGCCGTCGTGTCTCTTGTAAAACTGGCGAACTTCCACAGGCAAAGGACCTGCGCCCAAATCTTTCTCAAACTCGTTCAAGTCTGCAGTGGAGACTCCGGAGTTTAAGTTGTCTTCAAGCTCCGGATACTCAGCCTCCAAGAACGCCTCAATTCTGTCCCACAACGAGTCGATGCTGGGCAACGGCGGCTGACCGTCGTTTCCAAAAGTCTGCATCTCGTGGCCAGCGCCTGCTCCGCCGATGTTGCCAACGTTTGTAGACAGAGAACGCAATCCCGGTCTGTATCCTCCGACGTTCGTGCTGCTTGCATTTCGGGAACCCATGAGCGAGTGGCTCAGGGAGTTGTTGATGTCTTGGAGTCGGGCCGTGGACGAGTTGGGGCCCACTGGAAGCGTGCCTCCCGCCGTCGAGTTTTGGTATGGAGTGCCGTACAGTGCATAGTGGTCCTCGGTGGTTACCGAGTGCAAGAAGGCCTTGACAGAATCCATGAAACCCATCTTGTCGGACGCCTATTGCTTAATGGAGGAGTAGGGAATTTGAATGTGGTTGCAGCGTGTGTTGGATTTTGCGCGAGTGAAAGCTGCAAGGGTCAGATAGCCAGGAGGAGTTGGTGCTAACACTGAAACTGGCGATACTGCCTGTCGGTTGAGTACAGTACCTCTCAGAGTCCAGGCTTCTTAGAGCTACTACCAGCGGAAGAATTGCGGAAAGTCGGAGGAAAATGGAGCAAAAACGCAAGAGTGCGACGCTTCCAAAATTAGCCCGCTACTGTTCTTTTAGTAACGTTTTGCAGTGCGACCCACAAACACTGCAATGGAGTTTTCTCTACGTGCTACAGCCTCACGTCCTGCTGTCACTCTTTCTCTGGCACAGCCAGACATCCCCGCGCGCGCTTCCCATCCAGGATAAAAGGCGGCTGGATACAGCCAGTGGCTGCAAGAGTACTAAAAGACGGCCCAGAGGCAAATGGTCACAGAAATGAATATCTTTTGGGCGACTACTGCAAGGCTCCGCGTGCGATGTTCCGCAACGAAATTTGGCGGCAGCGCCATGTCTAAGTGGTTGGCTTGCCTGGAATTGGGCCTCCGGTCGGTGTGATCTTCCATCTTGCTGGGCGCGATCACTTCTCGATCAGAATCCATTGGCTTGGGCACTCGTGAGGTGTGTAAGGATATCTTTGCCAAAGAAGGATTCCAAGACATCTCTCTTCTTGGGGTTCAAATCAGTGATATCGCGTGCCAATTGAACCAAGTCGTAGTTGATGCTGTCACTGACTTTGGAGTCCTTCTTGTAGTGTGGATGCTTCAAAACAAACTCCCGGAGGTAATGAGCGGTGGTGGGGAGTTTGCCGCCAGCTCTTCCACTGACCAAGGTGAGATAATGCTGTATCGAAGTGAGCTGCTTCGCTGCAGCCTTCGTCTTGCAATGCTGATTGGTGTTTACGCACGTTGCAGGAAGCATCTTCATGGAGACATATTTCACAATGATGCGAATGAGACCAGGGTAGTTGCCACAGCCGTTGATGATCTGGTCTGCAGTAAGCCTTACCTCGTTGGGACCATCGTCGTCATACTCCGTGCATTTCTTGCCATTGCTGGCATTGTAGCCATTCAAGTAGACGCCATCGGTGCAGAACAAGTCATTACCATCGTTGATGAAGCGGTCAAACCAGCTCAAGTCGTATCCCTTGAAGTCACCATTGTCAATATTCCACTTAGAGGGGTTTTTGAACCAAAACGTGTTGTTGACTGCAGCGTCCACTTTGTGTGCTATCACCATATTCTCGTCGATTCTCAGAATTGGAATGTAAAGGTCAAGATTGAACTCAAGAATTGCACGTCCTGCCAACGCAATGAACACCGAGTAAGCAGCGTTTTCAAAGTCATTCAATTGGATCTCCATCGGACGGAACTCCACTCTCCAACCAGGTCTTTGGGCTAATTCGCTCGCTGAGGTGTCTGGAGAGTAAAGCGCCGGAGGCTTGAATCGTAAGGTCTGCCAGTTTGTCAGCTGTATGTTCTCAAAGTGGTCGTTCTCCAACGTGTTCTCTTGGTCGATTCTCTCGCTGAAAATGACCAATGGGTCTCTTATGAATAAGTGAGCAAAGTGTCGAGCCAAAGGCTCGTCAAACCCTTTACTCGCAACAAGCTCATCGTATACCTTCTTGTTGATGGGGGAGAAGATGTCATTATACTTGCGATCGAAGAACGGTCTGTCTTTGTGGTACGTCTCGTCACTCAAATAAGAGTCAATGGAGTCGTATCTCGATTTTGGCACTTTCTGGATGGGCTTACCATCAACAGTTCGCATGAGGGTATCTCCATGGTTATTGGCGAGCCTGTCGCCATTCACTCCGCGGCCACCTCCCAAGTGCTTCATATGTGCCTTCAACAGGTCCGCCACGTCCAAGCCACCGAATGAATCGTAGTTCGTGAATGGCTCGGAGTCCTCCTCCACAAAGGTGCGGTCGTCGACGGCGCCACTTATCACATTCCATCTAACATCTTGGTTTACAAGGTACCCCTTGAAAATGGGAGCAGCGGCAGAAATAGCCAACATGACCGGGGTGAGCGGCGCAAAAGCATCATACAAGTAGCGGGCCTGAGAAATGTTGGACGCTTGCATGGTTACTTGGAGACAGGACGAGCCCATGCCGAAGCCCATGGAGTCCATGTAAACGTGGCCCGGTTTTGAAGCTCCAAGCCAAGGCTCTTGGTCGGAGAGAAACAAGTCACGGGTCGGAATGGAGTCGTCGATCAACTTTGTATTGACGTCTGGGTAAAACGGTAAGTTGATGGCAACTTTGCGGCCACGCCGTTTTCTGATATTGGCGGTCAACGTGGGGAACCGAGCATGCCTGTTGATGATCTCGTCTGGCAAAAAAAGCGATTGAGAAGCTGGTCCGATGGGCTTGGCCCGGGGAGAAGTGAAGCCCTCGCAGCCCATGCGAGGGTACGACGTCAACGTCAATGGAATGATATTGGAAGGTAGCTCTGACTGAGCCACTTCTCTTCTTTTGACCATGTTGTGCTCCACGTACGAGTAGTCAGCAAGAGAGGCTCCGTCGTAGGGCTTCGACGGCGTGGCCTCGATCATGAAGCGTCCGTATTCGGGATGAAAGCTGATGTTGTTGTCGACGGCTTTGTTGTACGACAGCGGTTTTTCTGGGTTGTTCAAATCGTCCAAAATCCAGTCCTTATCGATAGACAACTTGGCGGTGCGTTCTCTTTCGTTCACGTCGACAAGCATGTACTCCACCTCGTCTCCCCAGAGGAACGGGTCGTTCGTTCGCTGTGCATGTTGCTTGAAAATGTTCACAAGCTGGGCAATGCCATTGGCACGCACATGCTCATTGTGCACTCTGGAGCTGTGCCAGTCAAGAGGCGTTCCAAGCGATAACAATCCCATGGAAGCTTTTATGTGAGAACGAGTCAAAGGTGCTTTTTGGGGCCAGGCTTCTGTGTTTGGCGAGGGCGAGCTCGGTGCGTTTACACAACGATCGTAAATGTCTATGGAGGCTGGCTGGGCCGAATGACCAGAAATTCGCCGGAACTTATCGTCTAGACGCTTGTGGTCAAGAGTGTGCAAATTTAGCAGTATACTTCAGCCGCAGGTAAATTAATAAGCAGGCGCATCTCCGATACCGAAACCCGACTTAGCGGTTCGCAGTTGCTTCGAGAGAACAGCCGCTGCTATGCCACCAATTATTAGGGCGATTGACCATTCTGGCACCTTGGCCTCATTTTTATACTTCCCAACTCTTTTTCTTATGAAAATCGTCGCCGTTGCTGCTATTAATCCGTCTGGATCCCGGCTTCAAATCTCGCTTAGTGCTACGGCACGTGAGATCGCTGCATCCGACTGTGGGAGCTGCACAATTCGGCTGCAAATAGAAGGTAGTTCCGCTCTCTGGAGCTTGCTCTATGTGACACCCTTCACTATCGTTTTCTCTCTTTTTCATTATGCTATTTATGTCTTTGTAGAATCAGGACATGCCCTGAGTGTAAAATGAGGCTCCTCTAGTAGACTCTAGTAGAGTCCTTCGGCGTTGCTCACAACGCAGCCCTCCTCACCGACAGGTCTCTCTGCCAATTCACCAATTACCGCGGCGTCTTCGCCAGCTTGCTTCAAGTCAGCAAGAACCTCCTTCACGTCGCTCTCGCCGACAATGACGACCATCCCAATACCGAGGTTCAAGGTCTTCAACATATCGTTGATAGGAACTTGACCCTGTTTGCCGAACCACTTGAAGATCTCAGGAACCTCCCAGTTGCTCATGGAAACCTTGGCCTGCAAGTGCTTTGGCAAAGCACGAGGAATGTTCTCAACCAATCCACCACCAGTGATGTGTGCCATACCGAGCAACAATCCCTTCTTGATGGAGGGAAGAAGCTGCTTGACGTAGATCTTGGTGGGAACCAAGAGCTCTTCGCCTATCGTCTTGGTGTTGTTGGTCCATGGCGCAGGAGTGTTGTAATCAAGGCCAGTCTTTGTAATGATATGACGAATCAAAGAGAATCCGTTGGAGTGTACACCGTCAGACTTCAAACCAATCAAGACATCGCCCTTCTTCATGGACTCGATCTTTGGTAAGATAGCGTTCTTGGAAACAGCTCCGACGGCGGTACCGTTCGTGTCGTAATGTCCGACATCGTACATGCCTGGCATCTCGGACGTTTCACCTCCAACTAAGGCGCAGCCAGCGGTGATACATCCGTCAGCAACTCCGCTGACAAACTTGGCAGCAACGTTCACGTCAAGCTTACCTGTGGCGAAGTAGTCGAGGAAAATCAATGGCTCTGCGCCTTGCACAACCAAGTCGTTAACGTTCATGGCAACCAAGTCAATACCCACGGTGTCATGGATGTCCATGATCTGTGCGATTCTCAACTTGGTACCGACACCGTCGGTGGCAGCAACCAATAGCGTGTCAGCGCCGTCATATCCAGCGGCCTTCAAGTCGAACAAACCACCGAATCCACCAATGTCGGAGTCAGCGCCGGTTCTAGCAGTAGACTTAACCTTGGCCTTGATTTGCTCAACAAGCAAGTTTCCGTTGTCGACAGAGACACCGGCTTCCGCGTAGGTGAAACCTTTGGCAGCTCTTTCGCCGTCTCTGAATGCTCTGTGTGCAATGTCAGTTCTGTTGTACTTTTTGTTGAATGAGACGTGGTCAACACCGACGTATGCTTTGTCAACAGATTCTCTAAGAGTAGGAGCAGTAGCGGTGGCAGCAATGACTCGACCACCAGAAGTGACGATCTTGCCGTCCTTCTCGGCAGTGCCAGCATGGAAGATGTAAGTGTCCTTTGGAGGCGACTTGATGGTGATCTCGTCGCCCTTTCCATAGGCTTCTGGATAACCGCCAGCGGCCATAACCACTGTGGTGGAGTAAGTGTTTTCCTTGGTGTTGATGGTGACCGAGTCCAATCTGTGCTCAGCGGCAGCAAGCATAACTTGTGCCAAGTCGGTGTCATCGGTCAACAAAGGCAAGACCGTCTGGGTCTCTGGGTCACCGAATCTGACGTTATACTCCAAAACCTTGGGCTCCTTGTCGTGAGACAACATGATACCGGTGAAAAGAACACCGCACATAGGGTAGCCGTCCTTTCTCATACCGTCGATCGTTGGCTTGATGACCTGCTGGTTGATCTTGTTCAAAACTTCTGGGGTAGCAATAGGAGCTGGGGCGTAGGCACCCATACCACCGGTGTTCAAGCCCAGGTCACCGTCGCCAATTCTCTTGTGGTCTTGAGCAGCTGGCAAGTTGAAGAAGGAGTAGCCGTCGGTGATGGTCAAGATGGACAACTCGTCACCCTCCAAAAACTCCTCAATGACAATCTCATCACCGGCAGCACCAAAGTTCTTGGCAACCATGATCTCGTTCAAGCCCTCAAGAGCCTCTTCCTTGGATTGTGGGATCAAGACTCCTTTGCCAGCAGCGATACCGTCAGCCTTCAAGACAATCAGGTAGTCAATCTCCTGGATGTGTTTCTTGGCTTCCTCCACGTTGGTGAAGTTCTTGAAACGAGCAGTGGGAATGTTGTGCTTGTCCATGAAGACCTTGGAGAAGGCCTTGGAGCCCTCCATGACAGCAGCCTTGGCAGAAGGACCAAACACTGGGATGCCAACCTTGGTGAAGATGGATGCAATGCCATCGACAAGGGGCTGCTCTGGGCCTGGAACAACCAAGCCAATCTCCTTTTCAAGAGCAAACTTCTGCAAGGCGTCAAAGTCCTTGGGAGAAGCAGACAACTCGGGAACATTCACAACCTTGTCTCCAATGGTGGTGGTGCCTCCATTGCCTGGAGCGACGTAGATCTTGGAGACGCTTTGAGACTGGGCCAATCTCCAGGTGATGGCATGTTCTCTGCCTCCGTTACCGACAACAAGGATGTTCAAGCCGGACATTGTAGATTTGAGTAGAGCTGATCAGCTAGGAAGAAAACTGAGGAAGAAGTATTTTGAGCCAAAGAGTTTTTTTGCAAGGCCGTTTCTTTTTTCTTTTCGCTCTAATCAATTATTCTGACTCGGACTCTATGCAGCGATAAACAGCCGCATCGCAGCCAGTCCGATTTCCACCCGACAATTCCAGCACACTGCAGTTTACGAGGTTTTGCTTGAAAAATTCCTTTTAGCCATTGAAGGTACTGGAGCTGTAGTTGGCTTGCACAGCTGAACCTGTAGAGAAAATCGGTGAATCCAGCGTTTTGTTACACCCTCATAACCGTTCTTGGTCAATGCGTGCTAGTGCTAGTGCAATAATAGCACCTATCATTATCCGGCATGATGCGTTTTTGCAGCTATTTCTCGTGGACTGGTACTTCTTGCGATTTGCTCCACCCCGTGTCCACCAGTTTGGGCTGTTCTTGTTCCATTTGGGCTTTTCTTGTTCCATTTGTGCTTCTTCTGTGCTTTTCTACCCTACATCGTCTCGCTCACTTACTCTCAGTAACGTCCCAAGCTATTTTATATATACAAGTCTAGATAGCAACGTCGCCCAGGCCAACGATTCCGTTAAATGTGTACTGTTCGTCGCTTGGCAACTTCACGTCCGTGCCCTCCTCACTCACCGGTGTGTACAAGTAGTATGATAGTAATGCATTGACCACCGCTCTGGTCTTGGCCTCGTTCAAAGAAGAGCCGACACCCTCGCCCAACTTCTCGCCTCCAACAAATGCTCCAGCAACGTAAATCGCATGGGCAGACAAGCGGCCAGTTTCGGCAATGAGTCTGATTTCAAGCGGAGCCTCAAGCCCGAGCTTCTCACACACCCTCGCCAACTCGCGCGTGGGCTTACTGAATTGAAACATGTCAGCCAACTTGACGTGGCGCGACATTATATGCTTGTGGATGAATTGCTTGGTAGCTTCTTCGCCGGCATGTGTGTAGAACCCACCAATAACCGCTCTAACAGCGGAGGCGTATGCCTCTTGTTCTTTGGATAAGTAAGTCATCGATGACTGGTCCAATGTTGTAAGCTCCTCTGGAGTGACTTCCTTAACGCCCGCCTCCTGTGTTTGTTCTTTGAACTTATCGAGAATGAATCTCAACTTTCCGTATTGCAACACCTCTGGTTCGTTAGAGAGATGCTTTTGCAACTTGGAGGTCTTGTCCACCTCGATTCCCCATTCCTTGCCGATCTCGGCCAAAACTTCGGGGCCCATGTAAGCATCCACCGCGGCATTGTGCACAGCCATAGGAAGACGTGGGTATTGCATTAGCAAGCTTTCTGTCACGTAGTACAGGAGGAAGTTTTTACCCAAGATGTTGAGACCATAGTTACTGGCCAACCCTCCAAACTTGTCCAAGTTCAAAGCCTGCGATAACGTGGAGTACGAGTACGACTCAGGCAAGCGCAATCTGGCGTGCAAGGCCACCAACGGAGGCGATTGCTGTGCTGTTGACTCCGGGAGTCTGTGTGTGAAGATGCTGTTCTTGTAGGAGCCGTAGTCTGTGATCGACTCGTACTTGGTCTTTAAGCTCTTGTCGAGCTCTGCCGAATGGTACGAGGCAGTGAGCTGGCGTGAAACAGGGGCCAAGCGAAGAAGCCGAGCGCCTTGTCTCTTAGGTAAGAGGCGCAACATAATGCTTTATGGTATGGATTGTGTTGGCTACTTTGTAGCGTTAGGTCGCTGCAGGCTACGAGAAATTTTCAGCTTTGTGCTTCGCACGTCCTTTTTGATATAGCTGTGGTACCACAATTCAAGGTATTTTTGATCTGGATAACGAACCCAAGCCAAGCCTCGATACAACCATGCTTGATATACCAATTCTGTAGTCTTCTCTCGGAATAGTCTGGTTTTGGGCACAATGGCCGTTACTTGGGATGCGAAAGTTTGCACCCATCATACAACATGCTTTGCCTTGTATCTCAGAAGAAAGGAGACTTTAGGTTTGCAATCTTGAGCTCTCTCGTCCATTTTCAATTGAGCCAGTACAATTTCGTTTCCTTCATTGCAGATTCTTCAATCTTTGAGAGGTTGAAGCCCAACATCTCGCTGCGTTTGTAGAATCGCATGGATATCGCGTAGTTCTACCAATATGCCCCCACTGCAAATACAATCAAAGCAGAAACTAAATTATGATTCTGCAGAGCCAGATACTTGTCTCTCTAGAAGGTCCAACACTTCAGTGTTTTTCGCCCTCAAAACTCAATTACTTACTGTTGCCTCGTCTGCATTTTCATGCTTGGTATGAATCATACCGCACGTGACCTCCTCCACAGATATAATTTGCAGACCGACACGAACTCACCACAACCAGACAATGCCCCAGAAAGACGTCCTTACCCCTTACATAAAATCGCTCATACTAGAGCCGCCTAATCTTACTCCAGATGACTTTGCGACAGTCCTCCGGTCGATCATCAAGGGAATCCCTACTGAGGTTCAGACAGCAGCGTTTCTCACTGCTCTCCGAATGAGAGGCTTGGACCACGAGTCGGAGTTCATTGCCGCCGCGGTGTCAACAATCTTGGAATTCTCCGATATCGTCCCCCCTCACTTGGTCGATGCCGCAGGTTATGTCGATATCGTTGGAACCGGTGGGGACGGCCAAAACACTTTTAACGTCTCCACGTCCTCTGCGATTGTGGCCGCAGGCATGGGTATCAAGGTCTGCAAGCACGGCGGAAAGGCTTCTACATCTACTTCTGGCTCCGGCGATCTCCTCAAGTCTTTAGGTATTGACTTGTCTGTGGTCAATAAGAGCACCACCCCTAGCATTGTGAGCGAGTCCAACTTCTGCTTTCTCTTTGCTCCGTCTTTCCACCCTGGTTTGGCCAAGGTTGCTGGAATCCGCTCTCAGCTTGGAATCCCCACCATCTTCAACATCCTTGGGCCTCTTTTGAACCCTATGCCTATCAGAGCAAGGATTTTGGGTGTCTATTCCAGAAAGATTGGAGAGGCATATGCCAAAGCTGCTGCCGAGTTGGCCAAGAAATCCGATGTTCATCAAAGAACCTTAGTGGTGTTTGGTGAGGTCGGGCTTGATGAAATCTCCCCAATTGGCCTGACTGCTTGCTGGTTGATTGACGAGCACGGAGAAATTTCGACAATGTCCATCTCTCCAAAAGATTTCAAGTTACCAGAACACAGTTTGAGTCTTGTGAAGAGCGGTACTCCAGAAGAAAATGCCGAGGTTTTGATCCACATTCTACGCCAAGATGACCCAGCATACTCCGTTTCCGAGCAGTCTAGCCACCCGTTAGTGGACTACATTTTGATGAACTCGGCTGCTCTTGCAGTTGTTTCAGGATTATGTGATGACTGGGAAAGCGGAGTTGCTTTAGCTCGTAAGGCTATCTCTTCAGGACGTGCATTGGAGGAGTTGGACAAGTTCAGAGAGTCAGTGAACAAGGCCCGGACGTGAGCCCTGCATCATGTCTTTGGCGTCAAGCGTGAAAAAGCAGCTTTCTCAAAAAAAAAAACAAAACACAAATGGACTCATCTAGAGAACGTATCTCATGGAAAATCATATAAAAGCATACATCTTTATTTCGCTCGAGAATTTAGTGCTTCTGGATTTTGCAGTCTACGGGAGTATGTGCGTGCGCGCACCAAATTCTCCAACCAACCAAAATCTCACTATATCAATACAGTAAGATCCCATCTTGCACAGGTAGATAGAATAACATGGCTCACTCTCCACCATTAAACATCTACGCCATTGGCGCCATGTCATCTGTGGTGCTCATTTATGCATGGATCAAGTCGCCAATCAAATACAGATGGGCTGCTGAGAACAGGCTCAGTCCTAAGGCTGACTTGGCTTGGAGAGAAGGAGCTCAGAAGTGGCTCGAAAAGAACTCCTCTTGAGTTTTGGGCATGACATTACAACACACACATTAGCAATACATATCTATAAGGATTTTGTGCCGATTGAAAAGGCACCTATGTAGAGCTCAAATGCTTGGTTAGACGAGCTTCATGTTTGCTAGAGGCACCGATCTTGAGAATTCGTCTCTGAGCTGAAGTTTGATCAAGTCACTCTCCAACTTCACGAAGCACCAGAGCCATCTTCGAAGAATTTCTAGAAGCTCTACGAATGCAAAACCAAAGGAAAGAAAGTCGTAGCCAAACAAGAATAAGCCAACCTGGTTGGTGAGACCCAAGGTAACTTCCGTATCTTTGATGACGAAGATCTTGAACACCCAGAGAAACCTCACAACGAAATCAAAAAGAATGATGAAATAATAGATGAAGAACTTGTTGAACACAAGTTTGCTTGGGTCTCTCAACACAAAGAGTTTGCTTTTGTTCTGCTTGAACGGGATGTCAAAAGCCTCAAAACCCCAATCCATCTTGATGTCCCACACAAAAGAATATGTGGAGCTGATTGCCGATAGGAGGTACCACCATCTGTTCAAGCGGGACAATTGCTGCAAACCCTCAGTTTCTGGGATCTTTTCCATGGTCATTTTGATAAACATGTTGATGAGGATGGGCCCTAACAGCGCCGTATACTTCAACAAGTTGAGCACGTGCTGTTTTTGATTTGTTAATTTGAACTCGACCCAGCATTGGCGGACTCTCACTAAAGCCGGGAATGAAAGCACGAGAGCCTCGAGCTTATTGTTGTACATCAACGAATCTGGGAGGAGATTGAGCCACAAGAAGCAGCAGAGGTCGTTTAGCACTTTCGAGTAAGACGTCAAGCTGTCGGAGATCAAAATGTCGTTGGTTCTCATGGTTGCAGAGTTGATGTTGCCAACCAAGATTCTCTTGACTGAAGAGTGCACTCTGTCCTGTCCAGCAGACTTGCGTCTTCCAAACGCCACAACGAGGCAGTAGAACAAAACCGAAAGCGGTAGGAACGTTCTCGAAAAAGTCAATATGGACGAGCCCTGGTCGAGGAAAACCAAGCATGTCCAATATGGGACGATGCTCAAGGTAACCGCCGAAAACGTCTTTGTGGTGGTGCGATAGATTCCCAGTAGAAGAGCCTGGTTCTCGGAGCCATCGGGAGGCAGAAGAGTAGCCATTTCGCCGGTTATCGGCTCATGTTCGTGTTCGCCAATGGCATAATTCGTCGGGCTGTACGATAAGTTTAATAGCGCTAGGCAGTTGATGTTGTACACATTGTAACACACCCAAACCATCGCGTACCAGAGCACAATCCCAGCGTGGAAGAGGAGGATCACGCGGAAAGGCAAAGGCACGAGCTCGTTGAACGTTAGTTGTGGCGGGGCGTCAATGTCCATGGTGCTGGTTCTGAGCTTGATCTTGGTGACAGCTTTTCTGGAGTACACGCGCACCGTGGCGGACCAGCACGGCTGTGCACGATAGCGTAGTAGGACAAAACATTATCGATTTCAGATTTATTTTTTTCTTTTTCTTTTTTATTCCATTTTCCTTTTCTTTCACTTTCCGGTCGCATTTTGCTATTCGCAGTCAAGATTAGGTTCTATTTATATTTTCATCTTATGTATGGGCTCTCTTGCCGTGGTCCTCCTGTAGCACGACTCAAATGGTCCCACACGTGAGCACTCCGGACACGGGATGTGCCATATCCCATGCCTAGAATCCAGGAGCAAGTACCTCACGTTAGTGTACATGTCCCTTGATAGATCTAGGCGACAGCATGATCCTACTACGTGCTCATCAGCACTTCTGCAGGCAGCCACGGTCTTCATTACTTCCTCTCGAGCAAAGTCTTCCGGGCAAACACCTGTAAGAGTCCAGGTTTCAACTGCAATTGCAAGCCCGTCCAGCTGGTACATTTCCCCGCCACATAGCTTCCACTCTTTCTTCTTCACCGAGCTGAGTATCGCATTCATTTTGGTTGCAAAATGTCCGAGATAAGATCTACAAGTCGCCGGCCGAGTGGTTCCGCTCAACCACGTTCTAAGCGACAAATGTGGAAGCAGTCGCCAGGCGAGGAGCGCTCCCTGACAAAACTTCTTGAATCGTGGAAACACGCATCGGTTGGACCAGTCGATAGTGCGGTCTAAGGCGCCCATTCTACTCTCGGACGAGTAGTCGTTAGGGACATCCAAATAGCCGTGATGTTCAGGAATTGACCCGATACCGATGACGGACTCGTCTCCCACAGCGGAGCTGACACCAGAGAAAGCATCTTCGCCAATTACTTCCTGGTCGGCGATAGTAAGACACAGGTACATCCATAGTGCCCACAATTGAGGTAACATGCTTGCGGCTTAATGTCGGATGCTAACGACACGCGTTATAAATAACGGTTGTTGAAAGAGGCGGGAGAGTTTCTAGTCAGGAAGAGAAGTACAGATGAAGCAAAGAAATCCAGCAATAGTGCACAAAGAGCTGTTGCGAGGAGGAGTCCTGACGGGCCAACTGTTGAAGCGTCACAGGGGTTTCAGGACCTTCGGCTTCTGGCATTAATAGTCAGGATTTTTTCAGTAAACTTAAAAGAGAAACAAAGCTGCTTTTGGCACCTTGCGGTGCTCCCGTCATCAAGCTCTCAGAATTGAAGGCATGTTATGGAGATTGCACTGGTCGCTCCCAGACTGTCTGCCAACTTGGATACCTACATGACGTCAAGTAAATCGAAAATAACTCTGGCGATTGGCTTCAGGCACGCAGAGCGTGTTCGTAATTTTTTAATCATTGGTGATCATGATTAGCATGGAAACATCATCAGCCGTCTCGCTCTACAA
This sequence comes from [Candida] danieliae, assembly GCA_030579135.1. Classification (NCBI taxonomy): domain Eukaryota; kingdom Fungi; phylum Ascomycota; class Pichiomycetes; order Serinales; family Metschnikowiaceae; genus Metschnikowia; species [Candida] danieliae. The sequence continues at coordinate 127,163 of JAKUAC010000015.1, forward strand.
TTGACACAATGCCAGTGACCTCTCTGAATAGTTAGTTGTCTGCCCACAAACTTGCGTACAATTTGGATTACGTATCAGAATTTTCAGTGTGTTTTGGCATTGTCGAGATCTGTCATAGTCCTGAAAAGGATCCTCCGCTTGGGGCGACATCTTGTCATCACTGTAATCCGTGGTTTACATACCATTTGAGACAATACGACGCAAACCGCCAGCACTACCACACACGCGTGAGGCAGCCCAAGCCTTTTGCTCTCGTCTTATCGTTTTAAAAAAATCAACAGCTTGAGGTGCTACTATAGTGGTACTGGGTGAAAAGCGGGCGATGGCTCTCGAAATTTATATGAGCGCGCTCCGAATTACCCGGAACTGGCCACCAGAGGTCTGAGAAGTTGCAAAAACTCACGTCAATACCCAGAACCTGGATTTTTGAGAGTTAAGCGACTTGCAAGCATTTCTTAAAGCTGTTTCCACTGTTGTGGTGAATACAGATCTTGTGTTGTTTTCTGACCATAGCCGGTCGCTGCTACACTTTGTTGTACCTTAAGTATCCCAATTTCCTAGTCTCTATTTCTGCTTTTCATCTTTCCAAGTTTGACCTTGCGATTGTTTTCTCTTCTTTCACTCTTGGTCAAGTATCTGAACTTTTTCTTCTTCTGCTTTTGTGCTGGCTTCGATACTCCGCACACAATGGCGTACTTCTTGGCTCTTTCGATTGACTTCTCCAAGATTTCCTCTGACTTGCCCAAATTGACGTTGTTTGATCTGGCAACAATCTCAAAGGACGATTGGCCCACGGTCGCTAGTTGCGGGTTATCAAGCGACTCGACAGTGACCGTGGTCTCCTCGTCCACCACTGCGTCACCTAAAGCCTCCGGGTTATCGATCTTGTAGACTTGCTTCTTCTGAAGAATACCCCTCAATGTCTCGTCATCACTATCAGCGTCCTCGGCTTCCCCGGCCTTGTCTTCGAATCCCGTCCATTCTTGTCCCTCCTGTTCATCTGCCAAGATCTCGCTGATGTCTATCTTTTTGGCCTCTTGCAACTCATTGACTTTTGCTTCGAATTCTCGCTGCTTCTCCTCTCTGATTTGCTTTCTCTCCTCAATTTTGGCAAGCCGGTTCTGCTCCTCGTGGAACTTCTTGGCCTTTTTCTGTCTCTCGACTTTTCTCTTGTGGAACCCAGTCAAGTACTCGTGCCTCGAATCCTTGTCAAACGTCACCTGCTCCACACCAAACTTCTTGGCTTGCCTCTGACGGTACTTATCTCCGCCTGTGAGAATTTCCCTATTACTTCTGCCCGCCATTTTGTGCTTGTAGCTGTATTAAGCAGATGATCCAACAAGCCGCTACTCGAAAAAGTGCGATGAGCACCCGCATCCGCATCCACCATCTACATACTACCATAGCCAATACTGCCCGTGAAGAGCCGCTGGCGCCAGCTTTTCATTCTGATAACAAATATCGTTCTAACCTACTCGCCTTTGTACATTCTTTCATGGAAGGCAGCGAAACAGTCAAGGCGTTTGTGAACTCCTTGGACGCATCTATCTCCAAGCTCCAGCGAGCGTTGAGCCCCGTGCTTGCCAATGCACTCGATGACGAAATAGCCAAATGCCGCCTGCCGCTGGAAAAGATCAAGGTCTATCACTCTCAAATATACACAACCATTGCTGTTGTGTTTGCATATCTCAAGGTGTTGGGCGTCAAGACTGAGGAACATCCCATCATGACTGAGCTCAAGAGAATACAACTGTCCATGACGGCGTTCAAAAAACTCGAGGAGTCACTCGCCCGAAGTACTTCCGAGGATCAGAAGTCCAAAGAGGAGTCGACAAGTTTCCTTCAACGTACTTTGGGAACCACTGGTGGTAAGGCCGCTCCAGACTCCATGAAGTCTCCTGCGATCAGCAAGGTACACTTCCAAGGGCAGCACACAAAGTTCACTGACGAGGATGAACAGCAAAAGGCAATTGGCAAGAAGAAAAAGAGGACGCAAAAGAGTAACAAGGTTACAAAACCAAAGAAATAGAAACCTATTTTTTTCATTAAATATGTAAATGCATGATGTTGTGCGAGAATTCGATTAATAACGCTCCTTGCTCTGAATCCTTAGTAGAACTCATCGAAGACGTGCTCGTGTTTCAAATTCCGCTCAACAACCCCATATATCTCCATCAAAAGAGACGGGAATTTGGAATTGAAATATTGGTAGAACCCACCGGGAAGTGGACTCATCTTCTCCTGTAACTCGGGAGGCATGTCATTGAAATGATGATACTTGTTCCTCAAGGCTCTCAAAAGATCCATGACCTTCGCTGTGCTGTACTTCCGGTATTTGCCCAAGTTATCAACAAATGCAGCGTCGAATTTGGAAAGCCAGTCTCCTCCGTGAACTCTCAAGCTGATCTCCTCGAGAGTAAGGAGCAAGTCGCTAGGAGGATCTCTTCTTTCGACCTCGAATCTATCACTCACCTTCAAGAGAAACTCAAGCTTTTTTGCTTGTGACCAAAAAAATGGATGCTTAAGTATCGCCTCAGTATCAGGCCGATTCTTTGGCTGGAAGGTCAACATCGAGCTTACCAAGTATGTTGCTTCAACGAAGTCACTGGGGCAGTAGACTTTGAGCATTGATAAATCACAATCTCCTTTGATGATGTTGCCCTCTCTCAAGTATCGGTCGCCGAAAGGATGTTGACCATCGGACAAAATGTAGTAAAATACACATCCAAGTGAGAATATGTCGATCGCCTTGGTCAATCTCTTGCCGGAAGACTGTCCGTTAGATTGCGAGTCCTCTTTGGATGAATGACGAGAGAAATTTGAATGAACCGTCTCTGGCGAGATTTCTGAAAGATCATGCTGTAGGAGAAGCTCGGGCGCCCTCCATCCTGAAGTTCCTGAGGCAGCGTGGTGAGTTGTGGCTTTGAAGGAAGATTGGTCTAATTCGAGCTTTTTGCACAAGCCAAAGTCGGAAATAAGCAATCTTGTCTCGAGTTCAGTTCGGCCTTTCTCTTTTCGTGATGTTTCCCCGACCAATATGTTTTGAGGTTTCAAATCACGATGCACAATCTTCAAAGAATGCAAATAGTGAAGTCCTCCAACTAATTGATAGAGAACATTGATCCGATTGCTCTGCTTTATGTGCAATGAAGGTGCATAAACAGATTTCTTCTCAATGATTTCTTCCAAGGAACACACACACAACTCCAATGCGATGTAGAGAAACTTCTCCTTTTCACTGGATTGGGAACAGAAGTACCGGATGACGTTAGGGTGATCGTCACTCTCTTGCAACAACCTCACTTCATGATTGGCAATGTCATAGAAATCGAGCAACATTCTCTTCACTGCAACAGGTCGGTTCTCGAAGGTACCTTCATAAACCACCGTTCCATGGGAGCCATAGCCCAAAATTTTGTCTGTTATGACCAAATTGTTGTCAATTTGAAGCTTTTTAGACAGAACTGAAGGCTTCGTAAAATTCTTCACGAGTGATTTTGTCGAAATAGCTTCCTCCGAAGAATTGTCGCTTACTTCCACCGTCTCAGCTAAACTGCCATCTGGAGGTAGGGAATCGTTGAGGTCTTCGTCGATGGTAACATTTTTCTTGACTTTAGCACCAGCTCTCTTTCCACCCCTACTTCCTCTCTTTCGCTTCTTTTTTGTGACTGCAGCTTCTTGGCTGTCCAGTAGATTTTCCTCATTTAGGTTGGAGTCGGAGTCCGCTCTTGGATCGTCCAAGAGCTCAGCGGTCGCATAAGCAACTCCGTTGGGGGACGAATTATCTTCCTTGCGAGCCTTCTCAGGAATGATCACATCCAAAGCAGGATCTTGCGAAAGGGCCATGGAAGGAGACTGTCCATCCTGTGCCTCCAAATTGACACTCTCTTTCTCTTTTATGTCTTTCTTCATGAGCTTCCCTTCCTTTAGCATTTGATTGATCTTGCCAAAAGCCAAAAAGAACAATAGCAAGGTTGACATTACAAAAAGATCTTCTGCAATTCGCCTAAAGGCAGAAACTTGCCCACGCTGCGGCGGAGCATCAAACTTTGCATCCTTGTATCTGATGGGCAAGCTTTTGTCGTCCACTTCATCCTGTGAAATCAACTCGTGCGGCGTTTTAAAGGTGGAAATGTCACCGCCTGACGCATCTTGTGTTGCCGGAAAAAGAATGCCTTCGATTATGTTTGGAATTTGCTTTGAGCCTTTATTCCGTGAATTGTTGGGCTTCTCAGTAGTTGTAGAGCTCCCATCACCAATTTGTTTCGCCTCCCTTGCTGCAAAGTTTGCAACCGGCTGGTATGAATTTGAAGGGTCGAGAACTGCAATTTTGTGTACACCCGAGATGAGGTACTCCGCCTCGCTCCCGAATACCTCAAAGTTTTTCATGACCTCGGTCATTTTGGAGTCAAGGAGCCCTTTTTCGTACTGTTGCAACGCTAATTGGTAGGGTGAAGTTGGAGCGGACTTGATGAAGGTTGGATAGTTTGCATAGCTCATAGCAAACCACTGCGAAGTCGTGGCAGTTTTGTTGAGGAAACATGAGTTGACATGCTGATGATTTTCGCCGTCAGCGTTACGCTGGAACTCATTGAATGCCTTGGCGGGATGCGGGATGGCAACAAACTCGCTTTGGTCCTCGGTGCTCTTGAAAACATCGAAAACACTCACAACTAGGGAAGGGAGTCGGCTGACCCATGATGGAGCCCCCAGGTTGTGGCTGATGGCCAATAGGGACTTGTCGTGGAAAGGAGTGAAGTAGAGTTTATCCGGGGAATGGGTATTTTGCATCAAAAGGTCATTATCAATATTATTGGGCCCCCATTGTGAAAAAGTGACATTCCAGACCACACTCGAGTTGACTTTGGAATGGATTGAGAGTTCATATGTGGTCTTTCCCAACATGATGTGTGCGGATGAGTCCTCCAAGTCGTCTTCCGTAGAGCGATAGACATTTGGAATAGCACATGCGTCAACAGCAGAAGGACTGCCGAACTGGTTGAGAACCTCGCCCGTGTGAACATTAACCGTATATAGGGAAGTTCTTCTTGATCCCGTATATATCTTATCGTCACCGCTAAGGGTAAAAGGAGACTCCATCACCAAGTTTTTGATGGATGTGGGGAGTTGGTTTAGGCCGTAGTTTGGAGAGAAGTAGTACAAAGTGCCGTCCTCGTAAGGCTCCACAAACCATAGAAGGTTCAAGTCACTGCTATCGGTGCTCTCCAGTGAGCCATTCCCCATGATCTGCACCAAGGGCTCTCCAATCGGTAGCGTCCATAGGAAAGCACCCGTGCTTCTATCTAGACCGTGGAGATTGCCGTCAATGTCAGTCACTATGATGAGGCCCATGAGATCCCAGTCATCTAGGGTGCGGAGCTCAAGTGGAGAGATGTTGCTGTTGAGCGATGCACTTGACGGGAGAGAATCTCGCGTGTGGACCGACTCGGGTGGGTTTTTCGTGAGAACATTGCATAGACACCAGGATAGTAGGATGAGGAAGGCTGTGAATTGGCGAGCAAGCATATTGGCTGGTCTCTGTTAGCTTGGCTCGGCGAAGTGTGTTAGATCCCCTGAAGAGCGCAAGAGCCACGGTGAAAAGAATTGAAATTGGCTAGAAACAAAATGCCATCGGCAAGTATGTCTATGATGCCTTGCCACAGTCAAAAATGCGAGTGCTGCTTCTGGCCGGGGTGGGTATGTGGTGAGCCCACTGGGGTGCTCGCAAAAGAGTTGGGCTGGCGAACCTAGGTGGGCAAAGCGAAGCAATCGGGGCGTGTGCACGACTGCTCAGTCCAGCTATGATCCAGGTTTGTGTTTCTTTGTCCAAAATGCGGAATCTGGGTGTATTGTCGTTCTTGCTTGGCAGATATGAGCCTTTTCACTACCGCATCTTTGGGTGGATTTCCTCTTAGCATTGATGCAGGCTGTGTCACGATTGAGGGGAGAGATTTGGCTGCGAACAATGGCTGCCCTGTGGAACGCCGGAGACACGAAGTTTAGATTTTCGGCATCCGGCCGATACAGGCTTTTAGTCTTTTGAGCGTCGCTACCCTTTCTACTCTGCCATACCAGGCATATCGTTCACGGTTTACATGCAAATGGTGTGTACTCTTGGGGTAGGTGGTGGGCCAGTCAGATTGCACTTAACAATGAATAGTCTCTCTTATTTTTTTTTATGCGATAGAATGAAATGAATGCTAGAAATGAATCCTTTATCGTTTACAGAACTGGAGATGCCTTTTCAGAGTAAATCCCGCTTCACAATAGCTGGTCGTGGACAGCGTCGATGCGTTGCTTTGTGAGGCGCATGATCTCTTCGAATGTGGCGTCCGCAAACTGTTCTGCTCCTTCTCTTTTCGGTGCCGATCTTGTGTTCTCGGTTCGCTCCATGACCCAGTTCCACAACTGCTCCTGGCTCATCTTCTGGTTACGGCCGTCGTTCAAGTAAAACCCGGGAGAAGGAATGATCGGCACATCCTCATACTTGTCGCTCCCTTGACGTCGTTCACCTCCACCGCCACTAAGCCTTAAAGCGAAAAGCAACATGTAGGAATACACGAAAGACGTTATGACAATCGAGAGATATCCCATGGCCACAGTGCTAAGCATTGGGATCTGCAAAGGAAGAAGTTCTCCAATGCTTTCCACTAAAGTGGTGATCTGCTCCGAGATTGTCGGCTTAGACTTCTCCTCAACAGGGTTGTCAGGCTTTGTCACCTGAGTCGCAGAGCTCTTGGTTCTCTTTCTTTTCTTTTTTGGGGAGCCGCTTCCACCAGAATTAAGTGCTTCTCGAATAGTATCAGTCATTACCTTCACGGAAGACTTTTGACCCTCCAAGCTTCCTTTCTCAATAGCGCCTTTGATCCACGATTTGCTACTCCACTCAACCAGCGTGAACACAGTGACTCGTGTTGATCCCCCCTCAGCCCAGCTCAAGTATTGTTTGGTTCTCACTTTGAAGGAGTTTCCCAGCGGAACGTCTGGGGTTTTTGTGATTTGCTCGATCTCGCAATAGTTCGAGAGATCGTAATGAAGCAATGACTCTGTGATGTTGCACTTCGTTTGCTTCGGTCCAATAGGACCGCTGAGAGGTTTGGTATAGGAATATTCTCTTTCCTTGTTATCTTCCGTCAACTCCTTGATTTTGGCCTTGGATATATCGAAGTTTTTCAGTAATTCAAGGATTTTAACATAAAAGCTGTTGTCAGACCCGTAAAGCATACTGAATACTACACCAAGTGGTGCATTGAAGACCTCGTCCATAAGCTGGCTCTCTCCCGACTCGGCAGTGTGGTCGTAGGAGGTGGCGGCATGCGATTCAGGACCCGGGTTGGGAAAGCCTTTGAAGGATTTCTCTTTCTTGGATGTCTTCTTCTCTAGGGAAGGTGAGTTTTCATCCTTGGTAGACGTTTCCAATTCTTCGTCGGACCCAGAGCTGTCATCGGAGGCGTCTGCATCTGAGCCGTCGTTAGCAGGAGCTGTCTTAGACTTTTCAGGAGATTTTGAAACGTAGCTGAGCTCATTGTTGTCCTTTGAGTCAATCAGATCCTGATCTTCTTCACCCGACTCCCCGCTTTCGCCATCCGGATCACTTGAATAGTCTTCCGATGACTGATCCAGGCTTTCATTTCTCCGCAACAGTCTACCGCGGGAGCGCTTCCTCTTTCCAGACACAACATCGTTGCTTTCTTGAAGCGCATTATGCCAAACCTTTGTGATCAAATTAAATGTTGAATCACGCGAAAGAAAAGTTGCGAAAACGTACTTCTGGTGAAGTGTGCGTATCACCATACCATTAGGAAATAAAACAGCGGTCGATCTCTTTTCGATTTGAATGATTTCTTGAATGGGGACCACTAAGTGCGTTACCCAGCCCAAAATGTTGGAATTGAAGCAAATGTAATGTTGTGAAAGATACAATTTTCCTTGCACCAATATGTCCTTCGAAAGCGCACAAGAAAAGTCAGCAATGAGGGATTCGCTCGACGGAATCTTCTTGAAGATGTTGTGAAACTCGCGATCCTTTTTATGAGCCAGGGACTGCTTGATTGTTGATTCGAGAATGTGATCAAGTTCAAGATTGGAAAACTCACTGGGATCATAGGTGTGGCTGTCGGAGTCTTTGGTGTCTATGGTGTCGAGAGAGATTCGTGAATCTGCAATCGAGCCATTGGAGATGGACTTTCGGCGAATCACCTTCTGGTCCGAGTCTCCAGAGACGAGAAGCTTGCTCGAGGTAGTCTCCGTGGTGAAGGGCCCGCCCTTCACTGGAACTTGGGCAGAATCTGCCTCGTTGAGATGAGATGTATCGTCGCCTTTTTCAAAATGTAAAAGAGAAAGATCTCCGGTACCCAAGGTATGAATTGGGGAGCTGTGGATTGGCTCAAAGTGGACATTGGAAGGAGAGAGAGAACGCTCGTGGCCACCAGCGAATGAGAAATTGCTTGTAACCGAGTGCTGTGCCTCTGTGTTTGAACGTGCCACCGTCAAATGAGACAGGTCATTGAGCTCGTCGTCAGTGTCATGGCTTGGCACTATTCTACCAGAATGACCCGGGTGTAGTGCTTCCAGAGAGGCATTGTTCTTTGAAGTGATGATGTTGGCAGCATTGTGGGCTGCGGAAATGAGGGAGGAAAGCAATCCGCTGGTCTCGTCTTTTTTCGAAGAGCGGGGCGAAAGCTGAATCGATGCAACTCTCTGTTTCTTGGTATCGCCGGAACCAATAGCTGGTTCCGGCGGGGCCAGGACTATGGTGGACGGAATGAGGTGACGCTGCCGTTCCGGCGCCACACTCTCCACTTGAACAGACATTGCAGAAGTGCCAGCAGGTGTTGGATTCACTCAATTACCTATCCGGAGAGAAAAGGGGCGGGAAAAAAAACGGGATTTGGTGGATTCTGGGGACTTAAGGCAAGGTTAGGACCTGTGAAACTGCAGGTCATGTGACTTACAATGGGGTAGGTGCGCTTGCTTGTTGCAGGAAGCTCCGCAAGTTCCGACTTGCTGCCGGCTAAAAGGTCTAGACACCTGAGGCTGGATGGTGAAAAGGCTCCGAAAGGCAAAAAGGCGAAAGGCAATAATTAACTGGATCGAACTGAGAGTACGTTGTTTGCGTTTGGAAGGGTATTTCAGTAGTGCAGGTAGAGGTGGGGTGGGTATGTCTTGGCGGTCATTTTGGCTGCAAAGTGCTACAGTGGGTGCGGAGCCGAAGCTGAAATGTCACTAGTGGTGATTTTATTTTTGGTATGGGAACTACGGAACAGCCCATCGAACAGAAGCATTTTGGGGGTAATTGGGACTAAGCCAAGATTGGGCCAAGGAAGGACTTGACGGCCTGAGACTGCTTGTAGTCGGCGTCGTAGTCAATGGAGAAGACGGTCACAGAGGACTTGCAAGTCTCCTCGGTCAAGAGCCAGGCCTCAGAAGGCAAGCTGCAGTCGCCGAAAACACATTGGTTGACAGCCTCGGAGGAGCCGTAGACCCACACAGGCAAGCCGCTGGTCTCGTTCATCGAGAGACTTGGGATCATGGAGTCGGGGCCACTCAATCTGGTGAGCACGTACTCTGGGTCCATACAGTCGGAACCGACTGCTGGGAAGTTGACGTTGAGACCGGTGGTGATTGGCATCAACTTAGGTCTGTTGGCGAAAGAGTCGAACAAGGTGTCGACGAGGTCAACGACCTTCTTGGCCAAGATGTTGGCGCCGAAGGAGGTGTCGTTGGCGTGGGAGAGGTCGTCCTGGAAGAAGGAGTTGTTGGACATGGAGCCAGAAAAGGCGATACCTGGAATACCTCTGTTGACAGCCGAGTAGATGGCACCAATGGTACCGGACAAGGTGTACAAACCTGGAGACAAGTTCAAGCCCTCGTTAGGACCGGCAACCACCAAGTCGACGGTCTTGTTGTCGAAGTGCTGGGGAATGACGTAGTTCAAGCCGAAAGCAACACAGGAGGAGGGCGTACCGTTGAAGTACCAGATGTTCATGTCATCGTCCTCGTGGCCCCAAGATGGAGAGCCTGCTGGTGGGTAGTTGAACTCACCGCCAGCAGTCAAGTTCTTGGTGACAGGCAAGGCGAACTGGCCGCCGAAGCCCGATCTCTGCTGCACGGGGGCAACCAAGATGACTTCGTGTCCGGCGGCCTTCAAGCTCTTGTAGGTGGCACGGATGTTGGTGGACGCCCAACCGTCATCGTTGGTGAGCAAGATGGTCTTGGTGGTGTTTGTGGCGACTGGGGCAGCGGTTGCAACAGCAAGGGTGGCTGCAACAGAGGCGAAGAAGGAGGAGAGCTTCATGGTGAGGAGAGGTGCTGACTGGGGAAAAGAGTCGTTGGGGGCGTCCCGGAGCATCCTATTTATACTGCCGCCGGCAATTGGTGAGCCAAGACCATTGTGAAAAATTATTGCATCCAATGACGTCCCTCAGGCTGTTAGGCTATTGGCAATTAGGAGTCCTGTTTGGGATGCAGAGCCGTGCGTTAGGTGGAAGCAGCGGGGCTTTTCTGCAGGGCGACGGCAGGATATGTGCATAGTTGAGGGCCGATCGCGCGCAATGGCCCTAGTCTAAGCGAGCAACGTGGGCCGGAACGTGTGGTGATAACTCGGCCCGCAGGGCGCCATTGCTTGGGCCAATATACTCTTTGCATGTCCGCGTGAAACCGGGCTTAGGCACACATATGACTGCGGAGGAGAAATTCGGAAGTGAGGCTGCGCTTATTTCTTGATGCCTACACGTGTGGTATTTGGAGTATCTGGCGGTGCGTGCGGCGGGCGGGCGAAATGACTGCAAAAGCGAGCCTCGCTTCAAAACCACATTCTTCAGCTCTGAATGAGGTAAACTTTTGAATCACTTGCCGAAAGAGATCATGCGATTGCTGCGCGTACCAATGGCATTTTGGCGGCGTTCACACTCGGTTGGACGAGGGGCCAACTACGGTTTTTCAGCCTGGGTGACGGTGCGCCCCACGTTTTGGCTTTGACGTATTAGCAGCCCCATGTCCAGGAAAGAGCAGCGATGCATTTCCCATTTCACGCCACTTGCGCCTATTCTATCTGGTTTTTCCTATTCAATGCCCCTACGCATTTGTTATGAATTCGCCCCGATCGGTCCCGCAATTCAGAGCCCAGTGCAATGGCCTTTTGGTATATGGTCGTGTGGCCAAAGCTGCTCACAGGGCCACTGGCGCCCGCGCTCAAGCTTCACTGCGGTGGCCCCGCGCTAGCTGGCCCAGCACTCCAGGCACCCTTGGACCTCGCTCTCTCCCCACTTTACGTCACGTGCCGTTCCCTATACTTCGGCACCTTTCATCGAATCATGGCTCCCTCCCTCCACCTGCGTACTTCAGAATCTCCCGAGTCACTCCGATAAGCTCATAGTTTTCCTTAGTGAAACGCTCGCCACAAAAATCTCCTTTTCTCCTCGTTCCGCCGGTGTCACACACTGTCCCAGACTCCCTGCGCGCACATGCAAAACGCTCGGTCCACAGACACCTCCTGGCCACCAGAGTAAAGCTTCTGTTTTCCATTGCACACGGCCACACCAGGCAAAACCCGACCTTCGAATCCCCCCCGCCTCATTACTACCGTCCTGCAATGGCCATATTCTCGTCTTTGGCCGGCTTCGTTCGTCGCCACAAGAGGAAAATCCTCTTCACCTCTGCTGCCACGGTCTCGGCTTACTTGTTGTTCTACCAATTCGTGATAAAACGATTTCGGAACTTCCAGAATGCATTGAAACAAGAGCTCTTTGTGAAGGAGCAGATCAAGCGGAGATACATCCAAACCCAGACCGACTGCTACCTCACAATCTTGGCCTTGTTGCCGGTGTTGACCCTACCTATCATGGCCCACTTGCCTACAGAAACAATCACCACCGCTCTCAAGAAAAAGAAAAACTCCAACAAGGAAATGAGCGACTCGCTCACCACAGAAAACTTGATTGCCCACTCCGAGATCGACTCTTCTGTGGCTCCCTCAGACATGCTGCAGTTCTTGTCGAAGTCTAAGATCGAGTTGTGGTCCGACCTCAAGGTCAAGTCCATCACAAGAATCCTTGCACTCATTTACTCGGTCTCCGGCATGCTCTTGCTCACACGCTTGCAATTGAACATCTTGGCTCGTAGATCCTACCTAGAGCTGGCCATTGCCATGGCCGGCGGTTCTCCAGCCACTAGCGCCAAGGACTCCCATGACTACTTCATAGAGCAAAGCTACTTGTCTTTGAGCTGGTGGCTACTCAACCACGGGTGGTTGAGAACCTCGAAGTACCTTGAAAAGCTAGTGGAGCTCAAGTTTAAGGACTTGAGTCCCAAGACGGAATTGTCCGTGGCCACTTTCCACCAGATGTTGATGGAAATCAACAACGAGGCGCTTGGCGACCGCGAAATCCCAATCACCCACCTGATGTTTCCTATAGAGTACGAGACATTGGTGGAGACGCTTATGAACACCAACCCTGAGCTTGTGAACGAGCTCGACCACACAGAGCTGAACTTCGTCAAGCTCATCAACGAGACAAACTTCATTTTTGCCAATGACTTCACATTGCAGGTTTTTAGACTGTTGGTGCAAAACGGAATCGAAACCTTGTGCGATAATATGATCGAACTGCTCAATATCGACAGCCCATCTGAGAGGGTCAGCAAGTTAGCCACGTTTTTGGCCCAATTGTCTGTCCAGTCCTCGGTCTTGGTCGACGCACAAAATTACGGTGCTGCTAGCGAGCTTACTGGTAACATCTACATCAATAATTTGAACGCCGTGGACGAATTGGATGAGTTTAGTGCCAGCATCTACTCCAGCTTTGAGTAGGCCACTTCGCGGTTGAGCATAAATGACGTTTTTTGGACTCGAAGAATTGCATGGATATCGCCTAGCTGAGCTACATTTTGTGCCGATGAGAGCAGAGTCGCATGCTGAATTTGCTGGGATAGTTGTGTTTGTCATATAAGCCAATATATAGATCTTACGTGAAGCCACAGCAGTGAAGACCCCGGTGCCGTACTGCGCACAAAGGGTACCTCAGGCTACCTCCACAAGACCGGACATAGTCATCTGAATCACCACCAAAATGCCCAAAGTTGTCATCATTTCGTCTGATGACGAAAAGTTTCCCGTAGACGTCGAGGCTGCCAGCAAGTCTGTCTTGATTAAGAATATGATTGCGGACTTAAAGCCCGACTTGGACGAGTTCGACGACGAGGACTTTGAGATCCCCACTCCAAACGTGAGGGCAAACGTACTTAGCAAAGTTTTGGAATGGTGTGAGCATCACAAAAACACAGTTTTCCCCGACGACGATGACGAGGACGCAAGAAAGTCAGCTCCAGTCCATTCCTGGGACAGAAACTTCTTGAAGGTGGACCAAGAGATGTTGTACGAGATCATTTTGGCGGCAAACTATTTGAACATACGGCCCTTGTTGGATGCTGGATGTAAGATCATTGCGGAGATGATCAAGCACAAGTCTCCCGAAGAGTTGAGAAAGACATTCAACATTGTGAATGACTTCAGCCCTGAGGAGGAGGCTGCGATCAGAAAGGAGAACGAGTGGGCCGAGGACAGATAAGCGTGTGTATCGTTTAAACGAGAGATTAATCGAAAGGAGTTGTAAGTCATTAAGAACCGAATTGGCTTATTGTAGATGCAAAGCGATAGTGTAGAGAAGTGGCACAGAGTGCTATGAGGGGACCGCTGAAAGGAATGATGGCCGTAGCTTCAAGGCAGCTCCAAAAGCACACAAGCGTGTTTATGTTCCACAGCTAGGCATAATCTGAATATCAATCATGAATTTTTGGGGGTCATTGCTTGTATCCTAGGTATATTTACCCGCACACTGCCAATAATTTCTAAAGTGACACACTACTATCGGCAAAAATCAGAACTACACAAATCGATCTATGCCTTACTATAGAATTCGAGGTGATTTGCAGAATTCAACTTTTAGAGAATTGTATCTTCTTTATCCCGCCCTGGCCCTGGGCGCCCGGTACCTGCTGCGCGGGCTATGAATTTGGACCGGACACAAAATCCTAACTTTCGCAACCTCATTTCAACCACCACATAGTAATCTACTGGGAACACAGCTCCTCCGAAATGACCACCAGAAACGGGCTGACATCTCCGCCGCCGGAAATCGTAGTCGATGCTGCGGTATCTTCTCCGGTTCCTCCAGAGTTTGGCGGGCCATTCGAGCCTTCCATGATTGCCTCGCTACCTCATATATCTCTCCAACAGTTGAATATGCTTGAAGACAAAATAGGGGAGGAATTTGCAATTTTGGCTCACAAGTATCTCGAAGCTCGCAAAGCTAGACTAGATCACTTGTTGGATAAATTGGAGGCGCAGCTCAAAAAAATAAGCGGCAAAGATACGTCGTGGTCGAAGTTTTATAACCAACAGGCGAAAGCAATAGAAGCTTTGGCCAACAACACAGGCAACTTGATTCTCAAAGAGTTGGGTCAATCACGGGGCACCGGCGTGGTGATATCAAACCTCATAGACTATGAAAACACTCTTGACGAGTTGACGCTATCCACTGAGCTGCCGCTAGAGTCGGATGATATATTCGGCGAAGGAAGGGACAGTTTACCGTTTGCAGAGTTTTTTAACGAGATCATCGCTTTGCATGAGGCCCAGCTTGTGGCCTTGAATAACCAAAAAGATTACCAGATCGATCTCCTTGAGAGCATGGCCGAAAAGAACAGGGTTCTAATCTGGAAGGAATACAAGAGAGACGTTTCAGCATACAAAGACCAGCTAGTCGAGGAGACGTACGACCAGCTAAATCGTCTTCACAAGGAGTACTATGGAATCAGTGCCTTTCAGAATGAGATCGAGCTCAATAAAAAATACTACAGGTCGCTTGTCCCTGTACAAATATCCAAGCATCTGGACGATACTCAGTACCGCCTTTCAACCAATAATGTCGATACATACCAGGACGTGGACAATGTTTATTTCAAGAAAAACAAAATTGAAATCACGGACGCCAAAGCAAAACATCTCAGTGAACTTCAGGAGTTCACCTTACAGCAAAAGCAATATCAGCTTCCACAAATGGACAACGCGACTGTCATTCTTTCCGGGTGCAATGGCTTATCTCAAGATGAGTTTGATGCTGATATGGCCATGATCAGGGGAAACGAAGCCCCGTCTTCCAAAGGACCTTCCTCACCAGAACCAAAGCCACTTGTGGCCCAGTCAACTACTGCGGCGGCGTCCGAAGAAGTGTTATCCTCGCTGCCGAAAACAAGGAGACCAAGTGTTTCAGAGCTCTCTCCGCTCGAGCGGATTCTTAACGCAAACAGAGCGCCGAGCGCAGTGCCAACTAGGCTTGGTTGAAGAGGGCATATCTTCTGTCTGCGGCAATCTACGTTTCACATAGACCTATATGATGCTAAATTCTCTCGACTAAAATACTAGAGTTGCCCAAGCCAACTTCTTTGATACTCTCATTGAGAACAGTAAGAAGTTTGGGTTTGCCGGGACAGGATATGGTAAATGCTTCGTTTCCGATTCCGTAGGTATTCTCTTCGTCTGCCGAGAGAACAAACTTGAGCCACGCGTACACATTCAATACTGTGGCAGAATCTAGACTGAATTTGTGGATGAGCCTCTTGCCGCTTGGGAATCTGAATTGGATGCGGGTGACGGCTCCTTCCGATGGCTCAGGGATATCGCTAGCAACAATCGCCTCGAATGGGTCTTGTGGAGTTTCGTCTTTGACGGAGAATTCTGGCTGTACGGCTGGCTTGCCATTGGTTGCATGGTCCCCACTAGCACCCATTGATTGCTTCATTGCGTACTCAATCTGCTGCTCTTCGGTCATAGCGTCGGGGTCAAACTTTGCCTCGTGCGTCACCACAGGGTTATTGGAGCCTGGCTGCAATGAAAATCTTTCTAAGAGAAGCTGAACGTCAGACACCCACTCTTCAACATCGGGAACAGCGCCGTCGGGCCATGTGCGGATTCTTTCGCCGGTCATTGGGTCCAAGACCGAGATGTGAGGGTAACCGTCCACGGAGTAAAAATTAAGGTACGATTGGCCATGAGTGGAGTCGTTTTGATATTGAAGGAAGATGAAGTTCTCGCGAACAATACTCTTCACGTCTGGGTTTGACCAAAAGTCTCTGTTGAGCATCTGGCACTGAAACTCAGACTGGTCTTGTATGTTGATGAGAATCCATTTCTTTTCTTCGCGGCCCCTGATCTTCGCTCCATCAAGACTTGTTCTCGAAATTAAGTCAAACGGGGGCTTGAAGAGCTGGGCCAATCTCCGCTGTGTGGACGAGAGTTCGGACAAGCGCTCTCGCTGGTTTCTGGTGCGTCTGTTTGGTCGGCTGACAGGCTCGCCTTCCTCATCGACCTCCATTACGTCGTCCTCGTCCAGGTCCAAGTCCACGACATCTGGATCACTGGAGTGGTCGTCATCTTCGTCGGAGTATTGCTCATCGTTGAACCGCTGGTTGAACACACCGACTCGGCCGGCGCCAAAGATGGCTGTATTGTGGTCTACGTGGCCGCCGTAGGGATTGAAAGAGTCAAGCAAGGTTTCATGACGGTGCACGTTCACGTCTGCATCACGCACAGAATTATCTTGGTATGCCTCCAGCTGCAATCGCTGGGCCATCTCTTCGTCGTTGGTATTGCCACTAGCTCCACCGTGAGTTCCTGACTCCAAGAAGAGCTGCACTGCATACTCCACGTTTCCTCCACTTATATCCAAAAAGCGCTTAGCTGTTTCTTCATCCTCGGTAGCCGTAAAGGCCAAGAAGGTGGCGATCTCTTCGTCCATTAGTGTATGTGTGGAGTTGTGTGGCTCTCAAACTGCACCTTGGCCCGCCATATAGCGAGTGCGGAAACATGGACTCTGGGCACGGGGCGATCCGTAGCGGCCGCAAATATAATACAAACCCCTTTTTTTTTAGTAACAAATCTTATTTATCCCATGCTCAAATTATCAGAGCCCCATCAATTCTATCAAATGCCGCCTCGGCCCTGTGGCTTTCGCCCCGGCGGCTGGCCAGTGGCTGCCTGGCGATTTGCAGTCACTCGCAAGCATGCACCAGCTCTGGGAACACACGGAAAAAGCCAGCGAAAAGGCTCCCAGAGTCCTTGCGTGGTCGTGTCCCGCCCAAAGAGCCCAGCAATGTAAGATTTTCAAATCTCCATAGCCGTTGTTCTGGGGGCCCAGACATGCCGCTATCTCATGCACCATCTCTGTGGGGAGAGTGCGCAACAAGGCTCAAGCCAAACACAGAGCTCGAGCGCTGGACATCAGCCAGACCTTGATCTCACACCCGTGCCTCCGCGCAGCACCAGTGACCGCTTCTCTCCTCAGCGTGTAGTCCAGGGCTTGCAGTCGGTATAGTCAAACCATCCCGCTCTTTTTCCGAAGTCCAACCACCTCGGAAGTCCAGCTGTCACAGTTCCATCCACGAGAGCCAGCGCTTTTACCGCAACAAACCTCCTCGCCTTCGCGGAGTCCAGTGAAGTAAACGCTCTGCTACTCACACGCCTGTCCCCCTTGCATTCTCTATACACTTGACGTCGGCAAGCACAGCTGCCTTCTTGATAGATACAAGATTTCCACTTCAATTTACGACACTTATTTGCATCAGACCCATCTCCGGGTAGTCCTTTTGTTACTGTCAAATGAATCCATCCTTCTTATAGATCACCACCCCATCATTTGCATCATCTCGCGCCTACACACTCGCATCAGTCGAAGAATATAGAAGGCCCCCGAGACCCACACATTTCCCGGCCACATCCATCATTCCGGTCTCCTAGCTGCGGCGTTACGAACACCTCGCCGCGTCTTTCCCACGATGGAATCCTACGAGAAGTACGACCATGGCGCTGCACTCAACGACAGATACGTCAAGATCAACGACATCTCCGAAGGGTCATACGGCCTCGTTTCCTTGGCTAAGGATGTTAAAAGAAACGCCTTGGTTGCCGTCAAGTACATCTTCCCGCTTGAGTACCAAAGAAACAAGCAGCTCAAGCAGCTCCGCGAAGCAACCGGCAGAGCCACGTCGTCCCCAGCGAAACTTAGATCCAACGTGGAATCGTCCGACTCAAATCGTAATGGAGAAGGTCTCACCGCTCATGACGAGTCCAACAGAGAGATTGCCATCCACAAGATCCTAGGCAACCACCCCAACATTCCCGAACTCATAGATCACTTTGAATCCTGCTTGATCTTGGAATACTGTTCCAAGGGTGACCTTTACGAGGCAATGCAGGACGATTTGGGCCCTACCACCTCTCAAGATATCAAGGACGCTTTTGCACAAATCCTCAGTGCGATATCGTACTGCCACCTGAAGTCAGTTTTTCACAGAGACTTGAAACCCGAGAACATCTTGATTGCCCACGATTGGTCCATCAAGATCTGTGATTGGGGTCTAGCCACAACTCAGAAGATAATCACCAACCCAGCGGAATTCGATGTGGGCTCAGAGAGATACATGGCGCCAGAACTCTTCGACCCTGAGTTGAAGTTCTATGACGCATCCAAAATCGACTTGTGGTCCTTGGGTGTCATATTATTGACTCTTGTTTTCCACAAGAATCCATTTCAAGTTGCAAACTATACCGACAAGCGCTTTTTGCAATTCTCGGCGAACAGGGAAGCATTGTTTGACTTTTTCAGCTCTATGACCGCGGATTTGTTTAGTGCTTTACGTTTTTGCTTGACACTTGATCCTTCTAACAGAGACCTCGAGAGCTTTGCGCAAGAGATACAAAATGTGAACTTCTTTACGATTGACGAAGAATATTGGGCTATCCACAGCGAAGACGAAGACTTCGCCGAGGACAATGGATACGAGGAAGAAGAAGAGGAAGATGACGATGAAGACGACAGAGAAAGTAATGAGAGACGTGCAGAGCCAAAGACTACTGATCCAACCACAATCACAGTTTCTGCAGCGTCCGCCTCAATTAAGGACTTGAGTCCTCTTGGCGACGATGAAGATGGCGAGAGCTCTGGAACTGCCGAACCAAAACCTCACGCTGTATTTGCGCAAGAGTTGTACAAGAGGAACAATCATTTCGCAGGTGACTCGCAGACAGACAGTGACAGTACGATGAATGGAGCTGTTTCGTCTCACATTAAAGATGATGACTACGTTCCACATAACCGCAGAGCGGATGCACTTCTCTCGCCAGCAGCAAATGCCAAGCCTATTCCTATAGGAGTTGGACAGCAAATTCGAAACACGAGAAAACCTTTTGGCGTTGCATCTTACAACAAGAGCAATGCAGTACCTCTTTCCCGCTACTCACAGTCGAATAGTAATCACCACGGGAGTCACGGCAGCAAATTCCGCAGAGAAGACTTTTTCACGCCCCGCAGCATCTTTACGCACTACATGGATAAGTATGTTGAGCAAAGAGATCAGAAGGAGACCAATCGGTCTCATGATAAGCGGAAAAAGTGGACACCAGGCAGAAAGCGGCAATCGTGGAAGAAGAGAAGTCACACCGGACATTCTACACGAAACGAGAACGTCCATACTGAGGGGCAGTTCAAGAAGAACGAACGGAAGCATAAACCGTCGCGGTCAACGGCGCAGGCATATCTCGCAGCGTCCCCCAAAACCAACGGGTTTGTCCACCACGGCGCAGCGTCGTACTCGCAAAGCGGCAGCCGCGGACCTGGCAAATACATTCCTCCAAATTTGAGGTCACCGCAGATACAGGCGAAAACCCCAGTCATCGACGCGATGACCGAGGGAATGGACAATATGGCATTGACCGACGGCGGAGTGTTTGTGTTGGAGGACGACTTCTACGAGCATAGCCCCGGAGTAGAGAAGGCACATAACGGCGAAGCGGTGCCGGAAGGATATTATTCGGATTCCCGGCAATCCGTTGCGCATGGATTTGGCCACGAGGGCGGCAGACGGTCGCTGGCGTGCAAAGGCTTCGAGAACGGCAAGTATGTTCCGCCCTTCCGGAGAGGC
This sequence comes from [Candida] danieliae, assembly GCA_030579135.1. Classification (NCBI taxonomy): domain Eukaryota; kingdom Fungi; phylum Ascomycota; class Pichiomycetes; order Serinales; family Metschnikowiaceae; genus Metschnikowia; species [Candida] danieliae. The sequence continues at coordinate 147,140 of JAKUAC010000015.1, forward strand.
TCGCTTGGACTTCTCGCAGAAAAGCGGCGGTCTTTGCATGCTAACGGATGTCCATTCCCTATTCAGCAGACGCTTCTTGACGAAGAGACGTCGAGAAGCGTGCCTGGCGAGAACTGGCTTCTCAAGAGGGAATGGAGAGAATTCAAGTAGGTCAATACAGGCACTCAGAGTAAAAAGAGGATCAGAGTAGCAGCGACAAAGACTGGCGAGTGGTCGGTTTTTAGAGGCGAGAGTGCAAAGAAGCGAGAATTGAAAATTTGCAGCCAAAGTAATCTCGGATTAGCAGGGCGGATTCACGCGTGGTGGCTTGGCCCAAGGCTTGCGGCATTCAAAAGCGGAACCTAGGCAAACCCGGCCAGGCAACGCAGCAGGCCCAACGGCTCGCACCTTGTGTCAGCACGGCACGACCGCGGACCCTGGGGTAGTTTCTTTTTCATGGGAAAAAGAGTCGCGGGTGCAATGCAGGCTTGAGTCCCCGAGAATTTCAGGCGGATTCCAGGAATTCAATTGGAGACGAAATCTCCGAGCGAAGAATCCGGGGACAAACCCTGAGTTCCAGTATCAGAGAGAGCACGTGCATAATGGCAGCAAGGCAACATTAGCCAGCGGGAGGCACCAGGCACACGCGGAGTGGAAAGACGCCGTTGCAGGGGCGTACGAGCTCTGCAGCCAGAGCGAGCGCACTGAGGCACACTGGCGCCAAAAATAGCGCCAGAACAGCGCCAGGTCCGCTGCGAAAAAAAATGGCCCCGCGAGGCGAGCGGCACTGAAGCGTACATACGAATGTGGTAAGGATGCATGCGAGGCTGCAACAATGATAGGCGCGGGGCCCTCATGGTCCGTGAAAGTGTGCAAATACGAGACCGGAATTAAGCAGTGTGGATCAAACCGCCAGGTAGAGACACGAGCTGCGTAGCGGAAGCTGGAGCCTCCTTCAGCCCGCCAAAGGGACCAGGCCCGAAATGCCTCGCCATGCGCCGCCATGCACCCCTATACCGTGGGGCACGGCTTGGGTCGCCGGTTGGCGCAGTCGAGCGAGGCTGCGGCCATCGGCAGGCGCGCGCCTGCCGCCAAATTTCTTCACAGCAAGGCTGCGCATACAGGCGGCGCCAATGCTACGCTCTTGACGTTTATAGCGCCTGTGCATCCGCTTCTTGCATCTCCTTCTTTTTTTTCTTGTCGTAGTTGTGCCGACGCTTTCGACTGTCTCCCCACCGTTTGACATATTTGCTTTTTCCCCTCCCCTGCGGCGCGTGCCTCGTACTTGGCCCCTGCGTCCGTATATATCCACCCTAGCGCTCCGATCCAGCCGCTCGCTCGCTAGCTATTTGTCTGCGCTGCCACCACCCTGCTCCGTGCGCTGCCGCCACAACATGGCCATGGTTTTCACCAAATACTACCGTCGGCGTCTAGCTATCCTCGCTGTCATCCTGCTATGTTTTGTGCTTTCCTTCGTCAACTCGCTCTTGCGCGAGATATCCGATGACCTGATGGATGCGGTGTTTCTAGACATGCAGAGGCACTCCACCTTCAACCCCAGGGCCATCACCTTCTGCGTGCTCTCGTACATCCAGGCCAAGACAAACAAGGCTTCTGCCAACGACCACGCGCACATCCCGCTTCTGGCGCTCCAAAACGACTCCGGGATCAACTTCCACTGGGACGACTGGGTCGACTTGTCGCCTGGCAACTCTGTCCTAGACCTGGCCCGCAACTCCCACCCGGACGGCTCCTGCGATGCCCGCTTGCTGCTGTACTCTACCGTCAATCCTTACTTCATGGAGTCCTACAATACCAAGGTCCACCGTGGCATGTCCAACTTGTACTGCTCCAAGAGCATCCCGCGCCGTGTGCTCTTCTCCGTGCCGCTGGGCTTCATCGACATCCCAGTCACAGGCAAAAAGCGCCTCGGCTCCTCTGCCTTGCCCTCGGGCATCTCCAAGAAGAACTTGGTCGACATGATCCCGCTGGCCTCACTCGTGAAAGCTATCCGCACCACCTCCTCACACTTCACCTTCCTTCCATACAAAACATTGCAGAAAACAATGGACATTGATCCGCTGGACTTCACCTTCGATTTGGACACAGAGATCTTCGCCTTGAAAGAAGCCTTGATCTCCAACAAAATCCTGGCTGAGGGTATCGACCACCTAAAGTTCTTGGAGGCTTCAAACGCCATTGTGGACCTGGCCGACCGCTACTTCAAATACCCCTGGATCTACACCGACGTGGTGGCTGGCCGGTCTCATCACACCTCGTTTCCATTCTTTAAAAGATACATCTCCAGCAGAGAGCGTCAGAGTGTCATCCAGCACATGGTGCGCAACTGGTTTAGATTTGCCGAGTCTGCCGGCGCCAACACCTGGATCAATTACGGCTCTCTACTCGGCTGGGCCTACAATGGTGTCAACATGCCATGGGACACCGACGTGGATATCCAAATCCCCATTGCCCAACTCGACAGACTTTCGAGAAAGTACAATAATACCCTAGTGGTTGAAGATCCAAGAGAGGGTAATGCCAAGTACTTGTTTGAAGTCTCCCCTACGTACACACGCCATGGCAATGGCCGCAACTTTATCGACGCGCGTTTCATCGAAATCAACACTGGTCTCTACATTGACATTAGTGTCTTGGCTCACACCGGCGACCAGCCTCCAAGCAACTTGCTCGCAGACCTCTCCGACGAGGAGAAACTCAAGGCCATCCCTGTCCACTGCAAGAACTGGAACTGGCACCTTTTGGACGAGATTCTTCCGATCAGACACACCTTTTTCGAAGACTCCTCCGTCTACATTCCCAAGAACATCCTGTCGATCTTGCTGAGAAAGTACGGCCGTGCATCCTTTGAGTCGAGGTTCCTCTTCAATGGCTTCCACTACAGGCAGGATCTCATGCTTTGGGTCCCTGAAAACCAGGACTCTCCGAAGTGTCAGGTTGAGCTGACCGAAAAGGACTTCCGCGGCCTTCTGGACGGGTGTAAGTCCAGCTGGGTGAAGGACGAGTACAACATTGTGTTTGAGTCTGCGCACCGCCACATGAAGCTCAACATCGACGTTGACACCCCAACCAACTACGCTGTGGACGACTACCCCATGCTCCCGTTGAGCCGGAAAGACGCATGGGACTACTTCGAAGACGTTTCCAACAAAAAGGCGCAAACCGCCGACTGGTTTAGCGGATAACTCTGCTAGCCCTTGCATCAGGCAAACCCACTCGCAGATGGTTTGTCGCCCCCACATCTCATATTGCATAATACATGATCTGCTCCCTGTTCGGAGCACTTGCTATTTAAAGACATGCCCAATCGTAGCATGTCTTGGATTTCAATTTTGTTGCACCATTCGCATGCGCCATATGCAACTGCCAATTGCATTGCCTATGTACTTTGCTGCAAAAAGTAGGCTCACAGCGGAGGGTTCACAGTAGAAGAGACGCCGACGCCAGATCACGGGACTGAACTCAACTTGACGGAGTAACATGATGTAGGCATGTTTCCGAGATTTCCGTCTGTTCCGAGCTTATCACCAGGGTCTAGGCCCACGGTGCCAACCTCACACTTATCTTTGCGAACTACGCCAAAACACTTGCCCTGCAGCGAGCCCTGCCAAGTCGGAGAAACGCGGAAGGGTACGCACAGGCCACAAATCCGTAGCACGGAGAAATCAGCAGAAAGAGCGTGGATACCGCTAAGCCAATTTCTCGCCTAAAAACGCCGAGCCCGTCTCTGCAAACTATGGCCAGGCACTGAATTTACGAGCCGCCTTCTTGTGCGGAGGCGCGGATCTACGCCATGCGTGAGCCCCAATTCTCCAAGTTCCCTCATATTGTTCCCCACAGTTTCCGTCCTGGTGCAGATAACCAGATATTGCCCACACGTGACTCGCAGCGGAGTCAGCCATTCCAATAATATGGGGAAACAGATGCTGGCTACGGTGGAAGCACGGGCAGCGGCGGATTTTTCAGAACAATACCGCAAAGCAGCTCCAGCCACACAATTGACCACGGAGCCCTGTGCCCAGCCCACTCCCAACAACAACCCGCTGGCGCCCCACACTGTTTCACAACTGACCCTGTCCACCAGTCAGCAAATATAGGCGTGGTGCACGGGTGCAAGTCGCACCTCCAAAGACAAAGTGCCTCATCCACTTCCTAACATAAAATTCCACGTAAAGCAGCGGAGCCCACGTTAAACCCGCCAGCAAGCGTAATCTTCCCACCTCCCTGCTACCTTGCTGTCTGGCCAACTTGCCGTGCCTGTGCTGCCTCGTTTTTGACCCCATTTCCTGCATTCTTCGCCGGGCCAGCCCTGTCCACCTCGCAACTGTAATCACCTTTGTCCCGCACCGGGCAAAAAAGGAGTCGAGACTTTCAACACACCAGCCTCTCGAATCGGGCTCTTTTTGGCATTTCTTCCGGCTGCTACTCCCCCAAAGCTTGCTGCTGTCTTTTCTAGACGGTCGCCATCCGTGCCTGCCTGTTTGAGGTGCTTATCTACTTGCTGTTGCTACACGCTTGCGGTGCCAACTCCAGGGCCTAAACCTGAACTGAGACATACCTAGGTGTCTCAGCTTGTTCCGTATTCGAAGATTGAGCGTTCCAGCCCGCCCACTATTGCATATTCAACCCCTCCGTCATGTCCAATAACAGCGAAGTCTTTGCAGGAGGTGCCACCACCTCGCAGCATGTAGACGCTGAGGATGATGACCACTTTGAAAACACCACATTCAAATTGAAGCGCACGCGGTCGCTAGGCTTGTTGGATGAGTTCATAGACTCGGAGCTGCAAGAAAAACAAATCGAGAAGAAGAACGAAGAACGCTCCCAAAGCCAGCCAAAGCAAGAAGACATCACCTCTCCATCCCGCGATACCCGCTCTCAAGACTCGGATCTCGATATCAACTCTCCCGAGATTGTGTCCCCTCCAACCTCCGCAGAAGGTAACGTAAGCTCGCCAATGCTAAATGCAAATTCATTTCTCACGAGTCCTGACCTTCTCCCCCACGATGACACCATCTTGGAAGCAGAGCCTTCTCGACATGTCGATTATTTGTCCCATCAGTGGGACGTTTCCGACATCTCCAAATCGTGGCGATATGTCATTCTGAGGAGGAAGAACGTGGCCAATGCTGCACGATTAGAAAACGCCAGTTGGAGAACCTGGGCACAGCGAAGATCGAACCTAAAGACAATCAGCCCCGAGGAAGTCAACTGGTCAAAGGAGAGCGACGTCACCTGGCTCTACGGCCCAATTGTCGACGACGACGATCATGACCACGAAACTGTTCCGGAGGACTCTCGTTCGTTCAGCACAGCCTCGAATGTGGTTGCTGGAGACATAAGTATCGCGAGAAAAACACACCGCCCCAAGCCTATTCTCAAGAAGAGAACGGTTGAGGACATGATGATCAGTCACCTGAACTTGTTGAAACTTCAAATTGCAAGCGCAAGAGCTGATCAAGAGCAAACTCGCAGAGAGGACGCTGCTGCTCAAGCAAGAAGAGAAGCCGCAGAAAAGTCGGGAGATTCAGAGAAACCTCCTGAATACTTTGACTACAACCTTATCTCTGCAAAACTCAACTCGCAGTATAAGAACTATTCTCATCCCAACTCTGCGAACAATAGCAGTGTTGATCTTGTTGCGAAGAGCAAAGCGGCCGAACCAGGAACAGCTGAGTCTGAAGCCAAAGGACCAAATTCCGCAAGTACCCCGCAAGAGCCACACTCTGCTCTCAAGCACCAACAGCCTACGCCAGCCAGAGTGGAAAGACACATTCATTTCAATGATGAGGTCCAACAATGCATCGCCATTGATGAATACCTTGCGGATAATGACGAGTATGATGATTACGACGATGAAGATGACAACGACTACGAATATGATGACGAAGATGGATATTTATACGAAGGCTATAGCTCCGGTTCGCGCGATCAACCTCAAGCTTTTGGCGGCGAGGAAGAGGAAGACGATGACGATGACGAAGACGAGGATGAAGAGGAAGCTGGTTTCTTCTTGAACATTCGCTCTCCGTCGTCTGCTTCCATGGCTGGTTCTGCCCTCCCGGGTCTTTCCTCATCGCATGCTCAAAAGCCTGAGGCCGAGGCTGAGGCGGAAGAAATTTCTGACTCACCATCAACGACAAACTCTAGAGTTCTCAAAACCATACACTTGTTGCCTCCCACGACCTTGAACTACGGCTCCTATGATGAAGAAAGTGATGATAGCAATCCATACACATCGAGCAGCTCTCACAATGTGAACAGCAATGCGCGCCGTGGATATGACTATTACTACGATTACAACACCGTCTACGAAGTGGATCCCAACCATGCGATTTATGGAGACAATTCTAAGGCCAAGGCCCCAGATGTGGTGGATGTTCCCGAAAACATTTCCATGGGACCCAGTTATGATTACGAGATCATAGAAAACGAGCACGCACCTGGACTTGGACCATTTGGTACCCAGCATTCACCGGAAGTGTCACGATCCTCCGACAACGACTCCACTTCTGAGAAAGTCAAATTACCGATCTCTTCCTTAGACGACTCCGCCAACACGAAGGCTCGGCAAAATCCATTTTCCCTTGATGCCTCGCTGAGCGAAGACGATTCGGACTCGGATGAAGGTGGCGGCCTATCTATTAGTGCAAAAAACTCAAGTCAGTCTTTGGCGCAACTGGTTTTCGGTCATGCCTTGACACCAGCCGGCCAAGAGGACAATCACTATCCACATAGCTTCCATGATGAAGCCGAACCAGAAGCTAAGCACATCTCTACTATCAACCCGAACTACTCGTCGGCATCGATTTCCAAACAGCCGCACTCGTCCAACTCGCTTTCAGATCAGTTTTTTGGCGGGCGAATGACCAAGGCTGACGAGCAAAGTGACTTGAGCAAGCTGATTTTTGAGTTGAGCTCAGAAAACACGGCGTCGCACGCATCCCAGTCACAATCACCCTACTCTGGCACTCAATCCCCTCCAGTTCAGAAGAAGTCATCGGCAGTGCCTCCACATACTACATCTGCCAATGCCTTCCTGGGATCCAGGTCTTCAACGCCCACCGGCAAATCATTCCTGTTGCATTGTGAAAGTGATTCTGAAGACGAGGAGGTGGAGGAGCCTGCGGCTGGCTCTTTTGACGACAAGAGAAACGCCCAAAGCCACAGCAGCATACTGTCTTTGTATGCGGTAGCAGGCAAAAACGGAATCAATGTTTCTCAAGGCGAAAGCGAAGGCTCTCCGAAGCTCAAAAAGGGACTGGCAATGTCCAATTTTTTGGGGAGCTGGAATAAGGGTGCAAGCTCGTAACCGCGGTTGCAAGAACTGTGTAAGCCATTCAAAACAGTAAGGCTGAAAGTGAGGGATTTACAGAACATCCCTCCGACTGTAAGATCAGATGAACGAAACAATCCCGCGTATCGGTGTATATAATAAGCATAATCATCGTGAGCCTGCCGTAGCCTAGCCAGAAATCTTGCTCGGGCGCCACCCATCAAGCCTGCATTGGCTGCAACGTCTATTTGGGTCAGCAGCCGCGCGCCCTCTTCAGTTCACAATCCATCTACACATCATCGCCATCGCCGCTAGCATGCTTAATGAAATTCTAAATGGTCTTCTACCGGTTGTGTTTGCCTTTGCGCTTCCAACAATAACTACCACGCAGTCTGAACCGGAGGAGGGTGACGGAAAGTGTGAATTGGTGGGAACCTTTTCTCTACTTACACAGGGCTTACTAGGCCTATTATGCTTGCTGTCGTTGATTGTGAAGCGGTTTTACGAGCGGCCGCTTCGTCGAACGTGGCAGGTCTGGCTCTATGATGTTTCAAAACAGGTGATCGGTGCCATGGGTGTACACATGTTCAATCTCTTGCTCTCCATTGTGAAGAGCCTGCCGGCTGACTTGCCCCGCAAGGGCCGCAAGAGTGGCACTTGTGACGATAGCGATACATGCGAGGGAGACCCGTGTGACTGGTACTTTCTTAGCATTGTGCTCGATTGCACCATTGGAATTTACATCCTTTATTTGGTGCTCCTCGGCGTGACGAAAGTGTGCAAGAAGTATCTTCGAATGACACAGATCGAGAGCGGAGAGTATGGTCCAAACCCACATAGGCCCTCGGGAAAGGCGTTCAGCAAGCAGTTGGCCATCTACTTTGGCTCCCTCATGATCACAAAGTTTCTTCTCTATGGCTTTGTTGTTTGCTTCGAGACCCAACTTCTATGGATCACCAGCCATGTGATCCTCTCCTGGTTGGACGAGTATCCCAACGAGTTTGAGATCTTCATCGTTATGTTCGTGGTGCCGATCGTGATGAACTGCTTGCAGCTTCTTCTTATCGATAACATCATCCAGGACCACACCGTGCCTGACTTCAATCACAAGGCGTCAGAGTCGGCTGACAGAGTACAACCAGAAGCCATAGAGCTGCAGGTTGAAACTCTTCGGAAGGCTGCTCTCGAAAATGGACACGAAAACTACCAGTCGATCTCACGAGAGTCATGAGTAATGCATCTGTTGCCGTATATACAATGGGGAGGCAGGCATCTCTCCAATATAAGTAAATATAAGTTATTCTAGAAAGGTCTCCTTCTTTGGATCCTCTGAGCACCATCCGGGGCTGATTGAGTATCTATTTGGTCTCGAAGCCATACCCTTTCATGCATGCCTTGTACTTTTCAATCATCTCATTGCACTTGCCACCCTCCTGGCCGTTGAACAAAAGGCACTCGTCACGAGTCTTTTTCTCGTCAAGACAAACACAGCATGGCTTGGGTTTATCGCTTTTGGCTGGAGCAGACATTTTGTAGAAGAAACTCGGGGTATATGCTGAAAATGTTCGGAGTGTCTTTCTGGCTTGCGTGCCGGTGCCTCTGCAGGAACGTGCATCGGCTGACAAATAGCAGAGGACAAATAGCCGGGCTGGAACTATAGTTTTGGGATATTTGAGAAAGCCAATGGACTCGCAAGCTTGAACTCTAGCAACTGCATCCATTTTCAGAATAAGCACTTTTGTGCTGGGCCATAAAGGTTTCTCCTCTGCCACATCCATGATCGCGCACACCCAGGAGTGGTGGCTGCAATTTCCTCGAGCCACAGATGGGAAACCAGAGTTATTGCAAGGCTCTTGGTATTTTTCGCGAAAAGATCTAGCCAAGTCATCTGCTGGCTGCTATATTCGTAAAACAATGTGACTCCCCACGCTCAGACTTGTGCCCTGCGGCGCAGGCTACAGCCACTTGCGCAGTGAACAGCTCTGGGCTTCATCACCCAACTTCGGAAACAATACAATGGACATCGTTTTGTACTGGTAGGTGGCGACAATTCAAGCATATTTTCTTTGGTGATTTGAGCCGTCTTATTTCCAAAGGTCACTTGTTTCTACAGTACGCGCCTGACAGTGGAGATACTGCACACCCACTGGAACACAACGATAGCACCTACGAAGTTGATTCAGCGTAATGGAGTTGGAAAGGCCGAGCGAGACCCTCGAGCGGCTTTCGATGGATACAACTGCCAACATCAATGAGGACGTGACCCTAGCGTCCGAGCTTTCAAACGAATCGCCGTTCAAACGATCTGAATCTGTGTTCTCGGGCCTACGACTGAGCGTGGATCAGTCTTCCAGCTATATCAACAGCTTCAACATCCTCAAGCAGGAATTCGGCCAGGAAGACGGCCGGAGCTCGGGCTCGCACTCGGTCTTGGGCCCCAATGCCATCTATGACCTCACCGCGGGCTTGGACGCCGCTCGAATCAGACTGGATCGTGGCCTAAAGACACAGGTGTCGCTCAACGATGGCGCCAACACTTACTACAACCTTACGAAGCCATCTACGAAAGACATCCCGCCAATTCAATTGTGCTCCCTCAAAATGAAGGTCAAGAACGACGAATACGCAAAGAAGCTAATAGACCCTTTTGGAGACAGCTACAAGGCATTTGAGCTGAGCTACAATGCCCTCACAACCGATGTATTGTCCAGCTTTGCTGCTCTGTACGAAGATAAACCGAAACACAACGAAGAAGAGGAAGAGAGCATCCCGGCCGTCTTCAAGAACGCAAACTTCCGTTTAGACGACCAGCGTGTGTTTCGCCAAGTAATGGAAAACATGTCGATCTTCCCCCAAGCAGACTCCTTTGACTCAAATCAATTCGTCAACAATACTGAAATTCAAGAAAAATTCTCTCATTACTTGGACAATGTGGAGGTGGAGATCATCAAAGAAATTACACGCAACTCAGACTCTTTTTTCAACACCTTGGGCGAAATTCAGAGTATCAGGAAAAAGTCTAGTGATTGCGTGGAGCAGGTTCGGACGATAAAGAGCAAACTTCAAGCAATCGAGTCCGAACAGGCCAGAGTGGGACTTGATATTTTGGATATGCTCGATGAAAGGCGGAGCGTCAATCATCTCGAATCATCCATTCTACAGATTAAGGAGGTTCTTCGCACTGTTGACGAGGCATATCGTGCTTACAAGGCCGGTGAAATCGTCGATTGCATGGGCTATGTTTTGCTTGGAGAAGCATTGATGAGAGGTACGGACAGAAATGATTACAAAGATCCTGAAACCCTCAAGAGGTACTTAAAGACAGAATACCCTTTGGTCGATCTTCTGCCTATTTTTGCATTGCGAAAGAAGAGAGAAAGCCTAGCTTTCTTGAGATCCGCTAGTGTTGATACTTATGTGGACGAGTTTTGTGATCTCCTCCTCTGTGATCTCCGCTCCCACTGTGAATCCGTTGCACCAGCCGACACATTCAATCGCATCTATTCGTCATACGATCGCACAAAACGAGTTGTGCTTTCTTCTGTGAACAAAGACTATATCCAGGTTGATCCAAGTCAGAAGGAGACTTTACAGGAATTTGTGAAGAATTTGCTGCGTTTCGATTGCCTTATGACCGGCTACAATCAATATCAGCATAAGATTGTTGCTGAAGTAAAATCAATTATAAGAAATGGTCTCCCGTCTGAATCCGATCTGACCATCCCGCGAACGTCATTACTGATAGATGACGATCAACGCGACGTGTCGGCATCGTCAGAAATGGGTACCCCAGTGCCGCAAGACAATATCAGGCAGGGATACGGTAAAACACTTTCCGACAACATAAAAGCCTTGAGCAATGATGCATTCAACGATATGATAAAGTCGGTGTTTGCACATCTCTCGGAAACTTTAAGAAGATTGACTATTCACCAAAAGCTTTTGTTGGATTTGTCTCTTTCAGCATTATCCGGTGACTCCTCGAATCAAATCGATATCATGTCACTCGACATAACTATGGCAATCAACAAGGCCATTGAAGTCACACAAAAACGCATAGTGAAAATTTTGAATGTTCGCCTTGATCAAAGCAGCAAAACGTCTTTGGCTGATCACCTTTACCTTTTCCTGTTGGTCTCGGCATATCTACTGGAGTGTGAATCGGTCAATCCCGGGTTCAACATGGCGGGTCCTGGTGACTCCCTTGGTGACTGGTTAAGAAGCTTTGTTGGTTTCTTGATCAACCGCTTTCACTCTGCTTCAGTTAAAGATTCGGCACAAGCTTGTGACATGGAAAATTGGAGAGAGTACACAGGTGAAGACCTCGCCACTTGCCAAGAGCAGATCAAGTCGATCATAAGTTACGCCTCGTTTATCGAGACGGGTTCTGGGTTCGATGGCTCTGAGTGGACTCACAATTTTCTCAATCTTTATCACCAGACCCACGCTGACGATACTGCTTCGTTCGACGCGCCCGATAACTCAACCGCTGACAAGTTAGTTGTCGAGGAGATTTCCTATTTCGTCCCTCATCTCGCCGTAAAGGTTGTGGAAATTATTCGAAATTATATCGTTATTTCCAAGGTGTTTCCTTCAAGGTCACCTGAGGTTATGCAATCTTTGCTCAGTTATATGAGATTTTTGAACAAACGCATTATGCTGGCAATTTTGTTTGCTGGTGCCACGAAAACTGCTGGTTTGAAACACATCACCACCAAACACCTTGCACTTTGTATGCAAACGATATCCTTCCTCCTTTCGCTTGTCCGTCACATTCACGTTGTATTTGATAAGTGGGACAAGGAGAAAGAGCTGGACCCGCAATTTGAAGGCATTACATTCGCAAAAGTGATTGCAGAGCTTGAAGATCACAAGAAGAGTATCTCTTCTAAATTAGTCAACATCATGCAAGATAGGACTCAAAACCATTGTGTTGCAATCAAGAGAATCGATCTCTCCATTCCAATTTCGCACCCACAACAATCCCATCCATACATGGAGACATTGGTCAAAGAAACAACAACTGTGGCCAAAGTGCTAGGCAAGTACTTGAGTGATGAGGACTGCTCGCTTATCATGCTGCAAATTTTCGATAACTACAAGCGGCTTCTCGTGGCATGTTTCTGCACCGAGCTTCCTCAATTAAAGGATTTCAATGAGAAGCATTCCATACTAAAAGATATTGATTATTTCCGAGTCAAGCTTTGTGAAACATGCGGTTATGGCAACTCTGGGCAGGTGATTTGGGAGAACGTGAATGCACTTCCAACCGCCGAGGACGCTAAGATGGAAGAAGTGATGAGAAACAATATTGAAGGTGAAAGATCGGTGGCAGCAGCTAAGGAAGAATCCGAGCCCCAAGAAGAAGACGACATCGCACTGAATGGAGAGGAGGTAAAGTCGGCCAAAGTTGACTCGGCAGAATCCAAATCAGAAATGGAGTCACAGCCCGCACATGATGTTGAGGAACAAACTGAGGTCAAGTTAACAGAAGGCACGGCACTAACTCTTGAGGTCGAGTTTGTTGAAAACCAGGAAACCAAAGAATTGGAGCCTGAAGTTACTCGAGAGGTAGACAAAAGAGAGAAGTGAAGTTCAGAGACACAAAATCCAGAAAAGGAAGAAGTTGGAAAAGAGGTTGAATAAATTAGGAATATATATCTCAAAGTGAGTATTTGCCATCGCGCTTTTGGATAGCAGTCTCCTCTGTCACGATACAGTCAATGAATTCATGTGGAGTAACGTCAAACGCGGGGTTCCATACTTCAATGCCAGGAGTGGCAATGCCGACAGTTGCCTTTTCACCAACTTGACCAGACTCATCAATCAAGGGAGCTTTAAGCGTGGTGAGCTCATGACTTGGTCTTTCTTCAATAATGATCTCATCGCCAGTTGCGGTGCGTTGGTCAATTGTAGTTCTAGGAGCCGCAATTATGAACTTGATGGACTGAGAAGCATCGCCGGCATTGTTAAATTGGCTCGCTATCGTCGCCAACTGATATGTGCCTATCTTGTTTGCACTATCCCCATTTTGGACAATTCTGTCTGCTCCTGCAATAATAAACTTTACGGGCGCATTTGAAGTCTTCACGCTTCTGCCCTTTCGCAAGGTTGAGATCAAAGAAGTAACCATGTTGTCACAAATCAATGTGAACGGAATATTGTCGTGCTTGAGCTCGTACGTAGTCAATTTGGCACCTTGATTATATGGTCTTGTCTCCAAAGGGTAGGCTTGTTCAAACCAAAACTTCTCCTTCGAATTCAGCTTGGACAAGCTCTCATTGACTGAGCGAATGATACCAAGAGCTGTTCCGTGTCCTGATGTTGCCAAAGACCCTGTGTTGCAGACAGTAATGATGGAAAATGGGCCAGAGAAGTTTTGGTCTCTCAATGTCTTGGTGATGTAGTCCAATCCATTTGCTCCAATCTTGTAGTTGTTTGCCAAATCCTCGTCGTACAAATTTATGGCGTACTTGGCAAGTTCTTGCGCAACTTCTGCGTCCACAATCTTGCTATCTTCAAAGTCTTGGAGAATTGCCTTGATATCGTCACAAGCATTTGCAAGATTCACTGCCGTTGGTCTTGAAGATACCAAATAATCGATTTGTTTCAACAAACTCTGAATAGATCTCGAAGAGCCATTGTTCTTAGCATTATTGGACACATCAACGGCCACAGCGAATGCTCCAGTAATGGCTATGGCCGGGGCACCTCTGACCTGCATTGATTTGATGGCCTGGTATGCATCTTCAATAGATTCAATAGAAATGTATGATGTAGAGTGAGGAAGTTTGAGCTGATCTAAAATCCTCAATGAGACCGCCTCGGGGTCGTAAATGATAGCCTGGAGGGCATTGCTACTCATCTTGTAAGTGATGTGGTTGATTAATTGGGCAGTCGGCCCAAATGAAAATGTCTCCACAGTTCATGCATGCAGGATTCTTAGGCTTTAATCGCACGTTGGCTATTAGAAGATAAGACGTCTGACTCCATCCACGTCAAATTCTCCTGTGACCTCGTTCCATTTGCAGCCCAAAAGCTTTTGTCCTGTGACCGGGCATCTTCCTCCGATCTTGTCTGGGTCATTGTTTGGTGACTCTTTTCTTGGCTTTTTCTCCCTCACTTCCTTCTCCAATTTTGCAGCCTCAGTTTCACTGTCACTTCCAGAGTCGTTCTCGCTCTCGCTCTCTTCGCTTTCGCTATCTGAAACATCAGCGTCTTCCATCATCTTGGCTCTCACTAATTTGTGTGAATCGCGTAGATAATTATATATGCACGTGTAGCAGAAGACATACCCGGTCTCAATGATGGCTGGATTCGAGATTTCTTCTTTGCAAAGAGGGCAAGTGCTTCCAGTTTTGCGGGAAACCTTTGGCTTACGCTCATATTCAAAAAGCTTCTTCAAAACCGATGGTGGCGGGATGTGATCTTCCAAAGCATTGCGTTGAGACTTGGCCACTTTTTGAGCGAAGTTTGAGCTGTTCCACCATTCCAAGAACTTCAAGGTAAAAATCGCAAGCGGGAAGAATGTCCCTAGAAGATATTTGATGCTTCTAAGAGAAGGTTTTACCAAGAATCTAGTGAGATATCTCACGATCTGCTCGGTGGTGGAGGGAGGGTTCACACGGTTTGGGCGGTTGGCTCGTGACGATGATAAGGGTGGATCATTTCTCGTGTAGTCATACTGGTTGAGTCGAGAGTAGTTGATCTTAAATAGAAACGTGAGGAGCGAAGGCGACTTGGTAGCACCACTCAAATAAGATAAGGTTGCCACCAAATTCGAGAGTCTCCAGGCAGACTGTAGGTATGGGAAAGACTTGACAAAGAGTCTTTGCAACTGAACCTTTCTCCGCTGTACACTGTTTGTCTCAGGGTCGACCTCAAGTTGGTTGGTAATGAACTTTGAGTAAAGTAGTTCATATTGGTATGAGAGTTTCTCCAGAACATAAGCTACACCTGTTACCTCGAAGAGGGAAACCGCAGTCTGCAAACCTGAGAGGTTCCTCCTTTCCTCAATCATGGAAGGGATCAACTGGGTCAATTTGGCGGAGTCGTACTTTTTGTCCGAGAGTGGCGTCTGGCTTACTCGCTTGATACCGTAGAAGTTTTCCGTGAAGCTCCCATGCCAATACTTGAAGAAGTACCATTCGATGAACGAGCGAAGAAACAAGTTCAACTCATCGAAGTTGTTGGTGACTCTGAGTAAATACCCGGGGTATAGCTGGGCATAGTGTACTAGAATGTAGCGTAGAGACGGCGATAGAAGCGCCTCTAGTTGGTTGGCAGATATGAGCTCGAAGAGCGTGGGCGTCTCCGAGTCGAGCTTGGACGCATTGAGCGATGAGTAGTACTCCATGATGCTTCAAATCGATTGATATATGCCTGTTCTGGCGATATGTGCTCCAGACTTGATTTGCACTTTCCCCACAAAAGTGCACCGAGGACTCAAATGGTCGTGCCTGCACTGAGCGAACAACTGGGGAGCACTGCGATTGATGGCCTGAAATCCAAAACAGTGAGACACAGTTGCAAATTGTAAAAGAAAGGACGCCTGATTTTTTTTTTTTTAGGAATACGTAATACGTATTTTTTGAGCATGGAGAATCTAGAATCGCTCAACTCCATTTGCGACGAATTCAAAGTGAAGAAAAGCACGTTGGCTATTTATTGTTTAGACGACTTATTTGCAATGGGAAGGCGTTACACCCAGATCGACGACCCGGATACCAGTAGGTGCTGTGGGCCCGTCAGCATTTCGTTTGATAATCTGCTGCAAGAGTTTTGCTCTATTTTTCGTGATGAACTTTCTGACACTACGTTTGGAAGCATGAGCAGTGTGGGGGCTCCAATGGAGGCTAAGCTAAGGTCAGATCCAGATATACTCAGTAGCGACTTTGAACCTGAGATACACCAGCCAATCTTGACCAGTGATTCTTTGGCCTGAGTCATATTTTCACCCCGTTCTACAATATAACTTAATATATAATGAGAGGCTTGCCTAACGTTTATTCATTGTAGCTTGTTGTGCCTCATACTAATTTCTCGACTGGATGTTTTAGAGTCATGCGAGGGTCGAGTTTGAAGGCGTATTTGACGTGAATCTCCCAAGAGCTCGAGTCAAAAACTCGGAAGTCACCGATTTGGTACTCTACGCCTCCTTCGTTGGCGGCCACCAGGGGCCCAAATTCCTTAATCCACACCTGAGACTGACTCAGATTGAGCGACTGCTGGTTCTCGGCTCTGGATTCGTACGGTTGCCACCCTAGCTTATGAAGAGTAGACTCCGCAATGATGTTTTCTAGAGGCAACAAGCCGTAGAAGTACCCGTAGAATAAGACCATCGTTAGCTCGTTGGAGACGACCAAACTCTCTTGGGTTTTTTGATCCTCAAGCATTTTCAACTCATCCAGAAAGCGGTCAAAATGATTCTGGGATCTCACGCGAGACCAATAATTCTGAAGCTTGGCCAAAAACAAAGGCGGCCGCAATTGCGCGGGTCCAGATTCGAGGAGATTCTGGGGCAAGTAGGGCTTTCGCAAGAGGCTGGCATAAGGGTCATAGGTCTCTGGCTTCATGAGAATCTTGCCACTTTTGCTCAACTTGTTGCTCGCCGCATATGCGAGGCAAAACTCTTGGATTCCAGGCGGCGCTCTTAAAAGGTCCATATCGCTCAAGACCTCGTACTCTGGCGCAGACAACTCCGAGTTCTTCAAAACACTCAAAAAAGGAGAGTATTCATCAGTTTTCGTGAGAAGAGAGAGGAGCTCGGATGACGCATCTGCCTCTTTCTTGCTTGCAGCATTGGGTAGCGAGGCATCTGGAGCAGTAGACGGGGTGAGAGGGACACCTTTTTGAGCTGTAGGATGATCAAGGGCACCTAGATCCTTCTCAGCCGAAGAAGGAGGAGAAGTACCAGGCGTGTCAGAACTTTGCGAGCCACCGGCAGCTGCAAGAGACCATTTCAAACCTGCAGCAGGCTTCGAAGGCGTCGAGGCAGGCTTCAACATCGTAATGAATGCCGGACTCGAGGCATCCACAGGTGCTTTTCCTGTCATCTTTCCCTTCGGCGTAGTAGCGACTTTAGACACTATCTCATGTGTGTTAGACAGTGAAGTAGAAGGCGCGCTTGGCGAATTCGATGTGCTCTTACCCTTTGTGGCTGCGGTAGAGGGAACCAGGAGTGGTTCATCGAGACCCTTCGAGGATTCTTCTGCTTCGAATTCTCCAGCATCGTTAAGATCGTGAACTTCTTCAACTGCACCAGAGACAATAGTGTTGTTTTCGTGGTTCTCCTTTGCCTCTTTGATGATATCATCATAAACAGTTTCGTCGTCTACAAAATCTGGTTCTTGGTTCGATTCAACGTAGAAGTTCAAGTCATCCTGGATTTCCCACACCAGCTCAGCCGAGAGCTTGTTGGCCTTGAGATAGCTCATGACGGACTCGATTTTGGCAATGTGAAACTCGTTTCGGGAACGAAAGTTCTCGAGTTCCTGCTTGCGGTCTTCTATCGTCAGCACGTTGTTCTTGCGGACCTTCTTTTGCGAGATTTTCTCGTACTCCTCTTCTAAGCGCTCGTTCTGTTCCGTAAGCTCATCAGTGACGCCAGCAAGAAACTCATACGCTTCTTCCACATCTGGCGAGAGCTCGTGCTCGGCATTGTTCAGGGAGGCTAGCATGATTGACTGGTTGGAAAACGACTTCATCTTCGAGTTTTTTTCGACATCCTTATAGCATTCCATGGCTTCCTCCACTAATCGACGGTGCTCCTGAAGCTTTTGAGGCGCTATCGTGGCTTCCAAGGCATCGTTGCCTTGCCAGTTTTTGATCTGGTCTCTGAATTTCTGGAGCTTTTTGATCTCCTTCTTTAGATCTGTCTCCAACTTTTCTCGCTGAGAATCGTTATTCGACGCTTCATGTCGCGAGAAGTAGTAGTTGAAAAGATCTAGACCTTCGTGTATTTTTTTGAAGACGCTTTCGACTTCTCTAAAGATGTGTTAGTTTTCGTCTTGCTTTGGCTGCTTATGCGACTGGGGCCAGTCCGAGTCAGAGAAGGGTACATACTTCTGTAGTTTCCTGTTCGACATCTTGAAAATTTGGTTGACTCAATATCCTTATAGTTGCGATAGAAGTTTCATTTCACGGGCCGTTTTGTTTCGTAGTTGAATTCCTTGCTTGTACAATTTTTTCCTGCCATTTACTATCAACCTCGAGGCAGAATGAGACCAACACGTGACATGTCTCTCCGCAAAACCAGCTTCTCATTACGCAAGGAATACCTACGAGTTCCAGCCATTGGCCGCATCTAATCTTCAGTGATAATGCACTGCATTTTCATTATTCTCTCCCCATATTTGATATGCGATTTTACAATTCGTCGTGGTCGACGTCATCGTCAGAGTCAATGTCGGAGTTGACATCGTCCTCGTCGTCGGCATCTTGAACAGTAGCTCCGTAAACCTTACCAGAGATCTTTTGGCTGACCGCAATCAACTTCTCCTTGTGCTCCTCCAACTCCTCGGCGGTGGCAGTGTCGTAGTTGTCTTCCAAGAACTCGGAGATCTCGCTAAGAACATCGAGCAACTCCTCCTTGTCCTCGTCTTCAATCTTGCTGGCGTACTCCTCCTCATCGAGGCTCTGCTTGGTGCTGTGAACGAGGTTCTCCAAAGAGTTTCTGCCCTCGATTCTAGCCTTAAGCTCAGCATCCTGCTCAGCAAACTTCTCAGCCTCCTCAACCATTCTCTCAATCTCCTCCTTGGACAATCTAGACTTATCGTTGGAGATGGTGATAGACTTGGACTTACCAGTTCCCTTGTCGAGAGCCTCAACCTTCAAAATACCATTGGCATCCAAAGAGAAAGTGACCTCGATTTGAGGAACACCTCTTGGGGCTGGTGGAATACCGGTCAACTCGAACTTACCCAACAAGTTGTTGTCCTTCACCAAGGCTCTCTCACCCTCGTAAACCTGGATCAAGACGACAGGTTGGTTGTCAGCAGCGGTGGAGAAAATCTGGGACTTCTTAGTTGGAATAGCAGTGTTTCTGTTAATCAAGTTGGTCATGACACCACCAGAGGTCTCGATACCAAGAGTCAATGGGTTGACATCCAACAAAACAACACTGCTAGCACCCTCCTCACCAGAAAGGACACCACCTTGAACGGCGGCACCGTATGCAACAGCCTCATCAGGGTTAATACCCTTAGAAACCTTCTTACCGTCAAAGAACTCCTCAATCATCTCTTGGATCTTTGGGATTCTAGTGGAACCACCGACCAAGACAATGTCGTCAACCTCGGACTTCTTAACACCAGCATCCTTCAAGACCTTCTCAACAGGAATCAAAGTCTTCTTGAAGAACGCTTGGTTCAACTCCTCAAACTTAGCTCTGGAGACGGACTCAGAAAAGTCAATACCGTCAACAAAGGAGTCAATCTCAACTCTAGCGGAAATCTGAGAAGACAAGGTTCTCTTGGCCTTCTCAGCCTCTCTCTTCAACTTGGCGATAGCCTTAGGGTTGGAGGAAACGTCGATTTGGTGTCTCTTCTTGAACAACTTAACAAAGTGCTTGACGAGCTGGTGGTCAAAGTCCTCACCACCCAAGTGGGTGTCACCGGCAGTGGCCAAAACCTCAAAGACACCGCTGTCAATGGACAACAAGGAGACATCGAAGGTACCTCCACCCAAGTCGTAGACAACAATCTGTCTCTCGTCGGTCTTGTCCAAGCCGTAGGCAATGGCAGCGGCGGTTGGCTCGTTGATGATTCTCAAGATGTTCAAACCGGCAATGGTACCGGCGTTCTTGGTGGCTTGTCTCTGAGCGTCGTTGAAGTAAGCAGGAACAGTGACAACGGCGTGGGTAACCTTCTTACCCAAGTAACCCTCGGCAATGGACTTCATCTTACCCAAGATCATGGCGGAGATCTCCTCTGGGGTGAAGGTCTTCTCCTCACCGCTGACCTCCACACTGACCACAGGCATGTTGCCCTTCTTGGTGATCTTGTAAGGCAAGTTCTTGCTCTCCTTCTTGACAATCTTGTCAGTGTACTCCAAACCAATCAATCTCTTGATGTCAAAGACCGTGTTGTTGATGTTGGAGGCGGCTTGGTTCTTGGCGGCGTCACCAATCAATCTCTCCTCGTCGGTGAAAGCGACGTAGGAAGGCGTGATTCTGTTACCTTGGTCGTTGGCCAAAATGTCCACCTTACCGTTTTGCATGACACCGACACAGGAGTACGTTGTACCCAAGTCGATACCAATGACAGTTCCGTAATCGTCGGAGTCCTCCAGGGACTCGGCCGCCAAAGCCATTCCGCTCGAGGCGGAAAAGAAAGGCAAAACCACACCCAACAAGATTAGAAGGACCGAAAGTCCGGGCACCCAAGACTGCGAGTTGCGTGTCTTCAACATGATGTAATCCAGAGAATAAATATAGTGGACGTCGTTGGAAAGAGGCGTTGGGGCGGACTGGAGAAGTATTTATATCTGACACGACTCGACCGCGTTGGAAAGCTGAAGAAGTTCTTCCGCCACTGTGCAGGCGCGGTATAGGGTGACGTGGCCTCCAGGAAAGGCCCAGCGTCGTGGCCCGGCGCGAGCGAGCACTAGCGAGCGCACGTGATGCACAGGTGGCAGCACAATGCCCCATTGTTTTTGGCGAGTTTTCAATTTTTTTTTCCCAAAGCAAGCGCAGGTTGCTGAGCCGAGTCGCTCGTGTGAATTCTTGTTTTCCCGTATAAAAAACACCCTTTGCCTCGCGTTTGGTGGGGCTCTTCCGCTTTGTCTGGCTGCTAACCGTTCCCAAATTGAGGCATGGTTTTTCGCCACAATGCCCTCCGCACAGCTTGGTGCCACGCCAGCGCTAAGCACACGTAGCAGTTCCACATTTAGATTGTTTGCCTTTTTTTTTCTCGCTTCCCATTATGGGCTCCGCCTTTGCCACCGCTGCACCGCCACATTTCTACCTCCTGCGGAAAGTCTTGGCTTCCTTGGGCTTGCCTTGATTGATCCTCTCATGCTGGGGCTGGGGGGCCTGCTGGGCGGATTGCAAATTGGGGCTGCAAATCAGGGCGGGCGCTCGCATGCCGGGGCCGCTTGTGCCTCAGATTCTTCCCCGGATTTCAGGCGAGGGCCCGAGCAAACTTGGGCGTCGCACGACTTTTGGGGCCACCCACTCTGGCGCCTCCCGCCCCCTCAGAGCCGGCGCTCGCTGCACCTGGAGCAATCTCTGATCCTAGCCCCTCCTTGCCGCGCCAGCCACAAAGGGCAGGGTCAGAGCTCGATATGAGCCTGCAAGAGGGTCCCTTGATTTGCGCCACCACAGCCGGAAAATAAAAGCCACGTGGCCCAAACTGCTCAGAAAGCTCCCGCAAATTTCACCAGCCAAGCGCTTTTTGGCTAAACCGAAAACCAACAGAAATTACACGGCCCTCTCTGCTCTTATCTACCGAAAGCGCTCGCACCCAGGTCCCGCACCCGTGCCTCCGCACCACCTCCCGCTCCCTGTCCTGTCGCATTTTCTCGAGACACACACTTTTCTTGTCCCTCCATCCAAAGACTCACCCACCCTTGAATTGCAGGGTTTGCACTGCGTTTTCCTCGACCCCCATCCACCCCGCTTGCCTGATCGCTGGCCGCCCGACGCTCTGCTAGCCTCCCCGCATTGTCATTCCCGCAACCCACGGCTCTTTCCTGCCTCCCCTACGTGCCCATTCCGGCTCCCTCTTATCACTAGTGCGGCCATGTCTTCATATGCCACCGAGGAATTAAACCAGTTGCAAAAGGAGATCACCGCCAAGAACCCGGCTGACGTGTTGCAGTTCTGCGCAAACTACTTCAGTACGAAATTGGCCTTGCAGAGAGCCCACTTGTGGCAGTCGCAGGCCAAGGCCAAGGCTGCAGATATCGAGCTCTTCCCCAGCGTCGACACCGTTGCCCTCAACAACAAGGGCTTGGGCGTCATCCCAAGCACCCGCCAACCTTCTTTTAAGTCGCCCTTCGGTGGCAACGACCCACACTCCGACCATGCAAACGACCCTCATTCGCAGGGCGCCGAGCCCATTGCCTCCGCGGGGATTTTCAAGGGCAACTTCGGCGTTGGCGGGCCTTCCTCCCACCCTGCGGCCGCTGACCTCGACCCTAGCGACCCGTCCTCCTCTCTGTCTGCTGCCCCGGAGTACAAGCCCGTTGCTAACCTCCCCCGCACCTTTAACGCCAACAGAAGAGTGTCTGTGTCTGCGGAGGCCATTAACCCCGACCAGTTCAAGTCGGACTCCTGGAAACCACCTGTCAACAACTTGACGCCGGAGCAAAGAGCAGAGTTGGCAAAGACCTTGTCCCTGAACTTCTTGTTCCAACAGTTGGACCCATCCTCCAAGTCCACGGTGTTGTCTGCTTTGATAAAAAAAACATTTCCTCAAGGCACCGAGATCATCACCCAGGGGGACGTCGGCGACTTCTTCTACATCATCGAGACTGGTGTGGTGGACTTCTACGTGAACGGGACTAAAGTCAACACCTCTGGCGACGGCTCCTCATTCGGTGAGTTGGCCTTGATGTACAATTCTCCAAGAGCAGCCACCGCTGTCGCTGCCGGCGACGTGACATGCTGGGCCTTGGACAGAGCGACTTTCCGTCGCATTTTGTTGGAGGGAACCTTCAACCGCAGAATCATGTACGAGGATTTTTTGAAGGACGTCAAGGAGCTTGCTGGCTTGACTCCTCAGGAAAGATCCAAGTTGGCCAGTGCTTTGAGCACCGAAATATATAAGGAGGGTGACAAGATTGTCACCGAGGGTGAGGTTGGAGAGAAGTTCTACCTTATCGAGAGCGGAAACTGTGTTGTTTCCAAGAGCAGCGAAGGCGCCATTGCTAACATTGGCAAGGGCCAGTACTTCGGTGAAGTTGCATTATTGAACGACTTGCCCAGACAAGCCACCGTCACCGCCACGAACAATGTTATTGTGGCCACCTTGGGCAAATCTGGCTTCACGAGATTGCTTGGCCCGGCCCTCGATGTCTTGAGACAGCAAGACCCCACTCATCAATGAAACGCCACAATTATTTAGTTAAGGCTACACCAAATAAAGCATTGTTTTTTGGCTTTCTGGCTAGTGTCTGCACAGAACGCACACGCACCCACCGCGTAGATCAAATAGCCGATCAATCAGCTATCCAGGGCCGTAAAGGTATAGACAAACTCCATATCTGTTGCCTTTTTGGTATCCGAAATGCTCCCTTTCGTTCTGTTGCTTCCCCCTACTACCGCACGGGGTGGTTTCTTGCCACACTGGCTTCTCTTCATCTCGATTGTTTCCGTGTTCAACTCGTTCCAGAACTACTTAATCAAGGATCTCACTTTGACCCGTAAGGTCTACTCGGCTGCTCCAGCAAGCGAAGTCACCAACTTGAGTGCTCGGACGTTTGGCACCTGGACGTTCTTGACCTCGATCGTCAGATTTTACGGCGCCTACAACCTTGTGGGCAACCCTCAGATGTACAACCTCTGTATTTGGACCTTCGTCGTTGCCGGCGGACATTTCGTAAGCGAATGGCTTGTTTTCAAGAATTGCAAGCTTGACAAAGGCTTGGCCGGGCCATTGATTGTGGCCTCCTCCAGTTTGGTGTGGATGTACATGCAAAGAGACTTCTACGTATGAGGGACATACGCTCCACGATCAGGGATAAAGAAGATAATATTGTCGACAAAACAGATTAGCTTTCAAGGCATATAAGCTTGAATTCCAGCCAAAATATTGTTAAGAGTGTAGTTGTTATGACTTTTTTCCCAATTGCCCAATCTCAAGTATACCCCCCTATGGGCTCTTATCTTACGCAGTGGGCGGTGGGCCATTGAAAAATCGCATCTCCGGGCATTTTTATCAGTCCCCACTGCCTCAGCACAAGACGCCATGACGCTCGAACTCGAGGAAACAGGGTTTGCTCAAGGCCAGTACCAGGTCTATAAGGACCTCTTTGGAGGTACCATGGGAGGCATCGCTCAAGTGCTTGTTGGCCAGCCGTTTGATACTGTGAAGGTCAGACTCCAGTCAGCGCCAGAGGGCACGTACAGCGGAGCAGGCGACGTGATCAAGAAACTTATAGCCCACGAAGGTTTTGGAGGCTTCTACAAAGGTACGTTGACGCCGTTGGTCGGAGTAGGAGCTTGCGTTTCCGTGCAGTTCTCGGTGAACGAGTTCATGAAAAGACACTACGACTCCAAGTTGAACGGTGCGCCCATGTCTCTTGGTCAGTTCTTCAACTGTGGTGCCGTGGCTGGTTTTGCCAACGGCTTCTTGACCTCTCCCATCGAGCATGTCCGTATTAGATTGCAGACGCAAACCGCCGCTACCAAGGCTTTCTCTGGGCCCTTGGACTGTGTCAGCCAAATCTACAAGTCCAGTGGGCTCTTCCACGGTGTCTACAGAGGCTTGGGTCCCACTTTGGTCAGAGAGTCAGTCGGCTTGGGTATCTACTTTGCCACATACGAAGCCTTGATTGCTCGTGAATTGCGCAACGGCGTCTACCCCACCAGAACTGACATTCCTCCATGGAAACTTTGCATGTACGGTGGTCTCTCGGGCTATACCCTTTGGATTGGCATCTATCCAGTGGATGTCATCAAGTCCAAGCTACAGACAGATTCATTGACGAGCCCAAAGTATAGAGGGTCTGTCGATGTAATCAAGGACGTATACAAGAAAGCGGGCATTAGAGGCTTCTACAAGGGTTTCGTGCCCACCATTTTGCGTGCCGCTCCAGCAAACGGTGCCACCTTTGCTGTGTTTGAGTTGACCATGCGCCTCATTAACTAGAAGGCACATCATTGTGTATTAATTATTAGATTTATTCTTTCTGATTCGTTTCGGTCGTAATAGGTTGTCTTTGTCTCATGCGGGCGTCATGATATTCATTTGTGTGAGTCTGTTGCTGGTAAACTCTATTCTCTTCTTCGGTTTCCACCTGGTAGTCGTTGGGGTCGAGCACCCTAATGAACTCCACAAAGTCCATTGAATACTCGCCATTGAGCTCATGAAAATCCATCCCCAAGTGTTCGTCATATTGAGGCTGGCGAGGCTTTTCGTGGTACTTGGTGCGTGCCTCTGGGTCGCTCAACGCACGCTTCTGCTCCCGGACTCTTGTATTGAACTCCTTGTCGATACGCAAATGCATCCCTGGGATGATGTCCACAATGTACAAGAAGAACAAACTCATAAAAAACACGTATGAGGAAGTCACGACTACGCCGAGGAGCTGGTACCCAAACTGCACCCAGTTGTGTGCAACCCAACCACCCTCAGAGTCGTAGGCCTTATCGGCAAAAATGCCAACAAGCAAAGAGCCAACAATTCCACAGACACCGTGGACGGCAAAAATGTCCAAGGCGTCGTCAATTTTGAAGTAGTACTTGAGGCGAGTGCTCAAGTTACCAAAGATACCGCCAAACACACCGCAGATGATGCTCTTCCAAAAGTTTCCGTGGTAACAGAGATAACCTCCGGCTGGAGTGAATACAACAAGGCCGCACATAATTCCCGAACTGAGAGAGATCACAGAGAGAGACCTCTTTTCGACTTGCTTCGGAGCATATCCTGAATTGGCAGTGCTGCCTTCGATACCTGATCCCAGCGCGTCCAGAACCTCCAACTCCAAGTTCTCATTAGCATCGCCAAAAGGTATCGATGAGTAATAGTAGTCCATGCCAGCCCAAACGACACCGGCTGTGAATGCACACAAGAATGTGCCCACGATAAGGTAGAAGGATATGATACTAAAGTTGAAGTCACAGCCGGAGATGAAGCCACACCAGCCAAAGAGGACAAAATAAAGGCCGATGATGGTCAAGTTGGAATTGGAGCCACGGTAGCTCTCCAATATCAGTGGATCACGCGGTCCAAGGTAGAATGAGTATGCAAGAGCAGTAAACCCGCTGACGATGTGAATACAGTTTCCACCGCTAAAGTCCATAACTGGGAGTTTTCCCAACTGCGGCGAGAGCCAGCCGTTCTTATTCCAGAACCAGTAGTTGACTGGATTGTATATGAGAGCAGACCAGAGGAACATGAACAAGATCATAGGTATAAGACGTCCACGCTCCGCCGCACAGGCTGGAAAGGTCAAAGTTGCACATATGAGCTTCATGAACCCGTTGAAGAGGAAATGAATAATCGCAAGAATCTCTCCTCTTGGCGTGGTGTAGATATGTTCCAGCGGATTTTTGAGGTGGTTGAGAACCACAAATCGGAGACTTCCGATGAATTTATTGCTGGAAGTGGCATACACAAGAGAGTAGCCCCAGATGTACCAGTCTATGAATAGGAGGGACGAGACAATAAGCGGCGCTCCCAAGAGAGAGAAGGACGACCGTCTTTGCGTGAGCCCTGAGTAGAACATCGAAATGCCAATGATGATTAGGCAAAGTAGAAAGGTAGTGAACATCATGTAGATGGAGTTAATGGCCAAGCTGGCGCTCAACTCCGGAGGCAGGGACATGCTTGCGATCTATAAGGTGCCCCAAAGCGTCTATGGTATGTGGATAATGCAGATCAGTCAACGCCTTGTCGACGTTTTAGGTGTCGTTGATATAACTTCGGGTAGTCACGATGACGTTCGCAGGAACTATAGAGGCAGTCCTGCTTGTGCGAGATCCAACCGAGTGTAGCAGTACTTTTCCATACAAGCACCGCAGTAACGCTGGAAATCAGCGTTTGCTTGCAAGCGTTCTGATTTCCGCTTGATCATTGCGCAGGCAAGGCACTTTGAAAACTCGGTGCTGTTTCCGTGGGTAGCAACGTTGTAGCCGTTTTGCACCATTGCAGCCACATCCAGCTCGTTGAAGATGGTGCGGAAAGTGGATGTGTTTGATGCAAATGAGTAGTGGGAGTTCGCAAAGTAAACGATCAACGGTGGGACGTAGTCTTTCCAAACTGTGAAGGCACTTCTGGTGGTGTTGGTTTCGGAGAAATCGCCCGTAACTGGGAAGTCACGTGCCAAGTTGCAGCCAAGAAACACTGGCTGGGATCCCAAGTTGAGACTAGCGAACTCATCTGGCGCCGGGACCACGGGAAAAACGGCTCGGAGATTTCCGTCGCCTTCAAAAACTGGAACCCGAAGAGTGGAGTTGCGGGCGTGGTAGCGATCAGCGGTTCGGACTAAAGATGTCCCGTTAGGGTAGTTGTCCTTGTCCGCAGAACAGTCCAACGCAAGAATGATGTCGACTTCCCGGCCCTTGACCAAATACGGATGAAACGGCACATTTTGGCCGTCGTCTCCGCCATCTGCCAAGTACAAGTTTTTGCTCTCCTTGACAATCCTGGCGCTGGTGGCGTTGGGCTCGACGCCGTAAAATGGGTTGGGTGAGTAGAGTGCGTAGTCTGGGTGCAAAATATTGTCTCTGTCCTTGTCGTTGGTCAAGCCAAATGAGCGCAAAACCATGGTGAGAAGACTGGAGTGCATGTCTTCGAGAAAATGTAGCATGGCAAACGCATGCTGGAATACAGCGTTGAACAATCCTGATGATGTTCCAGCAATGAGCCCGAGATTGTCGTAGCCTGTGACACAGAGGGAGTACTCTGGCCTTTTGGTTGTTCTGGTAGATTTGCCATTCAACAACTCAGAGCCCAAATACTTGATATCCACGAACGAATTGAGAAAGGAGTCCCATGAACCAAACTCAAAAGGGTTGAACTCGAAAACGTGAGAGTTGGCGCTGCTCTCTTCGAGGCCGGGAAGACGCTCCACACTGGTAATGATTGGAAATGGCTGGGAATAGTTTCTAAACGACGCCATCTGCATCACCGACGAAAAGGTAATGTCGCCGCCTTTCTTGCCAATGGGAAATAATCGCTGTGACACAGCCCTTCCCCAGTAGTCGATCAACGACACCTTGAACCCGCTGGCACGCTTGGCCCGTACCTCGATGTTGAGAGCCTTGTAGAACTCCAAGGTATCGAGAAGCGAGCTCCGTTCGCTCAGTACGGTCTCGGTCTGGGCTTCGGGCTTCTTGAAAAAAAACGAAAGCAATTGCTCGCTCAATGCCTTCTTGGTTTGCTCAAACTGTGCATTGTCTTCGCTTTGTTCTGGTTCCGATCGTTTCATGTGCGTTGCCATACTTTGAGCACCCTCAAGTAACGGCGTCGTGAAGTC
Source organism: [Candida] danieliae (assembly GCA_030579135.1). Classification (NCBI taxonomy): domain Eukaryota; kingdom Fungi; phylum Ascomycota; class Pichiomycetes; order Serinales; family Metschnikowiaceae; genus Metschnikowia; species [Candida] danieliae. Next base: position 175,560 of record JAKUAC010000015.1, read on the forward strand.
TAGCGATCGTACAGACTCATAGATTGGTTTGGCGTCACCAAGCAAATTGGAAGCTACAAGCCACAGTCCGCCAGAGACGCCAGCGATGTAGGAGGCGCTCTGATAAACTCCACCAAGGTGATTGGAGGCCTCGAGGGTCCTTCCGTCAAGCGCCGATAAGAACCCAGCACCAGTAAGCATGGCACGGTACCCACCGCCCGATAGCGAGAGAGCCAATGTGATCGGAGTGCAATTCATGAAGTTCCACAATTGCGGAGGAAGCTGCTTCTGCAAGAACCCGGTCATAGACTCGTGAGTATGAACTCGCCGTGCCTCCACATAGTCGTGCTCTGGTTGGCTCATGGCCTATGATTGTTAGTGACTACTGCTTAAAAGATGGTCCAATTCAAAATACATACGTAATCGCTCGTCCTAGTCAATGAAGACGATGTGCAAAGAGCGTACCGTGGGGAATAAGTACCTACTAAGCCATCGAAATATGTGGTATCGTTGAGGGATTGCAAGCATTTGCCATCGGTTTCTGAGGTGATTGGGAACGCTAGACTGCAACAGCACTGGAGTATGGCTATCGTGGCAAACAGGAGAGCCTGAAAGAATATCATGTGGTACAAATAGGTTGCAAAAACAAAGCGGCGCTACGTGCGCGATATTACAATACCATCTATTAATTAACATATAGAAATAAATGATGACAAGCACAATTTATTTTCTAGGCTTAAGATGAAATCAAGCGGAAACAATGACAAGGAGTAATGCACATTTAGAAGTCTTCGTCGGAAGAAACGTAAGCGTCACCCAACTCCTTCTTCTTCTTCATTCTCTCCTTCTTCTTCTTTCTCAACTCGGCAGACGACAACTTAGTCTTCTTCTTAGCAGCGGCAATCTTGTTACCCATAGCGTCGAATTTGTCCTCCTCGTCCTCCTTCTTCTCGATTCTTGGACCAGCACCTTGACCTTGGACCCAGTTGTGACCAGATGGAGTCATCTTACCGTCCAAGACGGCCCAGACTTCCTCAGTCAAGTCCTTGGTGAACTCAGCGGAGTGAGTAATGATGACAATACCACCCTCGAAAGTCTTCAAAGCCTTAGACAAAGCACCCAAAGAGTCTCTGTCCAAGTAGTTAGTAGGCTCATCCAAGACAATCAAGTGAGGTCTTTGCCAGGTACAAGCAGCCAAGACCAACTTGACCTTTTGACCACCAGACAAACCTCTGATTCTGGAGTGAGAAACCAACTCTGGGTCCAAGCCCAACATAGAACAGTGGTCCTCGATCTCCTTTCTGGTCAAAGGTCTGAATTGACCGGAAGCCAAAGCCTCCTTCATGTCAACCTCGGCAACCATCTTGGAGTGAGTCTCGATCAACTCACCTCTTGGCAACCAGGCGTTGTCAACAGACATCATTGGCACCCATCTCTCGTTCTTCATGCCAATGTTCTCACCCAAGGTGAAAGAACACTCGTACTCGTAGGAGTTCTTGAACTTTCTTCTGGAGTGAATACCGGCAATTCTTCTTGGGGTACCCTCAATCTTGAAGATCTTGTTCATGGCGTTCTCGTCATCCTCGTTGATTTGTCTGTTAGCTCTGTCCATGGTCTCTCTGTCCTCACCAGTCTGGAATCTCCATTGAATGTACTCAGATGGAGTCTTGTCCAAGTGGTTGTCAATGTGAGCGAAAGCGTGCTGCTTAATGTAAGCGATACGACAGTTCTCGTGGACGTACACCTCACCCTCAGTTGGCAACAACTCACCGGTCAAAACGTTAATCAAGGTAGACTTACCAGCACCGTTAGGACCAATGACAGCAATTCTGGAAGACAAAGAACACTGGAAGTTGATGTCTTGAATTTGTGGCTTAGCGGTACCTGGGTATTGGAAGGTCATGTTAGAAACCTTGACAATAGCCTTTTGCTTCGTCTTGACACCCTCCAAGAAACCTGGCTCAGGGAATCTGAACTCAACCTCGGAGGCGCCCAACTCGTAGTAAGATTGAGCGGATGGGCACTTCTTGACGAACTCAGACAAGTTACCCTTGTACTTTCTCAACTTGAAACCCTCGTAGTGGATAATGTACTCAGTGACGTTGTCCAAGAAACCGGAGTCGTGGGAAACGATGATAGAGGTGATACCACAGGTCTTCAAGTAGTTGACCAACCAAGCGACGTTGACAGTGTCCAAGTGGTTAGTTGGCTCATCCAACAACAAAATGTCGGCGTTTTTCAAGACAGCTCTGGCCAAAGCCAACTTCATCTTCCAACCACCGGAAAGCGAACCAATTGGCATGTTGATCATCTCGTCGGAGAAAGCGAACTCTCTCAACTTCTCGACAACAGCATCCTTGGTCAAACCAACCATACCGTCAGCAATGACGAAGTCGACGACAGGGAGGTCGGCGTCAGCAGAGTCAATGTCGTGCTCGACGTAAACGGTTCTACACTCGTCCTGCGATGGGAAACCCTCAACTTGACCGTTGGCGATGGCTCTCATCAAGGTGGACTTACCGGCACCGTTAGGACCACACAAACCGTATCTTCTGTTTCTCTTCAATCTGAACTGAGTCTTGTTCAACAAGATCTTAGCACCGTAAGCCAAAGAGAACTCACAGTTACACAAGTCCTCACCATCGTCCTCCTCATCCTCAAAGTCTGGAGGAGCTGGGATGTTGTCGATGGCTCTCTTTCTGAACTCCTCGATGATCTCCTTAGCCTCAGCCTCGTGCAAAAAGATGGTGGCAAAAGGAAGAACGTTCTTCAACCAGGAGTCAGGTTGGATGTCTCTCTCGTCGATCAAGTCACCAGCAATGGCGGCAATGTAAAGAAGAGCAACATCAAATCTGGCGGCAACCTTCTTGTCGGCGATCAAGTTCTTGAAAACACCCAAAGTGACAGAAACGTCACCGGCGGTGGACACCTCTGGGATGACATCGTCAGCACCAACGGCACCGACTCTCTTCAAGGTGTTCAAAGCACGTTGAGTGACACCACGGGCCTCAGGGTCGGCAATGGTGGCAAAGTTGGCAACCAAGGCTGGCAACAAGGTGGACAAGAAAGGAGCAACAACTTGAGGGTCGTCGACCAACTTACACATGTTGTCAACAATGACGGCGGCCTTTCTCTTGATGGCGGTGTCACGCTCGGCCAAACCTCTGGACAACAAAGGAGCCATGATGGACAAAGTGGCCATGGTGACCTCGGAAACGAAGGTGGTGGCACCCAAGACGTGGACGGTCTCTGGAACCTCGGTTGGCTTGGCGATACACTCAATCAACTTAGGGATAAACTTCTCGATATCCTTGTTGTCAATGGTCTCGGTGGCCTTGGTCATGGTGGCGTGAGCAGCCTCCTTCACCTCCTTCTTGGTGTCCCACATAGCCTCGGACAAAGCAGGAATCAACTCAGGCATTCTCAAGGCGATCTGGGCCTTGGCGGTGTCAACCAACTGGGAGACAGCCTTCAAGATGGCAACCTTCTCAGTCCACTTGTTGGTGGTGGACAAGTTCTCCATCAAACCTGGCAAGATGGACTTGACGGCAGTTGGGGTGATGGCAGAAGCCACGGCAAGCAAAGCATCCTCGGCGGCAGCAGCAACTTCCTTGTTCTTGTCACCAGTTCTGGCGGCAACAGCAGGAGCCAACTCGACAATGTATGGCTCGACAGAAGCGGCCATGTCGTTCTTGGAAGCAACGTGGGTGTAAGCAATCAAGGCTGGGATGGCGGTGGCGGCATCCTTGCTCTTGATCTGCTTGGCAAAGTCAGCAAAGAACTCGGCTGGAACGTCGTGCTCGAGGATCGACGAGTTCAAGAAAGAGGAAACATTGGCAGCAGCCTCCTCCTTGTTGTCGGCAACTTTCAACTTGCCCAACAACTCAGAGAGGACCTCGGCTGAGTACTTGGATTCACTTTTAGCAGACATCTTTCCAATGCTCTAGGAATACAAGACGGGAAAAGAAAGCGAGCGGGAGCCTCCATACAAATAGGTGCGCAGAGATACAAAAAAATTTTCAGCCGGTGCTGTCTGCAGGCACGTCCCAATTTCTTTTTCTGCGTAATCCTGAGCATGAGCTGGACCCCTGTGGTTGTTGAGGCCCGTGCTTTGCCATTGCATCCGTGGCGCTGCTCCTGCTTCGTCTTTGGTGCACAGACTGTGTTCTTCGGCTCGCTCGCCTTCTGCTCACACCAATCTCTGCTGCCCTAACATTGGCTGCAACGTGTTCGGAGGCACGGGTGTTGTCTCATCGCTCGCAATACCCGGCTAGTCATTGGTGGGCCACCCATCGCCGGAATAACTTTGTAGGCATGGATTGGGGAGCTTCAACACCGCCAATTGAGCATACACACAGTGCTAAACCGCCATAAATACTGCTTTGCGGCCCGTTCACCCGTCCTATCTCTTCCATCTTCGCTGCCTAATGGGGCTTATCGATCTAAGGCGCGTGTGTCACGTGCACAGATGGCTATCTACGGATATGCCTAGCAGTAAAGGCTAGTGAATTAGTATCGTGACGCGCCGTGGCGGCAGCTTGCTATTTAATGAAGCGTTAGTTTGGAGTGCAAAGCTTACCACGTCGCCAGTTTATCTGTCACTCAATGTCTAGCAGTAGCGTCAGGCTGAAAACCTTGGCAGATTCAGCTGTCAGGAAGTAAGCGAGATCTTGCCATGGCGTGGTCAGCTGGACCAGCTTTAATAGTCGTGATCCATTCGTAAAGTCTCTGTATGCCAGAGTGATGCAAAACATGCCGATTGCGTGTGAGCGAGGAAAACGCTGCTTTATGGTGGTGTGTAGGATAGGCAGAAGCAGCGTCGCTCATCACTCTGTCTCGTCAAGGATCGCCTTGGCCAGTTTCTCTTTGGTCGACAACTTCATGGGCTCGTTGAGCTTGGCCAATCTGCCGTCTGTGTCTGGTTTAGCGCCCGAGATGGCCTCCGCCTCCGTCATCTTGATACCTGCTGGGATCTTCTTGGCCACCGGGTCGTTGTCTCTGGTGGCGTGCACTCCGTTCCCGCCGCCAAGCTTTGCCTTTTCTGGCATCTTCTTCGTGCGGCCGTCCACCACAAAGTCCTGGTCGTTGCCTACAATTGGCGCTTCGTTGACCATGCCACCTTTGGGAGCTTCTTCGACCGCACGGCCGTACTCGCCCTTTGAGTTCTGGGCCTTGTTCTGCGCCAAGTCGACCTTCTCGTTCTCCTTGTCTTCGCCCTTGGTGGAGTCGACCAAAAGACCCACGTCGCCGGAGAACTTTTCAGCGGGCGAGTCTGCAGTGACGATCTCGTACTCGGTATCGATGCTGGGGCGTAATTCCTGGCCCACCAAGTAAACACATAGCCCAAAGAAGAAGAGCATGATGAGGTAGCCGGTCAACTTGCGCGAGTTGGTGAGAAACACCAGGTTGGGCATCTTTTCGTACGCGGACCCTCGTTTGGACGGCTTCATGTAGTACGGTCTAGGGAGCCCGTTGTTCTTGTAAGAGCCTTGCATCGTGAGGTTGTGGATGTGGAGCGAAATGTGGAGTTTGTGATGGTGGGCTCCGAAGCTCGCTGTATAGATGGAGCGGTAGCTGGGCTTGAAGATTGATGATCTGTCCGGGCTAGACCAAGGAATAGTCTGGCGGGCGATTCAGGCGAGTTGGAGCAAAAGAAGGCTGTTGGCGGTGACTGCTCGTGTGCAAATACGCTCTTTCGTCTGTGGTCCATAAAATGGCAGACACTCTTAGTTAGGCTTCTGGGAAAGAAGAAATACACTCCTGGGGTTTTTACGGCGGAGGTGCGCTGTCTCTGTCTTGACAGAGCCCATGGGCTGTGTGTCGGTCGAGCAGGTGCGACCCTTCCAGACCTGCAGCTGGCGGTGCAAACGCTCCCTGCCCCCACACTGGACTGGGGTATAAAAGGGCGACGGATTCGCTTCGTTCCCGGTGAATCTCTTTTTTTTTGGATACGGTCGGGCAGCGTGTTTACTGGACGGCCCGCTTTTCTAAGCAATCGTTTGCTGCGCAAAACGACGAGGCCGCCCTGCTCCGTTGGCTGCGCTCGCTACACCGCCACCTGTGTGAGCCCTGACGCGGCCTCAGGGCCTAAGGCTTGGAGAAGCATCGTGGCCGCAAATGCGAGACGCCTAACAGTGTACTCAAGCCGGACCTCAGGCTCGTAAAGTGGCCCCTCTGCACTTTCTGGGCCTGTTTCGGCACAGCGTTAAAACGCGCTCGGCACTCGGGCCCAAAATGGCGGGCCGCTGCTCGTGGCGCCAAATCCGGCAACTGCCATATTTTTCGGTGGACGGGGCGGCCGCTGCCGTCCCATGCCGCCTGGGTGTCTGCGGTTTTCGCCCGGTCTCGCCCTGTGGGCTGCGGTGCGCTGCGAGGCTTTAGGCGGTTGTCTCCGGAGGGTGAAATTTGCGTGACTTCGAGGCTGGGCGGGCGGCTGCCGTTTGCTTGCGATGGAGTGAAAAGAGAGTGAAAAAGCAGAAAAAGCAGAGTCGCCTTTGATTGTGTTTTGGCGTAGGTTGTTATTCGAAGCTGTCGTCTCAATTTGCTGTCTGTGCCATTTGACTGCGAAAGTCACCCAAATGGACAAAATATGTAAGCAAAAAGTCAATAAAGGGGAATGCAAAAGTTGAGATATTCATAAGGACATGGGAATGAAAAAAAACAGGAGAGAAAGAGAGAAATTGCAAAACAAAAGGAACTAGTCGTGCTGGATTGTATCCTCTCCTCTTGGTGTCTCCCATTCTGAGGCTTGTTCCTTCTGCTGGCGCCGCACGCGCCGGGGTTCTTTTGCACCCAAACACAAAGTCACTCTACTCACTACACGATGCTTTTTGGCCACATTCTTCTCTGTCTCTTTGGTATGGCGTCCGCCACTCCGCCGGCGTGCTTTTTGAGCTGCATCAACAGCATCGCCCATTTCTGTCCCGGCGCCCAGGCGGACGTGCGCTGTATCTGCAAATTGCACGAGGCGGTCAACCAGTGCTTGAGCCATCTTTGTGTGGGCACCCAGTTCTACAGTTCGAGAGACCACTTCAAAGGAACTTGCATGGAGCATACGTACGATTTCGACTTGTCACTTCATGAGATTGAGTCGTTTTACGAAAAGGAATTCTTTGATCCACCCAGTCCACCGGAAGACGAGGACTCAGACACAGAGCACGACGGTGACACCGACGACGACTCAGACGACGAGTGTGAGATGGAGAACGAGCATGATGAAAAGTGGTCCGACGACGGGATTGATTTCGGGGGCCAGAGCCACCAGGTGATCAGAAACTGCGTCAACTACATCTTGACCCAGAAGACGCCCCAGAAACTCTCGTCCACAAACGGACTCTTCCGCGGCAGCCCAAAGGCAGCAGTGCTTTCGACCCCTTTCCCCACGGTCATGACAGAGACGAAAACAGTCACCCCGTCTGCATCCACTATTGATGACAGCTCCGAATTCGACGGAAGCTCCAAAATCGGCGGAAGCTCCGAAATCGACGGAAGCCCCAGAACAAGTGCCCGAAAGAGGCGGCCACTCAACCGTCCAGCAAAGAATCCAGAGGAAAGCCCGGAAGGCGAGCAATCCACCCCATCCAAACGATTGGCCAAACGTCCAGCCTCGACGGCGGCCGGGACCCGAAGAGCCAGTCGCTCTACTAGTAGGACCAGGAGCGGACTGTTGCACAACAAGAGCCAGCACGACCGGATAGTGAGGACACGGCCCAACTAGCGAGCGTCCGCCTGCAAAATGTTCTCCTGTTTCTTATCCAACAAGATTCTGGACACCTGGTCCCTCGGCACGCTGACCAAGCCAAGTTCTCTGGTGCGAGTGAGTCCCGAGTTGAGTTTGTCCACCGAGGTCTCGAAGACATTGGACAAGAGCATGTTGCCAAACGGGTCCACCACGGCAAGCACGCCATCTAGCAGCCGTCCATTCACAGCCTTGATGCGGAGGCTTGTGCCTATGAATTGTTTGATGTCCATGCCCCGGAGTATATGAAGATGCGTGATTGCAAATGCGCACCACGGCCCATACGACCTCACTAGGAGAGCTCACGTACTCTCCCCAGAAAGGTCGATTTCCATAGACCGATTTCGCATTTGAGGAAATTGAATAATCAAAATAACTTCAATTTGTTGCAGTATTTGTTTTCGAGAAGAGCAGGAACTTGTACCTCCGCCTTTCGCCTTGTCCATTTTGCAGCCCAGGCCACAGGGTGCGACGATGTAGGGCAGCAAGCTCCTTTCTGTCGAAACCTTCTTCATTGGTCTTGCACAACGATAATTCGTTCCATAAAATCACTGCAAACAACCACCTCCTCCGCCGGGACTGTTTGCGTATGGTAGAATGTGGGCCCTTCGTGGCTCGTCCGCTGGTTACCCGCACCAACCAAAGGTATATAAGTAGCGCGAGGCGCCCAGCGTTTTTCTTCTTCAACATCAATCGCAGCTCCGGGCTTCATAAAACTCGACACCGTGTTCCGTATCGTGTCGAGCGAAGTAGGTATCGGGCATAAGCGTAGAGTGATTGCACGTTGCTGGGCACCTGACGCTGACAAACACATGGAGCGTTAGGAATCAGCTGTGGCTACATTTCTTCTACAGTAGACAATTTGGTGCGCAGTAGTTGTCCCCAGACAGACCGGGACTCATCTCCTCGGTTCCTCTCCTCCTCGAAGCCGAGATCTCCAGCGCTGGCCAACCTTTTGGCTTGGCAATCTGTGCTCACTCAGAAAAGACATGTCGTTGGACGGTGACTTGCACCACATCTCTGCAAGCTACGCTTCGTACTTCCCGCGGTTCAAGCTAGTCACTAAGTACACCTCTGTGCCTGCTGTAAAGTGTATACAGCTCACCACCGACGAGGGCGAAAATCTACAGATCACCGTCTCTGAAAGAGGATGGCTAGTGCTAGGCACCACGCAATACTACGAGACGTTCGAGGCGTTGGTGAGCACTGCTTCGGCTGGGTTCCGTCACAGGTTCGCCAACAACCTCAGTGAAAAGCTCAGGCGTCTACAGGACAGCCAAGACTAGATACGGATTTAGGTGTATTATGTACAAGCGGCCGCCGGCGTTCAGGCAGCAGCATCGAGCTTCTTCTTCTGCTTTCTCAACAACAACTCCAAGTCTCCCACGTCGTACTTGGTGTTTCTAATGTAGTACTGCTTGCCTCTGGGCAAGTATCTGTTTGGCTTCTGCACGAGCTCGATGTTCTTGAGGTTCGGGCTGAACAAAGGAACCCGGATTTCACATCCAAGCTTGGTGATTTTGTTTCTGATCAAGATGTTGGTGCCCAAGTTGTTGTGGCCTCTCTTGATACCAAGCACCCGTCCAAGCACGTCGGTGCGGTCCTTATACGTCACACGGATGATGTCGCCGGCTCTCAACTTGTTGGGCCCCGAGACAAGTGCCGTGCGTCTGCCCGTGGGGTCGTGTTTCTTGAGGAGCTGGTCATGCAAGTATTTGGTGATGTTTTGTCCGTTTCTCTTCTTGGCAAGCGGCTCGTACACCGTTTCGGCGCTCAGCGCTAGCGTCCGTGCTGCTGGCGATCCGAGGACGGAGCTTAGACGCAACCCTTGCAATTGTCTGGCCAAACCGAACATTTTTTGCGCTGCCGATGTGTGGTTGTAGGTCTCGGTGGGAGTCTATACCGCAGATTTTCTCTCGTTTTTCAGTGTGAGCATGGTGAGAATCGTGCAGTGCCAAACCGGCTGCACCGCTCGACCTCTAGACAACTCCAAGGTTTTGTTTTTGGTATCAAAAAAAAAAGGAGAGAAATCTTAGAATATTACTCGACACACAATCTCTGAATCGCTCTTTTCGTGCTCCGCTACCTTTTGCCTCCTACCGATGCTATCCTTATTAATATACACGCCAAGCTAGAACCTTGGTCTTCTCTGTCTGGCGGTGAACTTCGAGTCAAGCGCCACCTTGCGCCCTCTGCGCCTCATCGTCTCCTTCTTTCTGTTGATGTAATCCTTTCTCGTCTCCATCTTCTTCTTCATCTTGCTGCTCAACCTCTTGGTGGTTTCTGGAGCATCCATCTTCGCGCCAGCCAAGTTCAAGTTGCGGTCCGCCTGGCCAGCAGTGAGCACCAAGTAATGCTTTTTGTTTCTTTTCGACTCGGGGTCGTCGATGATCAAGCCTCCGGCAAATCCTGCAACCTTGGCGCATTCCATGATCGACTGCGTCTGGTTGTCGTTCATAGGGTAGAACTGGGCCACAAACTTGCCTCCTCTCTTCAAGGAGGCGTACAAAGAGTTAAAGAAACGCAAGATTCTCTTCTTGGGGTCGGCCCCAGACAGGTCGGCGTTGCATAGCCACTGGATCACAGAAATCGAAATCGCTGCGTCAAATGTACCGGGTCTGAAGGGAACTCCAAGTCCCAAGTCTGCCAAGAACAAATCGCCGTCCACTTCACGGTCCAATGCAGACGCCAACATACTGGGAGCAATATCCATGCCGACCCAGTTGTAGCCTTCTTCGGTCAAAATCTCCCCTGAAAGACCGGATCCACATCCTAGATCAAGGATGAAGTGCGGCTGGTCGCTCTGCAAATTCAAGAGTTCCAAGGCTCGAAGCGTCATCTTGGCCTGGATATGCTGCACACGTGTAGAAGACGTGTATTTGAAAGATTCGGAGTCATTGTAAAACACCTCCGGAGGCGCAATCTCCTCTGGTCTCGACATATTGGCGTGCTACTTGGTCTATAATCGAGAGATGAGAAGGTATAAAAAGCACATCCTGCAGGAGCACAGTTTTACATTTGAAAAAACAGAGAGCTAATCATCAATATCTTAGATATTCGCTTTCTATGTCTCGCCCGACGATGACACGAGTTTTATTTTGATTGAGGGCCGTAAACTGTTTTTGGGAAAGCGTGTCATTGACCTGCTCGACGAGCCATCCCCGACTTTTTGCAGCCGCACCTGGCCCTAGAACACCAAATAGAGCATGGCAATCAATGGCGGACCAGTGACGAAACCAAACATGCAAATTGCATTTCCAAGGATCTTCTTGCCCCGCATGTACTTCGTGCGGCTCATGAGCACCATTGGAATCTGGGACATCTGGAAGAGGAACAAGAACCCCCTGATCCGGCCAAACATTATGTACATGACGATTTCGTGGACCACGCTCGAGATAAGAAAGGTGACCACGGCCGCAGACGCTTTCGAGATGTGGAAAGCACTGATTGAGGAATTGTACACGTGCCTGTGTAAGAAGACATGGACAGGCTTATTCCAGAAACGGGCGTACTCTGACCAATCGACACAGGACCACCAGGGTCCGTAGAAGTCTCGGTCGGCAAACCTGCTCACCTCAGCAATCGCTGAAAGAATGATATCCCAAATGAGATAGAACGCAAACATGTACTCCAAAGCCAACGGGGGCACCATATCTATGAAGGTCATTAAGGCGAAGACCAGCCTCTCCAGGACAGTTGAATTCGAGGACCGAAACTCGTTACACTTTTCGATCAACGGGTAAAGTGTGTGCTCTGCCAATGCAAGCATGAGGAAGATGATGCCCACGAGTGCACATACTTTTTCTAAGAGAAAGCCCCAACGGATGCGTGGAGAACGATCGAACACGAGGGTGTACAGCACCGTAGGAAACATGGTGTACTGGAAGAAGTTTTTTGTGTTGATGTTGTGAGGGAACTTGAACAAGGAGTGGCACAATTGCTCTGCATCTTTCAGCATCACAGGCTGGAGACCATCTTTCTTGGCTTTTTCAAGCAGCATGGACTGGTGGAGCAACTCGAACTTGCAGAAAGCAATGGACTCGTTGAGAAGCTTTTGTGTCTGAGCAGTCTCGAAGCCTGAAGGCAACTCCACCGCACCGGATTCCATGCGGGAAAGGTACCCCTCGGAGAATTGCAACTCACGAAAGATGGACCAAAGGTAGCCGTTGTAGAAGGCGTAGGAGTGGATCTTCATTAGCATCACGAGCATATGAAGAGTCAAGAAGACCTTTCCGATCCATTGATCTTTCATAAGCTTTTCCGCTATGAAGTAGGCCCAGAACGAAACAAACGCAATCTCATATGTGATCGAGAGAGCCTTGCCTGTCCTCCGCCATTGAATCACGTTTTTAAGGCAGAGGTACTGAATGCCGTAAGCCACGTACATGGAATAGTACATCGTTAGGTCTGCAATTGCGATTTTGACGAGACCAGTGGTGAAGATGGCGAACACTGGCCCGTGGTGCAAGGGCTCCTGGTTGTCAAAATGGACGTGGACCAAGTTCTTCAAGAAGAAGTAGCCAATCATGAGCCAAAAGAAGATGAAGAAGCCAAAGAACCTAGAGTGCTTGACGTCGGGGCTATCTAGCATCGTGTAAAGCACCGGACCAGCGGTCGACGCCTCGAAGTTTGAGCGAAACTCGCCCCCTCGGCGGTGAGCACGGTATGTTCTGGACTTGACCTCCAGCTCGATCTGAGCAAAGATCACCTCGACCGAGTCCTCGTCCACTTTTGGGGTTTTCAACGATTTTTGCAAAGAAGCCGCTGCATCCTTCTCGCTCACCTTGGGCTTTGGAAGGTCTGTCGATTCCTCCAGAGAAGAGGTGCTATCTTCATCCGGAGTATTGGCCCCATTGCGGCAATCTAGAGGGTGCCTAGCCGTGCGCTTGGAGATCCGCTTTAGATTTGTCTCCAGGTCGTTTCTCGCGTGTATGGACGGCATTGGGATTTGGCAAGACTAAATTATTGTCAATTAGGGAGAAATCGGCAGGTTTTGGGGCACTACTTATATTGTTGGGAGGTCCAGAACCACATGAAGATTGCGTGCCGGCATGGAGATTAGCAGTAGCGGCGGACCTTTCTGTGCATTGTGCCGCAAATTGCGGGCCGTTTTGAAGGGACTCTTGGGGCTCACCGCAGAGCCAACACCTGAATTTTCAATGGAGGGACGGGTGCAAACTGGAAGGCTTCGGCAAGCCTAGCTCAATATTCGACACCCAGATTCCTCAAATTATCCCCGGTTTTCCACTCTCCGAGTGTTCCGAAAACAGCTGGCTTCTTGGCCCACTGCCGCACGTACCGAGTCCAGGTCACTGTGCGTTGCAGATTGCAGACGGGTCGGGAGACTTTAAGTTTTTCCGAGCCAGTACTTCTATGGCTTTCTATGTACATCATTTGTAGACACGCTCGAATGGACGGGTGTCGTTGAAACACGAGTTCCACACCGTGTTGACCACCGACGCGGCCTCGTCCTTGTCTTTGCAGTGTGGATTCGCAGAGACAGAAAGCACCGCTCTTCTACGGATGCATTCTTGGAATTTGCCGCTGAAGCCACCGAGTCCCGTCTTGCGGATCTCGTTCATCATGCGGCATTCTCCACTGAGCATCGACGCCCGGATCTCAGTGCACGCGTGGTGGCGCAAGTTGGACAAATCGACGTCAAACTTCAAGTGGTCGTAAGCGTGCACGAGCTCGTGGGTCAAGACGTCTTCTAGCTGCCACTTGTCACGAAGCCAGTTGGAGCAGAGAAGAATGCCCTCCGTGGGATGGAAGCCTCCGCCCTTCAAGTCGTCACACTTGCCACACACGATGTTGCAACGGCTCAAGTTGCCTCCGAGCTTCTGCACGTGGTCGAGCATGAAGGTGACCGACGGCGAAAAGCGAAACATCCAGTCTCTGTACTCCTCACACTTGGCGCAGTTGTCGGGGAAGTTCTTCACTCGGTAGTCGTGCTCGAACTGGGCCTTTTCCGTGTCCGACATCCCTAGCCCTGTTCTGTACGCTAGCGAGCGGCGCCACCACTCGAAGCCCGAGAGTTTTTCCGGCGGCGACGTGGCGAGCTGGTCTGTTTGCAGCATTTTCGAAGAGTAGGCGGTAGGTGAATCTCAGGGCCTGCAGAAAGCGCCCATCACAGCGAGTAGAGTCGGTTTACTAGTGCAGCCAAAAGGACCGCCTTGACAGCATATTTCAGGAAAATGGTGCAGCTAGAAACTACACATACTAGAGAGATCAATCCTTTTTTCAAAAATACAAAATGAGCGTATATTGGTGGTTTTGACTGGACCCTCTGGCCAGAGCCTGTGCTCCACAGTGAAGCTTCGCACCCATTCATTCGCACCCATTCATTCGCACCCATTCTCTGCATCTTCTTCTGACCATAACTTCTTCTACAATGGTGTCGAACATCTGGGTGGCTGCGGCCGACAACCAGATCGACGTCGTGGAGAGCCACCTCAGCTCCGGCAACTTCACCGCCAACTCAAAAGACCCCAACGGGTACACGCCGATGCACGCCGCGGCGTCGTATGGCCATCTCGAGCTCTTGAAGCTTTTGGTCAGCAAGGGCGGAGACATAAATATTCAGGACAACGAGGGCGACACTCCGTTGCACCATGTCGAGGACGTGGCCGTCGCTAAGTACATTGTTGAGGAGCTCAAGGGCGACTACACGCTCCGCAACGAGGAGAGCCAGACGGCGGCAGACTACATCGAGGAGGAGGACGAGTACCCTGAGCTAGCGCAGTACTTGCGCCGATTGGCCCACGACAAGCCGGCCGAGGGTGGCGAGACGCCGCTTTTGGAAAACCTCCCGAGCCCCGGAACCGTCGACGGCCACGAGATCAGGTACAGCATGGAGGAGGAGCTAGCGGAGATGGACCCGGAGAGAAGACAGAAGCTCCAGGAGATTGTCAACAGCGAGAACCCCGAAAAGGCTCTTCGTGAGTTGGTCACGTCTGCTGTGCGTGACGGGTTGAGGCAGTACAACTCCGAGACGGACGAGAACAGTGCCAAGCGGTCCAGAGGAGACTAGTCCTGAACTCAGTGCACCTGAGCTCCATAGAAAGGCTCTATAGACGGAGGCGGCGGAGCCTCGTCTCCCACTTCGAGATTTTACATGACAAGAATTGTTTCAAGCAAGCCTTTCTTCGGAGCACCACTTAAAGGGTATCGTATTACTCAAATGAAACACTGTCAAATTTCGTGTACTTATAGACGTACTCAGACGTAATCTCAGACATATATATACTAGGCAATCGTTTCGCAGCTGGCCGCCCCGCACCCACAATCGTCCGTGTGCACTCCGCGCCTATAACGTCGACGAGACCTGAAAATTGTGGACCACCAATTCCTCCGAATCAGCGATGTACGCGAAACTTCTCGACTACATCAAGCAGGGCCCCAGCAATGCTGATGGGTCGGTGTTGTATGTATCCAGGCTGGGCCAAAGTTCATCATTTGCGAGTCCACGATTCTCGGATTGGTCTGTCAACCAGTACTAACTCCCCCAGTAAGACCTTCCATATGCATACCTTGGACGAATTGACCAGCATGAGTCTTCTCCAAAGATTCAAGACCGCTGACTGGAGATTGGAGATCTTCACCTTGACCTTCTGTGTGATCTTTTTCTTCTTGTACAAGGCCGGCGACTCGTACAACACCCGCAAGGTCAAGACCTTCCTCGAGGGCGTGAGAGGCGTCATTGAGGAGAACTTCTTCCTCTACGGTGTTGGCAGCGGCAAGTTGTACGAGAAGGACAGCTCCGAGGCATTCTCCTCGTACGCCACTGGCCGTGAGAACATCGCCAAGGTCAATTTCACCTTCCGTTTGGCTGCCAGACAAAACATGTTGCTTTGGGGTATGGAGCAGCTTTTCGGCTTCTTCACCGACTCTGTGCCTCCTCCAATCGATAAGGTCGACATCGTCATCACTCCTTCTGCTGACTACGAGAATTTCATCACGGCCATCGTGTCCAAGTTGGGCATGAACGAGTACAGAAAGCTCAACTACTACTTGTCTTTGACCAAGACCTCCGACTCTGAGCTTTTGCCAGAGACCTTTGTGTTCATGACCGAGGCCAACGAATTCCAGGAAAAGACCTTCACCGAGAAACTTCAGAAGTCCTTGAACCTCTCCATGGCCTCGTACTTGCGTTACATTGCGTTCACTGACCAGCCCGTCGACAAGCCTCTGGCTCTCCGCGACTTGCTTCCTCAGCGTAGAATCGTGGTTTCCCTCAAGTTGGTCAACGGCAAGCAGCAATTGGCAGACATCTCCGAGCTCCTCGCTGCTCTTTTCGATGTTGTTGACCAGATTGCTGCCAAGGACATCACTTTCCGTTCCGAGTCCTCTAAGAAGATCGTCAAGGCCAGAGAGGCTGAGATCGCCAAAATACAAAAGCTCCAAGAAGCCATTAAACAGGATGCTTTGGCCGAGGAGAAGTCCAAGTTGAAGAGACAGGAGAAGGACCAGTTGAGAAACATGTCGAGAGAGGAGCAGCTCAAGGCCGAGAAAAAGGCCCAGGAGAAGAAGCAAAAGAAGGCCCAGAAGAAAATGAGAGTCAGAGGTTGAGCCCGAACAGTTGGTCATAAAGAGAAGAGTAATACACATTAATCGAAGCTCAAAGCTTTCCGGTGAGTCTCCAGCCCCTACCCACCGGCGTGTCAAACCCCTCGACAACACCAGCACCTTTTGCATCTGCAAGGACCCATAGTAAATCGTATCCGTAAAATGGCTTCCTGAAGTTGCCCAAGTTCTTCCCTTCCCATTTATCAAAAAGCTTAGCCTCTAGATCCTCTTTATAAGTGGTTTTGGCAAGGGTTTTCACTAACCAGCTGCGACCAGCATTTATCATCTTGAGGAATGTGCCGCATCTTGGGTAAGCAATGGAGTATTGGTGTTCATCAATTTCGTAGTGATGGTTGGATGTCAAGGTGATAAAGCCTGTTTTGACGAGAATGGTGAGTTCAGGAGTACTGAAAGACTTGTTGGACACACTGAGGGCAGTTGGGTTGGACTGGATAAACAGCCTGAACTTATGCAACGCATCCTTGTTTTCCTTGTCTAGACCCTCAGCGTATTTCTCAAGCTCTAGTAAATACCCACCGGCTTTCACAATCACCTCTGCGTCTTCGTAACCGTAGGTGATCTTGGAGTTTGTGCCGCCCTTGCCTGTTCTCAGAATCACAGGCTGGGCATTGGTGATTAAGAACTTTCTCACCAGTCCGTCACGAATTTGAAGCTCGAGGCTTCTGTCCACGAACGTGTTTCCACGAGTCTCGAAGAGAGAGTATAGCTGATTGATTGTAAGCATGCCTCCACGCGGTAGCTGCTGTTCCCTATACTTCAATATAGAGGCCTTCACCTCCATCGAGAGGCCACGCAACAGGAACAACAAGTCACCAGGATTTTCTGCATTAATCTTTGCCTCTTTGCTAAAGTAGCGAGTGTGAAGTAGCGTGGCTTCCGACCACTGGTTTGCCACCACCTTGTTCATGGCGTCGAGGATAGAAGAGGCGCCATGGAGGTGAAAGTCCATTTCGACATTGTGCCTCGAGACCTCTAGACGGTCAGCATGCGGCTGCTCGTCCTCGGCTTTCTTTTTTTTGGGACTTCCTTGGTTCTTGTCCAGCTTCTTTCCTAGCGGATTGAGCACTAGCTTTTTTCCCGTAGGTTTCCTTATACGGGACAGATTGGCAGCAGTCGACCTCAAGCTCATCTCAAATATATCAGGTCTCTTTCCAGTTACTGCAACATTGAGTTTGCATCTTGGAGCCGTGGGAGGAAAGGACTATGTAAGCGCTGTAGTTTATATCATTTCGCGGTATAGTAAGTGAAGCCACAAAATACACCTACGTTGCCCAAATTGCACCAAAAAAATTAGACGAAAGCCCATCTTACTCTGGCTAGTTTCCAGTGATTATCCTCTATTTTTTCGCGGGTGTCTATGTACATTATTTGATCATGAGCTTCTTGTGGAGTGTGGCCGCCTCGCCTGGAGCCAGGAAAGACCAGATGTAGAGGCCAGCAGCAGTGACCTCATCGAGCTGGGTGTCCTTGTCGTCTTTGAGCTTGATCTCCAGCTCAGAGATCTCGATACCGGTGGCGTTGAAAATCGACTCGGCGAGGAACTCCTTGGTCACAGGGAATGAAGCGTTGGCGACGGTGAAAGTGCTTGGCAAAGCTGCCTCCAACTCCGCGAGACTGAAGTCAGCAGTCGCAGCGACAGTTTCAAACAGAGGCCGGCTGTCACGCAGTTTGCTCATTTTCGAAAACATGCTTGACAAGTCGTTCAAGGACAATGCAGGCGAAGACTTGGCGGCTTCCGGTTTCTTCTCCACAACCTTCTTTGCGGTCTTTGCAACGGGCTGTCTTCTCTTTCTTTCAACCACAGGAATCCGTGGCCCTTGCTCCTTGGTGATGTAGCACGCCTTGTTGTCAGCATGTAAGAAGTTTCTCATGTAGCCGGGCCTGACTCTGACGATCTCGCCAGCCTTGCCCACAGACTTGACATCTTTTAAAAGCTGTATGGGTATCTTCTCAGACACCGTGCTTGCAGATCTAGCAGGCACTCTCGCTAGGCACGTTCTGAACATATACGGCTGTAGGTGTAGGTGATAGTCGTAGTTCTCAAACGTTTGGTTGAAAAATTTAGGTGGTGCACGGGTGCGGCACCGACCAGTTCCACAGCAGCCACACTTTGGCCAATGGACGGAGATTGAGATTAGCAATCAAGAGGGGAGAGAGATTTTGCTGATTTGAATTATAGACGGCCCAAATTTGGCATTATTTGTGATATGTGTGGCTGTCAGAATCCTGGGCCCAGCGTAGTGAGTAGGAAAGTCATGGCAGTAGGGAGACAAAGTGCCTTGCTATCTTCAATCGAAAAATAAGCTGTGCTTAGTCGGTCCTGACTTTACTGAGATCTGTCATGTCGAGACCGTTTTCAAAAATTTCCCTGCTCCAGTTTGACAGTGTCTTGGCCCTCAAACCATGAGTGCGATTTCGCAGCTACTCATCTCAGTACTCCAGTGGTCCTACTTATGACTCTGGACCAGTGTTACATCTGTTTCGAAAATGAAGCAAAGTACACGTGTCCAGCGTGCAAATCGAGAACGTGCTCTCTAGAGTGTGTCAAGAGACACAAGCTCCGAGCAGAATGCTCTGGAAAGGTGGACCCCACCAAGTTTGTGAGCAACAACGAGCTCAGCTCCAACCAGGCTTTAGTCAATCGAGACTACAATTTTCTTTTAGGCGTGGAGAGAATCATCCACAACAGCAAGGGCGATATTCGAGATAAGGCCAAGGGAGTTTTCAAGCGGGCTGGAAACCAGCAGCGGAGCGTAAAGCGTCCTAGAACAGGCACAGACAATGAAGATCCCCGAATGCTTCTAGCACGCAACGCTTTCCCGAACGTGCAGGCGACATCGATCAAAAGAGACAACGTTTTGGTGATCCATTCTCCGGTTGGAATGTCACGGGCCACTCAGAATAAGTCCAGCTACGATAAGAAGTCTGGGTGTTACTCGTGGACGGTGGAGTGGGCGCCTGTAATGGGAGACCGCGCCAAGTCGTTTTTGAGCTACCGGGTCAACGAGCTGCTTTTGCTTCGACAAGCGCTTCCGATTCTGGTGCTCAACAAAAACGTGGATCACGGGGTCTCTGAGGCCACTGCTTTGCATTACTACCTCGAGAACTGCGTCGCTGCACAGCACAAAAAGTCTTTGATCCCACTAGATCCAGAGGCGACACTCGCCAAGAATCTCAGTGGCAAAGTTGTTCTCGAGTTTCCAAAGATCTACGTGTCAACCTCTGAGCTATCCCGCGAGGAAAACAACATATCAGAGGGCTACACAGTCGACAGTTCGGACCTGTCATCTGACTCGGACTCGGACTCAGACACGAGCTCGAGCTCCGGCTCCGACTCCGACTCCGAAGCTTCAGACAACGAAACTGCGGCCAATGCTCCCGAGGCAGTTGCCCCAGAGCCTGCACAACCCATAGAGACACAACCCGTAGAGACAAAACCCACAGAGACACAACCCACAGAGACACAAAGCACCAGCAACATAACTCTGCAGACAAACCACCCAGAAATCCAAAGCCTTAACGAAAGCATTAAATTGCCCAGGTCATACGTGTACGAGTCGGACAGCGAGAGCGACGTGCCCGAGGAGCTGTCGTCCAAAGCACCCGACCCGCCGTCAGCATGAGCGGCTGCAAACTAGCATCACCAATCACCGCATCACCAATCATCACAGCATCCATCTCTTTTGGCTATCCTTGTCACATTACTCATACAAATAAGGAGAAAAATACAAACGCCTCTAGTAGATTTTGCCTACAACGTTAGCTGCAAATTGTAGGTTCACTGACGATCTCTGGCCCCAGGCAGTGTGCGAAGAGCACTATCGCACCCATCTCAACTACCCCAGAAATGAACGTTTTTCGAAAAGCCCTGGAGGCAGAGCGCAATATCCACGCGTCTCTATATATTGGTAATCTAGACTCTCAGGTTACAGAGCCGCTTCTATACGAACTATTTATTCAGGTTGGTCCTGTCAAGCAGCTCAATCTACCGAAGGACCGGGTTCTGCGAGAACACCAAGGGTTTGGGTTTGTGGAGTTCAGAACGATAGACGATGCCAATTACGCTTTGGAAGTACTTCGAGGCGTGAGGCTCTTTGGCAGGACGGTGAAAATGAAGAAGATCGACTCGCTGACGCAATCGGCAACGGCGCTAGACCAAAGACAAGTGACTGGAGTGGGAGCCAAGATCTTCATCAAGAATTTGCATCCCATGGTGGACGAAAAGTACTTGAAAGACACCTTTGGCAAATTCGGCGAGATCTTGGGCACGCCGTCGGTGGCCAGAGACGAAGACGGCGTATCAAAAGGCCACGGAGTGGTCGAGTACACAGACTTCGACAGCAGCGACCGTGCCATAGAGATCATGAACGGCTCGATGTTGATGAACAGTCGGGTCGAGTTGGCCTACGCATACAAAGAGGGTCTTGAACATAAGCGGGTCCAGCATGGTGACGACGCAGAGCGCACGCTAGCCAAGCAGGGCAAGCTTCACATGAAAGAAAAGGGAAAACGACGTTAAAGTCTATTGTTTTTAAGTCATATAGCCATGATTTTGCAGCGCCGTCTCACAACTTTGGCCTAGCGTTTTCGTATTTGCTCAAGTCCTCTGGAGTGACCACTCCGTACACCAAGTTTCCTTCTCCGTTAGTCACTATGGCGAAGTAGTGGCCCGAGTTGAAGAAGCGGCTCAAGTCTTCAAGGGGCGTAGCCGGCGTCAAAACCTCATAGTGCTTGCCTCCGGACGGTCTGGGCTTGAGGATCTTGGAGTTCAAGGGAGTGGTGGTCTGTGTGGCTTGCTCGGAGAGGTACTTTTCCTTTGCTTTCTGACTGAACCAGAGCATCGAGTCTCGCGTGAGGATTTTTTCGTTCAGATTGAGGGCCTGGGTGAAATTTTGCTCCAGGATTTTCAACACGCCAAGCAAGCGCTTGTTTGTTTCGTGAATCACAGGGAGAAACGAGAATTCGTTCTCGAACGACACCTGAAACGCCCTCTTGAGCGGCGTGGACGGGTTCACAGAGATAGCCGGGCGTATATCTAGATCTTCGACGGTGGCGCCACGGTAGTCTCTGATATGGAATAGTTGTGGGGTCATGGTTGAAGGGTGGTGTAGTAGCCAAAGTTGAGTCTGGCTGCCCGCACTGCTTAGGTACTGTCGCACCGGTGCGGCTGCAACTACTGACACTGGAGATATCGAGAAATTGACATATATATACGATGGGATTACAATGCATGACTGGATACTCATCAATTATGCCATGTGCTTACGCTGCCTCAGCGCTTCTGTAATTTGCGTTGCCTCGTGAGTCGTCGTCCTTCTGGTTCTCTTCTTTCACCACCCTGCTCCAAACGTCCTCATTATTCCCCACATCCAAGACTCCGATTCTCATGGTGGCAAGCAAGTTGACCGCAGCCGTCAGGTGCCCGTAGACTCCGCCGTAGAATGCCTTGGTGGCGTCTTTTCCGTGGGACGCTTTCAAGAGGGCCGAGCCGCCTGGATGCTGGTCCATGAACGGGGTAATATCATGGATGATATTCTGGATGACAATGTATATGCGGCTGTCTGAGGAGACCGAGTCGCAAAGCTTGCGAAATTCCCGGGTGGAAATCATGGGCAATTTTGAAATGGGCGTTCCCCAGTTCAATTGGGACTTCATGTGGTTTAACACGTGCTGCTGCTGCTGGATCTGTAGCTGCATCACTAGACTCTGAGGTGTTTTCGCCACATCGTCGACGAGACGAAGCTGAGACAAGGTGGAAATAAGCCATTTCGTCGGATCAAATGCCCACCACAGCGAAGAAACTCTATAATCGTGCGGAAATTCGTGGTGGTAGTTTTGCAGGGCCTGGCCGTAGGTGAGGAAAGTCATTAATGGATTGGCGCAGTTGACCAGCGAGTTTTTGTCGTTAAAAGGCTGCAGGGGGATCGTGAATGGAAGATGCTTAATGTGGCACAAGGACTCGGTGCTGAAGATCAGCTGCTGGCACGCAAACATGCGGAGAATGCCTGGGTACATAAGACCGTGGATCCAGGTATCTTCACAGAATCGCACGGTGACAAGGACCGGGAGCACGATGGTCGTGGCCACAAAAAACACAAATGACCATTTCTCCTGCCAGAGAACCCACCAAAGCGTATCGTGAGCTCTTTGGGCTCTGTCAGCTGCCGCATGAGAGGACTCGCCGTCTGAATCGTCACATTCGATGTCTTCGTCCGAGTAATCCTCCGAGAGAATCGACTCCTTCCTGCTGACTCTGGCCATCCCGCTTGAAGGGAACTCTTGCTCCACAAAGTCCCTATAGAACGCCGAAGTCTTTGGTTTCTTGAGAAGCCAGCCCCAGTGTGCCCATAGAAAGCCCCGCTTGATGGAGTACGGGTCCTTCTCCGAGTCACCAGTGTACTGATGGTGAGCTCTATGCATGGCAGCCCAGATCCTGATTGGGCCGGCGCCTATGCTGGAGCCAAAGATGCCAAAGTAGAGATGCAAGAGACCAAAGCGTGGCCGGAAGGTCGAGTGGGCGTAGCACTTGTGGTACCCCGAGGTGAATGCAAGCATGGTAAAGTGGTAGTAGAATATGCTGAACCATAGCGTCTTCGCAGTGATGGGCGGCGACTCGCTTTTGGCCACATAGATGATGGCCACCAAGGGTAGCACTACCGCCGATAGCACCGAGGAGTAGTTGATGCGGCGGAGCAAGTCCTGTTTGCGCTTGCGGATGACGTTTCGAGCATTTCGCTGGGCGTCACTGTGCGGCGTGCTTTTGATCTTCCGTTTGCTGACCTTCACTCCCCGGGAAGTCTGGGACAGCATACCTGAACAAGGTCTGGGAGGTAGCGTTAGGCATGTGGAAGGGTGCTCCGCGCAGGCTGCGAACGGTGGAGAGGTTGCGAAAAGCTGCGGTTTGGGGCCTTTTGGCGCCACGCCGGCTGTTTTTCGTTGTCTATTGAGATGCTGAACTTTAATGTGTTACTGTGACACACTTGCGTTTTTTCGGTGTTTCGATGGAAATTCCTCAGGAATTCAGTGGCTCTTTGGCAGAGCCTAACTAAGCGCTTAAGCACTGCGGTGAGGTAAGACTCCCCAGCCATATAGGTGAGAATCGCTTCGATTCCACCCGAAAAAAGTTCATTGCTTTCGCCCCACCTGAGAGAAAACAAAACTCAGACAAACGAAAGATTTTTAGCCAGCATCCAAGAAAGTCACTGGCCTGCTTCTGCCTCTGGAAGCGACCCTCTCTGCTGGATGCAGGCCCCGGCCGGCGCGACCTATAAACATTTCATCGACAACTCCACTGTACTACCTTATCAATCCTAATGGTTCCTGCCCCGCTCCAAATGGCCCAAGGCCAGCCCGCAGAGGCACCCACCAAGATCCACCAATCAAGTAACGCCATGCCGAGCATCTCCTTCACGCCCACAGAAGTCACGATTCCGGCAACCTTATACGACAAGGTGCCAAACTTGGAATACTACAAAAAGCTCCAGGCTGCCGAGAGAAAGCTCGACTTGTTCATTGCGCAAAAAGGCTTGGACTTCCAGTCCGTCCAGGCCGCCTCGATGCAACCTCACCTCGCCAACAGAGAATCGGGCACCTTGCGTATCTTTGTCTACAACACGTGTGAAAACATGCCATGGCAAACTGCAAAGGACGCTTCCGATCAAGCGGGTAAAGAGCCCAGTTGGACCTTGAGAATCGAGGGTCGCCTCATTCCGGAGAACAAAGACAACAAGGAGGCTGAAGGCTTGAAGTTCTCCTCGCTTCTTTCGGGCGTCTCGATTGAAATCGTGCCAAACTCAGATTACCCCAATTTGCAAGACAACCCTTCGAACATAATTGAGTGGAGGGACAGCTCGCCCGCCCAGGGTCCAGCCTCTTTACCGGACCAGCCTCCCAACGGCTCTACACACTCGTTTGATGGTATCGACATCAAGCGCTTTGGAATTTTCAACATTAAGACGAGGATCGCCATATTGGTGAAAGACGTCACTTCGAAGTTGGTCTTGTCTCCACAAATGGCTCAATTCACCGGAAAGAGAGAAGCCTCGCAGCAGGACGTTGTCTATCAAATCTGGCAATACGTGTTGTACAAGAACTTGTTCAAGAAATCAGAGAGCTTCACTAAAGTGCCCGCGGTTTCTACTTCCAGCATATCCAATCAGTCCATGAATGCTTCAGATGAAGAGAACAAAGATCTTTCTTGTATTCAAACTGATGACACGTTAAAGGCCTTGTTAAGGGTGGACGTGTTCAAATTCAAAGACTTATACAAATTGATCCAACCACACTTGAGTCCAAGAGAACCCATTGTTCTTGACTATGAGGTGGTCACGACAAAGTCTACCACTCTTGGGGAGGTTGTCATCGACGTACCAATCGAGCTTCCATTGTCCATGAGCAAAATCCAAAGGGAAATCATCGAGGAAAATAAGAAAGCATTTGAGAGCATGTCAAAATCAGATGAGCACATTCAACACTTGAATCAACGAATCTCAATGGGCATAGCTGCTTTGCAAAATGCGAACGCCAGAGAATTGTTCTATAGAGAGTTGAGTGAAGACCCAGTTACGTTTATGAGAAAGTGGTTGGAGAGCCAAGCTGACACCCTCAAAGCTCTCAAGAGTGAGGAAGGATACAATGAAGAGACAGTTAGAAGAGCAGACTTCTTCAAGGAGAACGAGGAGCTTTTGAAGCAAAAGATTGATCTCATGCTCGGAGCTCAGAAAATTTGAGATCGGATCCTCTCTGCGAGAGTCGTATATTTAGGGCTGGATGAAATGAATGTATATTTAATAGTGTTTGGAACCTACTCGTAGTACTCGTCATCGTCCTCACTTGATTCGGCGACGTTTGCGTCCTCATCGTTATCAGCGTGCTCTTCGTAAACGTCATCCCATGTCGCTGCGTATGAAATTGTCTTTCGCCTGGAGGCTCTCGTTCCAATTGATGCAATGTTTCTTGTTTGTTCAAACTCGGTCAATCTCGGGAGAAGCAACGAAAGATACTGGTGTAGATGGAGGGCAGGCTTGTAAGCCACTGAGTTCTTGGATATGGGGTCAGTGGATGTGCCTTCAATGGACAACTTCGCCCCAAGATGGGCCACAAAGTTTGCAAGCTCTTCTTGAGTAGTTGCGACAGTATACCAATGGGTGACATCGGGCTCAGAATCGAGAGGCGGCGTCGTGACCTCGTTGCCAGAGGAGTCGAACTCCACACCATCAATTGCCAAGAATTCAGTCAACATGGCATGAACATCCTCGACGTACAAGGCAAATTCCGATGGCATATATGTTTGTACTCCCATTGCCGACTTTTTCCAGGTTTCCATCTGATCGATAGACCCCATCTGCACACATGTGCCCCCTGACATTTGCACAAAGTAGAATCGTCCAATGTGAAAGCCACAATCGCCGACAACAAAATCGTTCAAACGCAATGCCAAAGGATGCTTCAACGGGTCAGATGCTGGGTCTGCATTTGCATCGGCAGTGCCAGGATTAGCGGACTTCTCGGCTTTTTTTCTTTTTAGATCCTGCTCTCTTTGCAATTCCCGGGTTTGTTTGAAACCTTTCAAAACCGCCCTCGACCCGTAAGATATTTCTCGCTCGCCATTTATCTCCTGTTTCTGTACAAGATCCATCAAGTAAGTTTTGACTGCCGTGGATTCAGACAAGCACCACGTCACCAAGCACCGTAGCATTATACAACGGTCGCGAGGGCTGTAGATACCCAGTAGACCGAGCAGCTCGAAGTTGCCTGTGTTGAAGGGGTTGGCGAGTTCAGCGGGGCCGAGATACTCTATCAAGTCTTCTGTGGACGCAGGTGGCTTTGTTGGGTCGACACCTTCTTCGACTGGGTTGCTCTTTCTGCTGCTGACAACATTGATCTGAGAATCGTCTCGCCATTCCGCCGGAAGCCCAAAACCTATTGCTTTGGATGTGAGCTCTTGTATAGCTGTGCGCTGACCATCCCTTCCAATGGGTTTCTTTCTATTAAGTACCAAGACAAGCAATCTGCGGAATAGCTTGTCCATTTCAAGAGAAATATCAACCTCGGGATTGATTAACCCTAGGCCTCTCTCGAAATCTGGTGGACCCAAAGGTCCTACTTGAATCACTTCCGCGAATTTGTTCAAGAATGCAATGATGTATAAAATGTCTTGCAGAGATTCGTTGGGTTTCACTGCAAATCCAAATGCAAGAGGCTCTGCGGCAATAGCAGCATTTTGCGGAGCCTTGAGTAAATTGTCATCGTACAAGTCGTACGACAAGGGCACCAAGGGCCCTATGACTGGCTTGTTGATTTTGACCTTGTCTCTAACGAAGCCTGTGCGGCTTACAGCGTTTTTGAGATTGAGCGTAAGCTTTTTTGGTTTCGTGGGGCCCTTTTTCTTTGGAGCAGCCTTTCCCGCCGGGGTCCCCTTCTTCTCTATTTTCACCGTGCTGCCTCGGTCGGCTTTGAGGTTGATTGTGACAAGGAGCTTCGGGCTCTTCAGGGTGGATTTTGGTGCTGCTTTGGGTTTGAGCGTTTTCTTGCTGGGTCCATTTGCTTTTGGCTCGCTCTTCACTGGCTTCTCCTTCTTGCAGGGAGTCTCATCTATGGAAAGCGAAGGCTTGCCATCGTCACGGGCGAAGTTCAACTGCGATTGCTTGCGTTTTTTCACCGCCTGACTATCTTTGACTTGCCCTTTCCTCTTCTTTGCCAGCGCTGGGTCTCCGCCTCTGGATCCTGGGCCATCCACGGGAAGCTCGTCGAAACGGAACTTGCCGATTTTTGCCAATTCCAGGTTTTCGGCAGAGTCCCTTGATGGCGCAGCTGCGCCGCCTGCGTTTGTGCTGCTTGGCCTGCCCACTCGCTGGGTCTTTTCCTCTGGGTCGTAGATGATTGGCGAAGGTGCTTCTCTCGGTATACCGAGGTCCAGGTTTGACTCTGCTAGTTCCATGGAAGCAGGCTGAGATGGATCGGGGAGTTCGGGGTCTTCATTTTTCACTATTGCCGCATCTTCAGCAGCTAGTTTTGCCAGATCCTTGTTCTTCGCCAGATTGTCGGACGCGTCTGGGACCTCGGGCTCCGCAGCCGCTTCCAGAAACAGCAGAAGAGCCGAGTCTGCCTTCACGGCATTCACGTGACCACCGTTTAGGGCAGGGTGTTCTGACGAGACTTCTTCCATCGTCATTGGGCCCAATGCTTGTGTGTTTGTGTTGGTGACCAGTGTCTGTCGGTGTGCAGTGAAGCGCGAGGCCAGTACTATGGAGCCTGTACTTACTACAGAAGAGCACGAACAATCATGGAGCAGATGTACTGGTGTTTGGCCCCAGGGTGAGGTTGAGCCGAGCGGCTGCAAAAGGCAACGGTGGCAGCTCTTTTCTACGGCGGCGATGGCGTTGCCTAGGCTTTAGACTCTTATCCGCAGCCTGGCAACGTGTTCAGCCACGGCCAATCGGAATAAGTGCAAGCTATTTGGGGTTGTGCCACGGAGTGCCACGGAGATGTGTCTGATTTAGGTCTGCGGCCCGTTGTGCGAGCCGCGCGAGCCGTCCCGGCGGCAGCCCTGGCTCGTCCAGCTGCGAATTCTGGACGTTGCATGGGATTGCTCTCCTTCTTTCCGCGTTGTCGCGCCTCTCGCTTTCCCGCATGGTTGCGAGCTGCGTTGGTCCCGTTGTTGCTGGTCAGGCGAAACAACGGTGCGTGCTCCTGGGCTACAGTACAGCCAAAAGGAGAACATGCCTGATACGCATTGCAGTTCGGCTGGGGAGTGGGCCTTCACAGACCGACGAGCATCTGCGGAGCACGGCCATTTTCATATTCTCGACTTTTTCTTTAATTGTGGCTCTCACGCTCTTAAAGCGGGCCAATGAAAGGGTTTCTCGCTAAGTGGGTTCTTCGCCATGGCTCGATTCGGAGCGGAAGTAACTCCGCTTCTGACAAAGGCTCGCATTCTTGTGCAGTCAGACCCTGCGCACGTCAGCCTGACATGTCAGCAACATCACTAAAGAGAGCGGTTTTCTGGCGCCGACGGGCTTCACATGGAAATTTGGTTGCGGAAGCATCTTCCGGGTGTTCATGAAGGAAGAGCTTCTTATCGAAACTGTCTTTTTTACGGCTCATTTCGTGCTGAAGCACCCGATCCGCCGCGCCATCTGCTGTGTTGTCAATGAATCGCAACGCTCTACATGCTGCGATCTGCATGAGCATAAATAGGTGCCGTCTGGCTCTTTGCGCCCAACCTGGCACCTATTTCTCGCGCTTGTCATAATCCCTGCGTTCCTTGCTTTCTCTCTTTCAAGCATCAATAAGCATTTAATCCATTCATTACTCTAAAAATCGACAAGCACTTGACGCATCCAATAGCACCACTGCCTCATCCACATCTCATGTCCGCTGCTACCCCAGAGCTTTCATCAGATAAAGTCCTCAAGAGCGATAACTCGCATTCAAACGATGATAACGACTTCACAGTGCACCGCTTTAGCGGCGACTTGGAACAGGGCGTCACGGCAGACTTAGACGCAGAGCGCCGCTCGCTAACGGCCGAGTCGGTTTCGCGATCCGTTAGTAGACGTCTTTCTGGTGCTGAGGAATTGTACCATGAGGCCAGTCGCTCCAAAGAACCCTTACCTCCAATGGGTGGCGGTAAGCCTTTCCCTCCATCTCTCCCGGACAGAGAGCCGTATCTAGTGGCTTACGATGGACCCGAAGACCCTCTGTTTCCCCACAACTGGCCTCTCAGAAAGAAGGTCTCGTGCTGCTTCGCAGTTGGATTGAGTGCCTTGGGTGTTTCCATGGGTTCTGCTATGTTTTCGGAAGGCTCTGAGCAAATTATGAAAGAGTTTCATGTGGGTGAAGTGGTTGCTGTCTTGGGCACCTCCCTCTACGTCTTTGGCTTTGCTTCGGGCCCAATTTTGTGGGGTCCGCTTTCAGAGTTGTACGGAAGAAAGTTCGTATTAATTCCTTCCTTGTTTGGCTTCATGTGCTTCTCGTTTGCAACCGGCGCTGCCAAAGATCTTCAAACGGTCATGTTGACGAGATTCTTCGCAGGCTTCGTGGGTGCAGCTCCTTTGGTGGTCGCCCCCGCTTCAATGTCGGACATGTTTACCGCAAAGTCCCGCGGAAAGGCTTTGACGATCTTTTCCATGATGTTGTTCGGCGGTCCAATGCTCGCTCCCATTCTTGGTGCATTCACCGTCAAAAACTCGTCCTTGGGCTGGAGATGGACCGTCTATTTCACTGGACTCATTGGAACCTTGGCGTTTCTCAGCACTCTATTCCTTCTAGATGAATCTCATCATGGCTTGATTTTGGTGCAAAAGGCTGAGAAATTGAGAAGAAGGACTGGTAATTGGGGCATTAGTGCTCCACACGAGGAAGTCTCCCTCTCCGTTAAAGAAATCGCTCTGAAGAACATCACAAGGCCCTTGAGAATGTTGTTCACTGAACCGATCTTGTTTTTGATCTCCCTTTACATTTCTTTCGTGTACGGGCTTCTATATCTTTTCTTGACTGCCATTCCGCTCATTTTTGAGGGTGAGTATGGCTTCTCTGTTGGTGTGGCCGAATTGCCCTATCTCTCCATGCTTATTGGTGTTTTCATTGGAGGTGTCATTTCTATCTTGATGGAAAAAAGGTTTGTCAGGAAGCTTGATGAAAACGGCGGAAAGCCTGTTCCAGAGGAGAGGCTTCCGCCTATGATTCTTGGGTCCGTCGTCTTTGCCATTGGTATGTTCTGGCTAGGCTGGTCGGGCAGTTATCCAAAGAAGGTTCATTGGATTGTGCCCACAATTGGTGCCGCTCCTATCGGAATGGGTCTCATCTTGGTGTTCTTGCCATCCTTCAATTATATCATTGACTGCTACTTGTTCTTCGCAGCATCTGCCTTGGCAGGTAATACATTTTTGAGGTCTTCTTTTGGTGCTGCCTTCCCGCTATTCGCTAGACAGATGTTTGTCAACATGCAGATCAAGTGGGCCAGTACACTTATGGGAGCCTTTTCCTGTGTGTTGATTCCAGTGCCGATCTTATTCTACAAATATGGAAAGAGCGTTCGCGTGCACTCGAAGTATGCTTTTGAGTAAACGCGAATATATTCCGTATATATTTAATTTGATTTATAATAGCCCCACGTAAGTCCCCTGTCTTCGTTTCGGTTTCAAAAATTTCTCTCTCGTCATGACAAAAAGCGAACTCAAACAGCTTTCCACGTGCAAAGTCTCAAGACAAACCAACATCAGAAAATAAAAGAAGCCGACATAAGGTTATTTGTTACGCGGAGATTCAGGGCTCCATGCAGACACAGAACCCTATTGCTGCAAAACTTCATTTCGAGCGATTGGTGCATGAATAGAAATCTTACTGGAGGAAGATTTTCAAGCAAAATGGCAAGCAACTTGAGGGGAGAGAAAGAACACAAGGTTATATTATAATAGAAAGCGAGCTTTTTTATCTCTTAGGATGAATGAGTTTTGCGAAATCCTCATAATTCGAAAAAATACTTACAGTCTGTGCAAGGAAATCATACCTCAAAAGCACCTTGTCTGCATCCGAAAGAGACTCTGAAGTTTTCATCCGTAACCAACGCAGACCTGATAAAAGAATTGGTGAGACTAAACTCAGCACAAAAAAACAGGTGATTTTTCTTACTCCACTTATTCAGGTGTGTCACGTGACTGTCTTGATTTACGCGCATCATTATCACCAATCCGTCTCCATCAACCACTACCCAACACCAGAAAAATGGACTACGGCAACAACTACGATAACTACGGGGACGGCGGGTTTAACGCAGATGCTCAATATACAGACTATAACGGCAATGAGGGCTCACAGCGTGCGCAACAAACGCGTAATACTTTGAGTCCGGTGACTATCAAGCAGATCAATGAGGCGTCGCAACACGTCCCTGATGGCGAATTTTCCATCGGTGAAGTGTCTTTGAATATGGTTTCCTTTGTCGGCGTTGTGAGAAAGGTGGAGAATCAAACGAGTGCCGTCACTGTGACAATTGAGGACGGAACGGGATCCGTCGATGTAAAGAAGTGGGTTGACGAGAAATTGGCCACCGCTCAAGAAGAGGCCGAAACATACCAAGCGATGGAGAACAAATACGTTTACGTGACCGGCGCCTTGAAAGACTTCAACCAAAAGAAAGCCATTCAACACGCGGCAATCCGTGAGATCACAGACCACAACGAGGTCTTCTACCATATGCTATACTCTGTCGCTAACCACTTGGAGGCTGCTGGATTGCTCAAAGTCGGTGTGGCCAAGTCGGAAAACTCTAACGGCTTGTTTGTGCTGGATTCCGGTGCTGGTGGCGACAGTAGCAGATTGGACATTCATGACAAAATCATGGCTATAATCACCTCCAATGCTAGTACAATGCTTGAAGGCGTGCCAGTATCTTGGATAAGTGAAAACTTGGGAATTCCAGTTGACGTGGTTCAGGAGAAATGCCAATACTTGTCGGAGCAAGGCAAGATCTATCAGGGTTATGATGAGGGTGCCTACTTGTGTGTATAATGTGTCTAATTGTATTGTTTTGAAAAGACAATCTAGGACTAGGAGTCACCGAAATAAATATTGTAAAGATCTCCATCTTCGACAGTCTCAGTGGTCCAAGAATAGTTTCTTCCTGTTGATGCTGAGACAGTCAATGCAAACGATTCGGCAACACGCAAATCGTTTTCTTGCATTGCCGCATTTTGACCAAACGTCGGTAAGGTTGAATGTGCTTCTTGCGCAATTTCCCTAGCGTCTGCGCGGAAATACTCAATTCTTCGCTTTGCCCCGAGAGAAACTATATTTTCTTCAACGGTGTTTTCAATTGCAAACATCCATACCGTTGTAACATTCTTCTGACCAATTCTATGAATTCTGGAAATTGCCTGTAACTCGACCGACGTGCTTATGAGTGGCTCACACATAAAGATGTGTGATGCATTTATCAATGTCAATCCACTTGCCTGCGCTTGTGAATTCAATAAAAAGCAGGTTTTGATATTGGTTTTGTCTTTAAACTCTTCCACGGGGTCACCCTTTCTTTTTTTATAGTCAGAGACGTACGAGCCTTTGGCCGAAACGTACGAGATGTCAGCCTGTTCAAAAGCGAACGCAAGAATGACTAACAAATCTTGCCACTGACTGAATATGACAATTTGCACTTCTGGATCCAAGCTTTTCAAGTGAAGAACCTGCTTCACAATAAGGTCAACCTTGGAACCATAGCTGCTTTTCAAAGTTATGCTTTCAACCTGTCTGAGGGTTGCAGGGTCCAATTGCTTATAGATCTTGTGCAAGGAGCTACTGGTGTCCGAGTCTAAATCGTGAGTATCGTTGCGACCATTTTCCACCTTTTGCGCTTTGATATCACTCTTATACAGCGTGAAGCCGTACACCGTTTCTCTGTCAGTAGGTGCTTTGCACATTGGGCATCGAGGATACCTTGCAAGCCATTCATCAAGGCAAACCTTGCAAAATTTATGTCCGCACGATGTCAATGACCCAACGGTGATTTCTGATTGACAAATGATACAGATCAAGTCTTCAGACAATTCAATTCCACTTCCCTTCTCGTTTGCATCGGGTATAAGAGTAGAAAGATACTTCCACCGTGATCTGCTTCTAGCCAACTTGTTCTTTGGGGCCAACAAACCTCGCAATTGACCCTCAAAAAAATAAGTGAGTCGCTCCTCAGTAAGATCGTCGTCTGGAAACCTGTCAAAAGTTTTTTTTTCGACAGAATCAGAAATTTGCTGCAACTGCTTAAAATACTCGATTCTTGTGTTGAAAACAAAGTTGCAGCTCGTATTTATCTCTCGTTTCAATATATTTTGTGAAGACTTCTCGTTTTCGAAAATGTTCCGAATGATTGAGAACAATTCTTGGAAGTGTTCGAGATTGTGGTCTCCGCTATGCTTCATATCCACTTCTAAGAATCGACAATCCTGGATAATTTCGTCGAAGGAGGGACCTGCTTCAGGATCTGGACGAACTTTAATCCTCGCTTTCTGGAGGCTAGATAAAAACTTGCGATCTCCAACTCGTTGCGCTTCTTGCTTGTAATCTCGATCCTGCTGCCTCTGAATTTCCGATATAGCCGTCTTGGACTCGAAAACAGCGTTGGATCTGTCCATCAACATCTGAGATAAAACGAGCATCAAACAGGACGCCTTTTCTTGGTCTTGAATTGATTCGTCATACTCTTCACCGTCGGCGTCGCGTTCAGAATTAGAAACAGGGTTGGAAAGGACTTGCACGAGTTGACTCATGTTTTCATTAATCAAATCTGCCTGATGGTTTAAAGCCTGAGCCAAGAGCAGTAATTGCGAAATTAGCTTTTTTGACTTCATCGAGGATACAAAGTTTTGCAAATGTGCTACTTCGATGTGAGGCATTGCGAGACAAAGCTTTTTCGTCGCTTTTGGGAAGCTTTTCTTACCATCGTTGAGCCACTCGCCTTTTGAGATCGTTGCTCTGTTGGTGAGACGTTTTTTTATTGCTGACTCAACTTCCTGGATTGGAATTTTCAAGATGTCTTTACGACAGCTCTCGGCTAGATCATAGTAGACAGACTCGAAATGCTTGTTTTCTTCGATGACTTGTTCTTCAGCACTCAAGTCCGAGTTCACTTTATACTCAACCATTGGCAATTGTACTCGATGTTTTTCCTCGACTTTGACACCCCCGATAGAGGCAAAATCATTATGAATGAAGCCTTCATGCTGGATTTTGGAAAGAAATCCGTTTAAAAAGGGGACTTCAATTTTATTTTCCTTGATAGTTTGCTGATAGCTGGAGTCATACATCTGAAAATGAGCAGACGCTAGAAGAAAGTAGCATTTGTGCTGGGTTACTTTCCACGATCGAATGCGAAGCTTGGCAGACGCCACCTTTTCTCGGAGCTTTTGAAATGAGAAAACCGTGTCCTCAACATTGAAGCCGTTGCTTATTTTGTCCTCAGTTTCAGTCTTCACAACGGCGCCCAGAATGACTGTAGACTTGACAGTTGCTGACTCACCCTCGGCAATCTCATCCTCCAAATCAGATAGATCATCTTGCATATTTCGAGGAAGTGCATCATGGTCCTTCAAAAGCAATCGAATGCGCTTCAACTCCGAAACGTCAATTTCATTTTTGGACATTACCTTGGCGAGAAGATCGTGAATCTCAAGAACAATAAAATTCAACGCCTGAATTACGAGTTCTGGATAATAAGCGAGCTCTAAAGCTTGACATATATCTAAGACTCGATTAATAAGTGCCTTCTCATTTTCACTTATGTCATCATGAACTCCCTGCATCATATCTTCGAGCACCTGCTCGAGAGTTTTTAGCTGCTTGACTCCATTGATCAAGTATTTGGCTCTATTTTTGCCACCCAAACCATGTGCTCTGGGAAGCTTTCCGACTTGAAGATTTCCACAAAGTTGGCGAAGTCTGTCAAGCCAAGTTTTCAAGTGAGAGCAATTTTTTGGATCCAGGATGAAGGCTTTGGGATCTGCGTCTTTTTTGTCATGAATTCCCACAAACGCAAGAGTGGAAGTGAGAACCTCGTTGTACTTATCTTGCTCAACTTCAGTGAAAGGCACGGTCAAAAGAATTCTGTGCTGTGGTGGAAGCCGAATGTCTGCATGCACCATCGCTTTCGTGTGACGCAAAGCCAATGACAGCCACACTTCAACAAAGTCGACATTGCTCGCCGACTCGGTGAGTAACTTCCAGCAATGTTTGTAAATGTCGAAATCAAATGGCAGAAATTTCATAAACTTGAGTACTGAAGCCAGTCGGCTGGGCGTTCCCGAGACGCCCCAAGAATGAAACCTTGGAAGTATGGAAGCAGTTGAAAATGATCTATGCAAACCATATGAGACCATCTGGACTTCATCAAGAATGACACGCCACCACTGACAAGACATGAGAGGAGATTCATAGAAATCTGTATGCGGAATGTTCTCCGGGCCTTCTTTGTTCAATTTTCTCATGAGCTCTTCCAAAACCGCTCGATCGTATCTCTTCTGGCTTAAGTTGGAGTCCAAGGCAAGTTCAGCATCTGCGATGAGAAAGTCTGCCTTGAATGTATCTACTACCGATTTTTCGGAATCCTCCGCCTTTGGAGAATCATCCTCAGATGGGTCTTTGGTGCGCTTAGTGCCTCCACGAGTAGGTCTGTGCCTTGTTGAATAATTGGCGTAATCTGTCTCACTGGAGAGTGTTGCGTAATTCAAAAGAACAATGTCATACCGTTGTAGATACTCTGCGATATATCGTGGCAAATTTCTGAGCTCAGGATACTTCCCCACGCCTTTGTATATCGTGACCAGTAATGCTGGGCACAACAGCGTGATTTCGCTGTACCATTGTCGAAGGATGGCTTCTGGGGCCACAATGAGAGTCGTTTTTGCCATCTTTATTGTTCGAAAATCGCCTTGTTCATTAAATAAGAGGGAGACATCTGAGCCAATTTCTGCTTTCGGCCGAGGGTTGAGCAAAGCAAGCGTTATCATTTCCACCGTTTTGCCAAGACCCATTTCTTCCGATAAGAGGCCACATCCGGGGATCTGTGTCTGGGAATTCTCAGTATAGTAGGCTGTCAAAAATTGGACGGCCTGCTTTTCCAGAAGAATATTGCCTGTGTATCTGTTGAGCCACGCAACATCTCCCTTGAAAAACACTCGCTGCCAGCCGAAACATAGTTTGGCAAACAGAGCAGATATTTGAGCATCTAACCACTCTATATCAGTGTTAGGAAACGAGGAAAGAGCTGCGAACATCTCTTCAGAAACGACGGGAATGGGGGTGCACTTTCCGTTCTCTCCATTGTATGTGACATTCTCTCTTGCGAGAAGCCATTCGACTGTCTTTTGTTGGAAGGGTAGTAGATCCACAACTAGGTGTGGATGTGCATAGTCTTGGCTGGCCGGGGGTATCAATTTCGTTCGGTCAGTGATCATCTTGTAGAATAGATGTAGGTCTATGGGCTGGTTTTCAAAACCTCTCGCAAAGTCCAGGTCGTTAAGTGGATATGGCTCAAGAGGTAGCATAAAATCCAACATTGCTTGGGAGACGTCTGACGAGAAATACCGGTGAAATGATACACGCAAATCAAGCGAGTACGAAAGTCTAGCAGTAATGGTATTATTGCGTGGACTCAACTCTAGATCGAAAGTGATGTCGGAGGCAATGAATTGATCTCTGCACTTGCGCAACTTGGCGGTTATAAACCTGATTTCAGCTAGAACAGACGCTCTGAGAGATTCGTCCACTACATTCATAGATAGTAGAACGCCACGCTTGATCAGCCCTTTTGGTCTTTTGAACACAGTTATGATCGGTTCCTGGTGGCCAACCACCTTAAGCTCCACACTCTTGGTGGAAAACCTAAATGACCCATTCAGCTCTGTGAGAGCTCCTGGCACGTAGGCGGAAAAAGCGACGTTTTTCAACAGAACAGGCGATTTCATCCGTGAAACCGTTTGTCTGTCAATGACCAGAAATACATCACCAGACGCGTTTGTAGAGGGTGCTTTAGAGTAGCCGTTGGGGGCAACTCCATTGAGGGCCGCTGAATACTCAAGTAGGGCATTTAAATCGAATTCCAACGGCTCACACAAGAGAGAAGTTTCTTTGCATTGGACTGTCATTCTGTCGATCGCCGATCAGAATGTAATTACTGGTGGCAAGGCTCCAACAGCCGTGGGATTCAGAATACGAAGTATGTCTGCATCTGATCTGGTCACGTGCGCCGTCTTATCTAAGATGGATATGAAGAAACACAGTATTTCACTAAATCTATTAAAAAAGGCTATTTAAATCCAAATATTACTATTCCCTAGACATGTTGAATGAGCATCAACTAGTGACTCTAATTTACATATTTGTGGCACCTTTCTAAACCACCATTGCCTTTTGCTTCCTGCGCCCGAGGATCGAGGCTCCACCAAGATCTAGCTCGAAGCAATTTTGGTTGTTGATGTCTCTAGGGATCTTTCCTGGAGGAGAGAGATCTTCTGCATCTTCGTCTTCCTCAAGAACGACCTGCGAGCTGTCGTGAAGTCCGTGCTTTTTAAGTGCAGCTTCTTCGTTGACTCTGTGAACGGCAGCAGACATGTCAAAGGCTTCACGGAGAGCCAGAGCAGCAGGTGAGAACTGGCCTGCGCTCTTGTAGGATTTCACCTTAGCAGCCTCGTGGACGTCGACTGGAACGCTCTGGGCAGCGAGAATATCTTGCATCTTCATCATCCACGGGTCTTGGAAGAACTCATCGATGGTGTAACGTTTCTTCGGGTCAACCGTTAAAAGACGAGAGACACAATACTTGGCATCCTCGCTTATTTCATCCCACCACGGAGCCAAGAAGGTGTACTCACCTTGAGCAACCTTTCTGGTCAAAGACTCGATGCGCTCATCGTAGAATGGGGGAAAGCCACAGAGGAGAGTATATAGAACACAGCCAATTGCCCACATGTCGACTTCCTTAGAATACTGCTCGTCTCTCACGATTTCAGGGGCGGTGTAGCCCACAGTTCCGCAAGGGGTTTTAGTGTTGTGTTCCCAAATCTGCTTGGACAAGCCAAAGTCAGCAAGCTTGACCGTTCCGATTGTGCCGCCACCAATGCCCGGGACGAAGTTGCCCTCATCCTTTTTGGTTTTCGGGTCGTCCGAGCGACGAAGCTTAGCAATGGGGTTGAGAGATGCATTGTAAGGGATAGGCAGGAACAAGATGTTCTCGGGCTTGATGTCACGATGCACCACGCCAACTTCCTCGTGGAGGTACCTGATTGCTTTTGCAACCTGGTAGATGATATGACGGGACAAATCCTCACTGAGATAGGTGTAGTTGACGATGGCAGCGAAGACCTCTCCGCCGGGCATCAATTCTTGCACAATGTAGAAGTGAGACTCTGTCTCGATGAATTCGACGAACTTGACAATGTTCGGATGATCGAGCTGTCTCATGATGATGACTTCTTTGAGCACGGCTTGTCTCTGCGAATGGTCCATCTGGAACTTGCGGAGAACCTTTATGGCAACCGAGATGTTTCTGAACTTGTGGCGGGCCATGAACACCTCAGAGAAGGCACCCTCGCCCATCTTGTCAAGGAGCTCGTACTTATCAAGAGAGGGGGGCTGGCCTTTGCTGGTCTTCTCACGCTTTTCTTCCTCGTAGATCTGGTGGGCCACATCGTCGTAGTTCTGGGAAGGAAGCATGGCCAGCTCCTGCAAGCGGTCATCGGCATCCGCCACATCCGTCAAGGTTGCAGCGTCTGTATCTTGCTCATAGTTGCTTTCTGGCTTGTGGATGTGCACATCGTTCTGTGGGTCCGATAAGACCATTTCCTTGAGGTTGTGGATGTTTTTGGTAGCTGGCTCGTCGTCGGTTGCTGTGGAGTAGCCGTTGGCAGGCTTAGTGCGTCCTTCGTTGGCTTGCTTGCCCTGCCTGATGAAGGCCTTGAGATTGGTGAACATTTGAAGCGGGAAGGTAGCGAGATTCGACAAAACAAGGGCGTTTTAGGTGGTTGCTGCTGCTGAACCGTCGGGGATGGCGGTTGCTGCGGGTAACAATGGGAGATACGAGGCTAGCAGCGGGGGAATCTGGAGACAAGGGCGCCTGTGCAAGGAGCGGGGGAGCGGTGGGATCAGAGGCCAGAAAGCTAAGTATGAGGAGTATCACCGCCGAGGAGCCTGTGGTGACTATAAGGAAAAAGGCGGGCGTTTTCGCTGTGGAAGCGGTGTACCGGGTTACTCGGTGACGGTGCAGGCCAGTAGGATAAGGAGGCGGCTCAGGAGGGAGCAGAGTTCGTTTGCGGGAGCGGGAGTGTGGTGTTGCAGGGTTCGGAAAACTGATGTGCCAGGGCGAGACTGGCTATGAGTGAATCAGAAAAAAAGTGGGAGCGACAGAAAAGGTGCAATGTCGGAGTGAAAAGTGAGACAAAATTGCCAGGCAAAGCTGGGGCAAGGTGCGTCTAGACAGCGGCTGCAGGACGCTTATGTAAGCGCCACAGCAAGAGACAGCCGTCTGCGGAACGTGGCACATGCGCCCAAGCATGCGCCGCAAGCGCGGGCTGGAGTTCCATACTTTTGGTGGCAGTGGCCGGAGCCCCAGCCCCAGGTTGCGGCTGATTCTGGCGCCCATGCGTCGGAACCCCGGACTTGGCTCGAGTATGTATATTAGGTAGCTTAAATGACTGTGTTGTTGATTGTATTCCCTAGGGTTGCTTATGAAAACTATGGAGATAGCGTGGGTAGATTGTGGCTTGTGGCGGCCCGCGGTCTGGCTCTGGAGAGCACTCTGAGGTTGCGGCCAGGGCCAGCGCGAGCAACCACAGGCGCACCGCACAGTGGCTGCGAGCATACTCTGAAACAGCAAGTGGAGGGCGAGGGCCGCACCTGCCGCAGGCAAGATCTCCGGAGGAGCTGCAAATTAAACTACCGCGTGCCTCGACACTTGCTCGCTTCGGCACCACAGGGGCTGCACAGCGTTTGGAGTCTTGGATTATCGGTGTGTAGGGGCGTTTCCAAATGGTGTATTTCCGTATGGTATTCAGCTGAGTATATTTAGATTGGGTTTATTTGTGTATTTTGTGGTGTTATTTGTAATTTGTGGGTGTATTTTGTGGGTGTATTCTGTATGTGTATATCATATATGAGTATATTCTGTATGGGCGTTTGTGTGGGCTGCTGCGACGTCTCGGGCCCTGCCCTGCGCTGGCCACGCGCTGCCCCGCTGCGCTCATCCCAATCCAGGTTTTGACGTTGCCACACACGGCGAGTGCCTACCAGCTCTATCGGTGTGAAATGGCGTTGTGGCCGTTGTCTGCAGATTCTTGCTGCCACTGGAGATGCTGGTGACGGCGGTGTGCCGCGCGGCAAGATCCACACTCGCCACTGCTGGCGGCTCACCGACGGTGCCCACCACTTGCTTCATTCCAGGAGCCGGAACTCCGCGTGGCGTGTTTCAAACAGTGAAGGACCAGGACAAGAATGGCAAAATAGGAGATCATTGCCAAAAATACAACATCACCCCCCGCCTCGTGGACCCGCCGCTGCGCTCTTAGCATCTGCTGCGTTAGGCGGGCTCGCTGACGCGGAGTTCCGGCACCGCTGCATTGTCCAACGCTTCTCTGCGCGCTGCGCCACCGGGCGGGCCCTGGCTGGTCCAGCCCTGAGCACAACGGTCCAGTTGTTAGTGCCATACGGCTCAGCGAATAGTAGCAAAAACATTCAAAACGCCTCTTTGACAAGCCCTCTTCAACCGCCCACGCTTGCTTGTTCGGAACCCCTGCCGCTTATTCCCCTCCTGGCCCCATCTAGATCTGGGGCCCCGCGCAGACGCACCGCAACCTACGCCTCGAAGTTACCTGCCATTGCGGAATATGCCCGAGGTGGGTGTCACCAGCGAGGGTATTTTGCCCCCGCTGCAAATGTTCCACCTGCTTCGCCACAAGCCTCCTCGTGGCGCAAGCGGGGCGACATAACGGTCTGCCTGGACCCGACGCCCAACCTGCCAATGCTCCGTCCCGCCCACTGCTGCCTCCCGCCCACTGCTGGACCCTGGCCGCGCTGCACCCCGAGCCTTCCGCACCGCCGCTGCTCGTGGTCCGGCAGACCCGGCTTAAGCGGTCGGCTATCGGGCTCCACGCACCACGCTGTGGACCCGTTTCACTGCGTGCACTGTGCCGCCGTCTCGGAATCCGCTGTTTCACCGCCACACGCCGCTTTGCGGCCTCGCCACGTTCCTCTCGGACCTCCGTAATATGCCTCGAGCCTGTGTGGAAACGTCCCAGGGAAGACCGCTCCCAATTAGGCAGCTGGTCCATACGCAGGACGCTCCCGCCTACCGCATACCGCGCTAAGCGCATACGGTCTGAGCTCAAGGCGTGTGAACCGTATATATAGCCTCAAGAGAGGGCTATGATATTAGATCATATTATATTGAGGTGTCATTCCCCGTTGCAAGAAGCAGCCCAGCCACATTAAAAGCTGCAGGCCCTTGCTCTTCTGCTGTTCTCACCTCACGCTGTCGATCTCTTCTGCCCCTCTCAAGACCCGTACACCTCGCACGTGCCGCGACTCTCCACTTATTCCGATAGCAGGCACCTGAACATTCAAATCACCTGAGTACCCAAATCACTAAAACACCTAA
Organism: [Candida] danieliae; assembly: GCA_030579135.1. Taxonomy (NCBI): domain Eukaryota; kingdom Fungi; phylum Ascomycota; class Pichiomycetes; order Serinales; family Metschnikowiaceae; genus Metschnikowia; species [Candida] danieliae. The sequence goes on from JAKUAC010000015.1 coordinate 216,998, forward strand.
CCACTTAATTACTGAAACCACTAACAGCATGGCTCCTCCTGCAATCATCTTCACGGACTGGGACGGCACCGTCACCCTTGAGGACTCCAATGACTACTTGACGGAGAACCTCGGATTTGGTCGTCCTCGCCGCTTGGAGATCAACGACGAGATTCTCAACGAGTCAAAGACCTTCAAAGACGGTTTCTCGGAAATGTTGGCGTCGATCCCAACCCCTTTCCCAGAGTGCATCGACTACTTGCTCAAAAACATCAAGCTCGACCCGGGCTTCAAGGAATTCTACTCGTGGTGCGCCGCCAAAGGTATTCCCGTGGTGGTGGTCAGCAGCGGCATGACCCCGATCATCCGTGCTTTGCTTGAGCTGCTCGTGGGCGAGGAGGCCATCAAAAATATCGAAATCATGTCCAATGACGTGTCTATCGACGAGCAAACCTCAAAGTGGCAGATAGTCTACAAGCACCCGGACACCGGCTTTGGCCACGACAAGAGCCAGTCCATCCGCGAGTACTTGGCGAAAAACGGCTACACCACGGCCAACATGCCACCTTTGTTCTACTGTGGCGACGGCGTCTCTGACTTGTCTGCTGCCAAGGAAACAAACTTGCTCTTTGCCAAACATGGCAAGGACTTGATCAAGTACTGCAGAAAGGAGAACATTCCGTACACAGAGTTCAACGACTTTCAAGACATTTTTTCCAAGATCAAGAGCATCGTCGAAGGCGGTAAGCTGTACAAGGACTACATCGAAAACTAGACGTGCGAGCCCCAGAGCAAGTAACTGACTTTGTTGCTCGGGGCCCGCATCCACCATAGATTGAATAGGTGAATCCATTCTCATTCCCTTCTCTACACATGCTGCCCGAAAATGTTATATAAGATGACTTCTAGGCAAAGACCTCTTTGCTGCTTTTTCCCATTGATATCTTTGTCTTTTTCCGCTTGCGTGGCCGCGTGGAGCTCGCATGGAGAAGCTTGCGGTGTCTTTGTAGAGTATCGCTCCGGTAGAAGGCACGCTTGCATGCTGGATCAGGACACAAGAACACCACACGAAGCAAGCGCCGGTCGACCTTGTCGAGCCCTCCCTGCAACTCGGAACTCCGGTTGTATGCCCTCAAGTGCATCTTACACACGTGCTGACGGAGATTGAGCCGGTGCCTAAACCCTATGGCGCTGAAGGGACAAGTGGTGTCGGGGCAGAAGTTCAAGTTGCTGACGGCTTTTTTCGACAAGTGCTCCACAAGTGTTTCTAAGTCCTTCACCTTGGTGCAGCAGTGGTCACAGTACATGTCTTTGTAGTGTTGCTCTTTTTCTCTCGGAGACAAGTCAGTGAAAAAGGTTGGGTTCTTGTTAATGAAGTGCTCCCAGCGTGAACGCATACTGAACTCTCGAAGGGCCATTTTCAACATCTCTTCTTGCTCGTCGCTGCGTGGCTCTGTGGCATTCCACGGCTGCGGTTGACGGTCGTTTGTCAAACGACTTGGGCTCACAAAATCCATATTTTCGGTGGAGTACGGACGCACTTTTAACGTTCCAAGCCCAACGCCGCTGTCATCCTCATACTTTTGCTGTGCATACACGGCATAAGTTGACCCCGGAGCCCAATCGACACTCTCCTCCAACACCTGAGCTTTGACACTGTTTTTATCGATTTTTGGGTATGAGCCAAGCGCCCTGCTTGACAGTAGCCCCAGCACGCTGCTGCTAGGTGTAGCCATGCTCTGAACAGTGTTGAAGCACAGCGAGTCTTGGATATCCAGCATGGAGCCACTGCTCAGGAATTCGTCTGAGCCAGCATAGTTGCATCCTTTTTTTCTATCCTCCAAATCCACGCTCTGGGACCTGGCAAAGTCAATGTCTGATTCGGGGCTGTCTCTGTCCCATTGGGAAAAAATAGCCGACGTTCCGAAGGAGCCGAATTTTGCAGCCGACTCGAATTGTGGACAGGAGCTGCTGCGCAAGAGTGGAAACCGTTCATCTTGGGCCAAGGCTTTCAAGTCGTCGACCTTTAAATTCATTGATTCCACTGCAGTCTCCACCTCTTTCATGCTCTTTGACTCGGAGTTTGTGTTGTTCAGCTTATGAATGCAGTTTCTTATCTGGAGGACCGAGCAGCTCTCGCAGGCTCTAGCATCATCCATGCTTAACATAATCCCGTCAACAGAGTCATTTTTCTCAGTCGATTCAAAGCCCATGGCCACAATTTCGTGGTCGGACCATTTGAGCCTTTCGGCAAGGAATGGAGATATGAGGCTAGCCTCAAGAGCAGATAGGGAAACAGGAACAGGGTCCTGGGCGTAGCGGCTCCCTTCGTCTTCGAGACCGTGGGCATGGCTGTCCATGCAGTTGAGCGCCTCGGCACTTGCAAGGTACGGCTTGATCCACGACGGCAGCGAGGCAAACAGCAGCAAGAGCAGTTGCGAAAACGAGTCCTCGCCTATAGGTGCCGGGAATGGCAACAGGTGTTTTGTTGCAAACATGACGTGGAATGTGGGTCTAGATGTAAGGCTTGTGGAATGTTGGTATGCAAGGTTTATAATTACGACGAGCGGTTGCAGAAGTAACGCAGCGGTATATCAACGAGTAGTTGGCTGTTGGGTATTCTTCAGAAGTATTGGCGCTGGCGGCTGAGGCGGGTCCAGGCATATTTAAGCCAAAAGCGTCGAGGCAAATCAGCCATGAGAGAGATTTGCCTCTCTTCGGCTACAGGACCGACATTGACATGCATAGCTACAAGGCCGACAGGGGTGTTTCAAAGTAGGTTTCGACACTACTTGCCTGTGTTCCATATTGTGCTAGCTCTCGTATGCAGCTGCAGCAGCAGCGGCCACATCCCTACGACGAGATGAAGCCAGATTTCGCTTCACATCTCTTAACTTTTTCGGGGTTATTCCCGGCAGACCACTCTTCATGCTCAGAATCCCGACTGGGCGCTAGAATAATCGGGGCTATATTTTGCGACCGCTTGAAGCACCCGCCATGCAGCCACAAGACGATCGGCTGCATATGCAAGACGCTGCAAGACCTCGACGCGGGTGAGGCTGATTGAACATTGTTTCCGACGAGATGCTTCATGCGGCAAATGAATGAATTTTTTCCCATCACCCAAAAAAGAGTTCCCCCGCTCGCCTTGAATGCACTAGCCACATGCTAAGGACCGCTTTTGGGCAACTTCTCCGCCCTCGCATGCAAGTTATTGAGTATCCGGGGAAAGAAGCCGTTACCGGGCGGTGTATACCTACACAGTAGGATATTTTAGATAAAAGAACAAAGCAAGTGGGGCTGTTCGTATATTAGTGCAAAGTTTTTTCAGCGGGGCCATTCAAATGTGACCTGGTGGGCACAGTTACTCGCCATGTGAACCTCCTTATTGTGCCACAGTGCCCAAGCCACTAAGCGTCCGATGGCGCTTGGGTCGAGATTTCGGCCCAAACCAGACTCGAGTCATACGGACTGCACCATTTTGGCTGCCGGGCAAGACTTGCAAAGCGCCAGTCGTAAATGCTCGTAGTGGTGCTGGCGATGCGAAAAGTTGGACGAGGCTTACGCCGCTTTTTCTTTGCATGAATTGACATCGCCTGTACTGGCCCAGGTCGTGCCCCAAGAAGTACGAGCATGGCGACATACCTAGGACCACACATATGTGGGCGAGGGGCTGCAAAACGTTTTGCTAAGTTTGCACAGTGGCAGAACTTCCATAGGCGAGAATGAGCACAGCGCACAGAACCGCCGTTACAGGCTTGCAGTAGAACGAAACCTTTCGCCGAGGGCCCTCGCTTGTGTCGGGACCTGTGTCTGCAATCGGGGCCGAGTGCAAAAGTGCTCGGCATGAAAGGGCTTTAGAAGCCTCGCTCGGACGTGATGAATGGCGCAGCTCTCGGTGTTTTGCGCCAGGACGCTTACGCATGGAGTTCAATGAAGTCAGCTTTTCGGGTTCTGCAAAGTGATTGGAGGGTACTTTTTATCTTGCTGTGAACTTCAATATTTTTTGAAAAACAGATGGCGTTTTTTTCGAGTCTTTATTGCATTTTCATCACGAAGTCGGGGTAGCTTTTGCGGAGGGATTTTGAGAGTTGGCGCTGATCTCAGATGGTGGCTTGGAGATGTGCATTGGCTGGGCACTTTCTTGGCCGCCAAATCTCTTATCATTTCTCTTTTGGCTGCAGGAAAAGACTGTTTTGGCAAATTGAGGAGAGGCTGTTTTCAGCCATGCTGAAGCTTTGGGTTGATTGCCGAGTCCTCACCAGATCACCGGATCCTAGCGATGATTGCCGAGACTCAGTAGATCGCCAAAACCTGCAATCTTACGAAGCTCCTGCCTTATGTACATGGCTACTGATGCTTCGTCTATAGCTGACACATTGGAGATAATAGCAAGACTGACGGGGCATTATTGTGAAGTCACCGCAGGCTGATCTCAGCTTCACCTAGACTCTTCTACGGTGCACCCTTAAGTGGCATAAGGTCCAAGATGAACTCACAGAAGACTCAGCTTACGGATCTACGACTCTCGCTGTCTTTCCTCTCTTGGAAGGAACGTATTTTCCGTAGTAACATTTATTTTGCAGCATCATGGCGGACAGCCACCGGCAGGACGGGGCTGAACGTCTCGCGGTGGCATAACGGGAAAACAGCCAGCGACGGAAAGTTTAGCCCGGTTCGGCTGCCGTCGACTGTCCACAGAAGTGTTTCATCCGATATATGTCGGAGAGTAAGTCGGCAAATACGTGCGTGCGTCCAGCGACCTGCGAGAGTAGATGCGTATGTGCAGAGGCGCATTGCGCTGAGGCCTGGTGGGAAACTGGCTAGGAGGCACCGGCGTGGGAGAGGGCCGGCGACGTGGTTGCCAAATAAAGCACGGTGTGCTTTTTTTCGGCAATCGGCCCGTTTTCTGAGTACTTCGACATTGCGCTTTCGAAAAGCTGCAAAACCCGTCCGCCCGGATAACCTGAAGCAGCGCTGGCCAGCCTGAGAGTGCCATGCAAAGCCCAGCATGCACAGGTGTATCTCCGGCTCTGGGCGCGCGGCGCAGGGTGGGGGCCGCAGAATCGCAGCCACTGCGGGAGACCGCAAAAAAAGGTAAGGCGGAGCTGGAAAATGGGTTCAAGCAAGCCGGCAGCGGCGATAAAATATGCCCATGATGTATCGCTCTACCGTCGCACCAGTCCATCCAGCGCTGATTTCTTTCTTTCTGTCTTTTTCTCTCTCGCGGCGGCTTTTCCCGCCGTTTCACCGGGCCCCGCTGCGGAGGCTGAGAAAACGGCCGAGCTAAACCTGCACCGCCGAGCAGTTGGCAGAAATTCACCTTCATCAGGCTTCTGTCTGAGCCTCGTCCTCGTTTCATGCGGACGCAGCTGATACAGTCATAGAAGGCTTGCCAACGCCGAACAGCTATAGAAAAGCCACAAACGCCTCCTTTTCTGCGTGGCGGGGAGAAACGTCCGGTGGCCGCGGCTGCAACTCCGCCGTGGTTAGCCACAAAAGGGCCACAATGCGCTTCAGCCACAAATTGGCCACATTGCACTGCAGCCACGGAAAACTGAGTGAAGAAGCAATCCAGACTTCCAGCTGCAATCGGTTTTGTTCAGGATGATGAGGCGGCTCGGAGAAAAATCAACTTCGCCGGCGCATTGGCCACACCAGGCCCAGTCGCGCGCCCACACCACTATCTTCCGGCCCTAGCCACCACCAGATAGGGCCAGATCCTCTCGAGCACCACTCGGTGCTGGCAGCATTATCCGGTCTTTCCGATCTTTCCGATGTTCTGAATCCAGCACATGCTGACTTCGGTATACTGTCTCCCTGGAATCCACGTGACCATCCCCATCTGAACTACCCCCACTGTGCCTGACTGTCTCTTGCCTGCCTGGCCCCAGGCCCGCGCCCTGTCGGCCCCGATCTGTGGTGTGTGGTCTGGGGCCCGTCTGCTGCGGAGAGACGGCTTTTCTGCAGGACGCCGCTCTCGAAGCAACTGCTGAATCCGCCAGTTTCATCACTTGCAGCCTTCAAAAATCGTCGTCCGCAGCGAGGTCATTCCACGGCGCCGCCGGCTGCTCAGCGTGGCCCTCGATTCCTCGCGGCTTCTTCCCGCGACGGGATTCGCCCCGGTATGCTTGCACGCCGAGCGCCAGCGCAGCCCGGCGGTGAACCTCGCTCTGGTGGTCCTTGTCACGTGCGCCGCCCTCCCTGGCCCCAAATGGCTCCCGCGTTTCCACCTCCTCCACGATACCCTTCACCGCTGTCTAGACTCCCGACTGTCCGGCTTGTTTCCGTCAATTGACCAATCTCGTGCCTGGCTGTCGTTTCCTGTCTCTGTCCTGTCGCTTCTGCTCCCGTCCGGCTCAAGCCTGCGTCGCCCCGGCCTTTTCTCTGTCCAGCCCCTGGCTTGCTTATCGCCCAATCTACTTATCAGCTGCCGCTGGGAGAATCCCTCAACCATCTTTCCGTTCATCTGCCCAGAAGCGCCGCCTCGCCCTCCGCACTCCCCCGCACTCCTCGACCCGACCTCTGGATCTCCTCTCCGCCAGTCCAGGTCAATCTTGCATGCCCAGATCCGGTGAGCCCTTCTCGACTTCCATCAAGAAGCTGACCCTCAGCACCCCCAGCCTGCTGCTCGCCCCGAGCCTTGCCTGTCTCCCTGCCTTCCATGGCCCCATCTAACATATTGAAAAAACTTCATTTGACCAGAAGCAACCAAAGCCACAACTCTCCTTCGCCGTCCGAAAAGTCTATGAACTATTATCCCGCCCAGCAGCTCGACCACCTGCAGCAGTACCAGGCCGACGCCTCCCACCAGATGCAGCCCCAGCAGAACTTGGCCCAGCCCCAGCCCCAGCAGCCCGTACAAGCTCAGCAACAGCTTCAGCCTCAGCAGCAGTACGTGCTGCAGCCAGCGGTCGACGCTACCCACCAATCGAAAAAGGCCGCCGACGAAGATGCCATCAGCCGCTCGCTCTTGCCTCAAAGATCAACGACTTCAAAGGGAAAGTACTCGCTCGCTGACTTCCACATCATGCGTACCTTGGGCACGGGCTCCTTCGGCAGAGTGCATTTGGTGCGTTCCGTCCATAACGGCCGCTACTACGCCATCAAGGTCTTGAAAAAGCAACAGGTGGTCAAGATGAAACAGGTGGAGCACACCAACGACGAGCGCAGAATGTTGAAGTTGGTCGAGCACCCGTTTTTGATCAGAATGTGGGGCACCTTCCAGGACTCCAAGCACTTGTTCATGGTCATGGACTACATCGAGGGTGGAGAGCTCTTCTCCTTGTTAAGAAAGTCCCAGCGCTTTCCCAACCCCGTGGCTAAGTTCTACGCTGCCGAAGTCGCCTTGGCCTTGGAATACTTGCACTCCCACGACATCATCTACCGTGATTTGAAACCCGAAAACATCTTGTTGGACAGAAACGGCCACATCAAGATCACAGACTTTGGTTTCGCCAAGGAGGTGTCCACAGTGACTTGGACATTGTGTGGTACTCCCGACTACATTGCTCCTGAAGTCATCACCTCCAAACCCTACAACAAGTCTGTCGATTGGTGGTCTTTGGGTGTCTTGATCTTTGAAATGTTGGCTGGTTACACCCCCTTCTACGACAACACGCCCATGAAGACATACGAGAAGATTTTATCCGGCAAGATCCATTTCCCAAGCTTCTTCCACCAAGACGTGATTGACTTGTTGTCCCGTTTGATCACCGCAGACTTGTCTTCGAGATTAGGCAACTTGTTGAACGGACCTGCAGACATTAGAAACCACCCGTGGTTTGCCGAAGTTGTGTGGGAGAAACTCTTGGTCAAGGATATCGAAACTCCATACGAGCCTCCCATCACCGCAGGTGTGGGAGACTCCTCCTTGTTTGACCATTACCCTGAGGAGCAATTGGACTATGGGTCGAACGTTGAGGACCCCTACGCACACCTTTTCATTGAATTCTAGGCTCCCACGAAACGAAACGGGGCCACCACTGCAACGCGCTTGGCAACACTTGGCTATTCATTTGAAAGTTCTTTTATATTACAAATTAAAGCTATTATACACTGCAGGTTGCCCTGCACGTCAAAACGCCACGTTCTTGCGCCGTTCACAACAACATAAGCGTCTTGAATGATTTGATATCTTGAATGACTTGATATGGATGGCTGCAGCCGGCGAGGGATATCGGATTCTGCGACCGCCGCTTCTATGACCGGAACACTCTCTTGCACTCCAAGCACACGTAGAAAAGAATCATGGAGGTATCTTTTCTCTTTTGTTGCGACTGAAAAAACACACACTCGTGGTTTCCACAATGAGGGCAAATCTTGTCGGATCTTGGCAACGTCGGATCAGCACCAATGTCCTGGACAACACCGGCCGTTTCACCAATGTTGGTGATCAACTCATGACGGTAGACCTTGGGATTTTCAGCCAACTCCGTGTAGTCGCAGTTTCGGCAGGAGTAAAGAAGTCTAGAGTTGTCCTTGTCCTCTCTGGGATACAACATATTGTTGCATTCTGCACAGAAACGGAAGGAGGCCATGGTGTGTGGAGTAAGCAGACAGTTGGTGGTGATCGTGGTTTATGGCGTGGACAATTGTGCCGCGCACTACCTCTAAAACGAGTCAGCGCTTCGAATTTCCAAAACAAAACTTGGATTCACAAGTGCCGTAGACGGGAGTAATCATGATATCTTTTATAGACCCAATTTCTCTGGATTCTGGCCTGTTTGTGTGGTGCTGTTGAAAGCCAGGTCTACACCCGTGCATCCGGCGAGTGAGAACCATATTAGCATAGTGAGAAACACGAAAAAATTTTCGAAACCTAGAACACCAGAACATGTTGCGTCACATTGCCAGACCGGCCACCAGAGTACTTGCCAGAAGCAGTCTCCGCTGCTCTGTGCGTCTCAACTCCACTGCCGAGACTGTGGCTGCACCTGTGGATCCCAAGATTGCCCAGATTGTCGACCAAATCTCCACCTTGACCTTGTTGGAGACATCAGCATTGGTTACGGAATTGAAGACCAGACTCAACATCTCCGACATTGCACTTCCAGCTGCCGGTTCGGCTCCAGCTACCGCTGCTCCCGTTGAGGAGGAGGTGAAGGAGGTTGTTGAGGAACAGACGATTTTCTCCGTCAAGTTGGAGTCCTTTGACGCCAAGGCCAAGCCTAAGATCATCAAGGAGGTCAAGGGCTTGTTGGGTTTGTCGTTGGTGGAGTCGAAGAAGTTTGTTGAGGCTGCTCCTAAGGTCTTGAAGGACAATGTTGCCAAGGAGGATGCCGACAAGATCAAGGCCACCTTGGAAGGTTTGGGAGCTAAGATCACTTTGGAGTAGGTCTTTTGGAGACATGGTTCATACATTCATACATCTTGTACATATGTGACTTTTCTGTAGAGTTCAGTCTGGCTCCCCATTGTTCTCGCCTGGTGTCTATTTGGCCTCAATCTGCCTTCTTGCGCTGACTTTTCCACACTATGCTCTCCATGACTATGGCATAGACTTGGAGGCGGCCGCAGCCAGTAAAAGAAACACAGCTTATACAAGGGTTTTGATCGGATTGAATGCATTTCATCTGATTCCAATTTATTCTCGACCTTGAAGAAACATAATCGTCAGTAGTTTGCAGCCTGGTGAGAAGTTGCGAAATCGTTATCAGTTCAAAAGCCCACCGACCACTGCCACAATGTGGAAACGTCAAATTCAAGAAACAAGCCAGAAAATCACATCCAGACCATGTTCGCAAAGTCTAGCTTTGCACGAATAAATTGAAAGCCCTAATCTGATCTGGGACTTGTGGTAGACCTGCACATCTCCAGGTACCCCATTCTTATCTAGAGACAAGGCATTCTCCCTGCCAATGTTCCGCCTACCCATAGAGCTAGATGTTTCCAAGAAGTTTGATGACAGAAGCGAGATTAAGCCCTGGCTAGCGGCTGCATACGAGCAATGGAAAGTGGCCATCGCCATCGAGCGCTCAGACAGCATCAAGGTGGTGTTCCGGTGTCGCCTGGGCCCTGGTCTGTGCCCGTTCAAGATCCGTGCCAACTACTCAATTCGAAGCAAGTTGTGGTCGATGCTGATGATATGCGACCTACATAATCACAAGCTAGCGAAGGCGGTATTTGTGCCCATTGACTGGCGACCCAACGAGCAAAGCACACCCGCCAACAAACGAGAAGACGCCATTCCAGAATCCTTGCACGAAGCAGCAGGAAGCATGAATGTGTTTGTCGGAATCAAAAAGCCAACGCCGCGTGCTAGCGACAAGTATATCGACCAATTGATGAAAGGCATGAGCATGGAAGTGGCCCAGGTGGTTGCAAACAACATCTGGAACAACAGCGTGTTGGCGCCAGAGCAGAAGGACGCAGTAGTGGCCCGCTTTGTCGCCGAGATGATGGACGAGTACCTTCATGCCGAAACCAAGAGTTCTGGCTCGTTCTCCAACATCCCACTCACGCCTCTCCTCAACGACGACGACGACTCCACGCAATTGCCTGCTTTAGACACCCGTGACCGGCTGCTGGGGCCACTCCCGTCATTTGACTCCATTCAAACTCATCTCCCGCAGCTGGTGGCAATTCAGGAAAGCGCATCCACCACTCTCAACCCAGTGCAATTGATGAAGTCACACGACTTGAGCGACTTCAAGGTCGACAACCTCAATTTCAGCAACACAATGTTATCGCTACCATCGTACGGGCCAACAGCACCGCTGCCGCCCGAGCGAAATGATTTGGGGGTGTTTCATGGGCTCCCGTCCATGTACTCGGCCTGGCCAAGCAGCAGTGCGCAACAGGAGATCTGATGAAGATATGATGGCGGTTTGTGATGACCAGACCGAATGGCAGAGCATGGCCTGTTTTGTGAGATGAGCTTGAAAAAGTTAAAAATTGGAGTTGCCCCTGGTTTCGCCTGTTTCTGGAAATCTCAATGACTAGCGACTGCAAAATTGTACTTGGGCGCGAATTGGTGGCATCTGAGGTCCTGCGTTTACCGCGACCAAAGATCCAGACGACATCCAGTACTCCACACCCAGTCATGAGTTTTGAAAGCGGATTCGGTTTCGAGACCCTCCGTGGGTCGGTGCTTTTGATCCCGGCAGTCTCGATAGCCAACATCCCCCAATTGACTCTAGATCTCGTGCTACACTCGCTTGACTTTGCGAAGGTGGCAACGCTCTCGGACCAGTACCTATACCCGTTTGTATCTCCAGTTGACTACACCGCAGACTCACCTCAACCACGAGGCGTATCCTTTGGTTTGGAGGTGTACTTTTGCAAGGAAAAGAACATAACTCTCGTGCAACAGCGGGCCCCGTTGATGCCAGGACACAGCGGCAAGCACATCACCGAGGTTCTCGAGCCGTTCATCAAGTCAGCGGACTTCAAGCACATCATTCTTTTGAACCTGTTAGACGCCGGCACTACTGACGGTGCTCTTTCCGGCACGATCAAGGTGTTCACCGGGGAAGATGCCCTCACGCACTCTATTGACTCACTCAAGATCTCTGAGCCTGGTGTTCAGTCTTTGGTGACTCTTCCGGAGTACAGCAGTCCATTTGCCAGGCTATTTGTGGATAAAATCACAAAAGTCGCTCTGCTCAGCATGTTGGCCATCTACGCCTACGAAGGAGACAACTTCCCAGATGCGTACGCCATGTGCAGCAAGCTCTCGGAGGTTCTACAGTTTGGCACAGTCGACTGGAAAACACCCGTCAGCTGGTTCGGTGTCTACGGCGATAGGGAGACGCCTCTGGCCATGGAAGACGGGTTGTATGGGTAGGGGTTCAAACAGCTACTGATGATAGAAAATATATTACGCACGATGGAGAATTATGTGCTCTGCGCTGGCTTTGATGTCTATAGAATGTTCGTAACTTATTGGAACGCTGCGGAGCTCGAGTGGTGGCCAAGCAGCTGCGGGGACTGTAGACTAAAGGAATGGCTGATTCAGTCGAACCCTGGTAGTTTCCAGTCTTTGAGAAGCTTGAGCTAGTAGTTCAAGGCGTATTCGATGGCGGCGGTGTAGCCGTAAACACCCAAGCCGGCAATGACGGCAATGGCCTTATCCAGAAGGTACAGGTGGTGTCTGAAGGGCTCTCTCTGGTGGACGTTGGTGATGTGAACCTCGATGAAGGGTATGGCGGTAGCCAACAAAGCATCACGGATGGCCACGGAGGTGTGTGTGTAAGCTCCGGCGTTGATGATGATGAAGCCCACGCCCTGCTGCTTTGCCTCGTGGATTCGGTCAACAATGAAGCCCTCTGTGTTGTTCTGGTACGCAAAGAACTCGGCACCCTCGTACTTGGACACCTGAGCGTGGGCCTCCGCTTCGATGTCTGCCAAGGTGGTGGTACCGTATTTCTCGGGCTCTCTGGTGCCGAGCAAGTTCAAGTTGGGGCCATTGATGAGTAGGACTTTTTTCACCATTTTGCGCTGTGTATATTGTGATATGGCGGTTGACGCTGGCCTGCTTAGTGCTACGGTGGAGAGTTGCAAGCTTGCGCGGATAAATGGACCAAGCACTTCGCCGCAGCCCCGAACCAGGTGCTAGAGGTCACAAGACCTGGCGCAGACTCGAGGAGAACTGCCATTTTGGCCCGTCATATTTTCTATAGAGCTACGTGGTCTTCCCGTAAACACTTGCTGCGATCTTGACTCAAAAATCCGGTGGCTTGGGTGGTTTTGTCTGCCTATTTCCTGCCCTGGCGCCCATTTCAGCCCGGCGTGGGCCCGCAGCACGCATGCGTCCAGTTTGCAACCACGGCTGCAAAGACGGATCTGCAATAAAGAAAACGGCGCTATCGAGAGATCGCTTGCCACGGACTTCGAGCCCGTGTTGTTGACATTTTTTGTTCTCTCTGCAACGCCGCCTCCCGTCGTGGCAGGCTATAGTGGCCAGCTGGGAGTCAGCCTCGTGATACGCACCCTCGCCAACCGCATATATAGCCTCCGTCGCAAGCAGCCCCGAAAGCCCTTACGACAGCAATCGCCCCCGCAGACTTGACAATCGACTTCAGCAGCGCAAAATGAGCAGCGAACAAAGCAAAACTCCTCACGGCAAGCACGGCGACTTTGCCGAAATCGAGAAACTGAGACCTGCCTTCAGCGGTCTCAACTGGGAGGTCACCCAGCAACCCACCACCGACTGGAGTCCAGGACAAGGCGCCAACTCCGACGAGTGGAAGGAGCACAAGAAAGTGGCAATTGACCCCTACGGACCAGACAGACTGCCCGTGGACAACTACAAGATGCTCATTTCGGGGATCACCCCCAGACCTGTGGGATTCATCTCGTCCATGGACGCCAAGGGCACCCGCAACTTGGCTCCGTTCTCGTACTTCAACGTGGTTGCCAACGACCCGCCCATCTTCACCATCGGCGTTTCTCGTGGCACCGGCAAGAACAAGGACACGGCGCAGAACATCTTGGACACCAAGGAGTTGACGATCAACATCATCAGCGAGTGGTTCGTAGAGGCTGCAAACTTCTGTGCCATCGACTCGCCCCCAGACACGGACGAGTGGAAGTTGAGCGGCTTGACGCCCTTGGACTCCGACAAGGTCAAGCCGCCTCACGTGGCGGAGAGTGCCCTCAGTGTCGAGGCCAAGTTGGTCCACCACCACGAGTGGAAGTCCCGGGCCAACCCCGACAACACAAGTGCAGTGTTGTTGATCGTGGAGGGCGTGAACTTCCATGTTCGTGAGGACATACTCAACGAGGACAAGAACGTCATTGACATTGCCAAGTTGAAGCCTGTGGCCAGATTGGGCGGGATCACCTACGCCACGATGGGCCAGGGCTTCGAGATTCCCAGACCAAGCTACGAGAAAGAGGCTGCCAGCGAGTTCACCAAGGCGCTTTTAGACAAGAACTAAGCTGCCGCTCGACCCTTTTCGCCTGAAGCTTACCTCTAGACTTTGGCTGGATCTCGGCGGCTGCAACTGGCACATAGCTGCGAAAGTGGCCGCTGCGCATAGGCGCTGAACCATGGCCGAGTGCCGTATCGTCTTATGATAATTGAAATTGTTGAGGATGAACGCACGCTTCTGGATGCTCTGGCGTGTGGTTTCCTGGAGCCTTTTTCCGGGTTCGGCCTTCTGTTGCAATTCGGTATCTACCTCCATCCTGATCTTGGCTGTAGCTGAAACTCACTATGCGCGGACAATTTAGCCGAGGATCAACCCCACCTCCGGACCACGAAAGATGATGATTGGCTCCGTGCAAAGATGCATACGCCACTGTATCTTCGAAAAGTATCAGCCTTACTACTTGCAATCATCTACAGGTTATAGCCGGGTCTTATCGCTTCAACACTAATTTACGGATACCCCACGTCCTGCATTAGTGTGCCGTGTCTCTTGACGCGCGCAGTACGGACCGACCTTATCTCCTAGGCGAGCTGTTATTTCCGGGGCCGACCACCCACACATTTAGGAGTTTTTGAAGATGTTCTCTGAGCTGATGGGGTCACACAGGACGCATTATGTTGCCAACACCAACAGCTAAGGCCAGTAATCGGTGGAAATGCTTACTGGAGTTTGAAACGAATTGCCACTTTAGGTACCGTAGGCGTGCACCACCTGCAGGACATGATTTCCCCACCTTGCAACCACGGTCCATCTTCAATGTGCTACAAATATATAAGGTTCTGATTTTCCGTTGACTGTGGAGCCGAGCACCGAAAACCGCCCCTTTTCGAGACCTTTTCCACCATGTCAATTCCGTTCGCCGCAGAATCAAAAATAAGAATCTTCGACGAGTTTGCAGCTTACTTCCCAATAGACCCTTTCGCCGTCTCCGAAGCCTCACCGCTTGAAGGAAGCAAAAGAGATGGATACTCGGCGATCTACAGAAACAAGAGCTCGCAGGACGGCTTGGTTTCTGTCCCTCACCCTTCCATCACAACATTGAAGGATGTCTTCGATGTGGGCGCTGCCAAGTTCCCCACCAAGCCTTGCTTGGGTGTTCGTCTCCCTAATGCGGACGGCACCCTCGGAGATTACGTGTGGGAGAACTACGCCGAGGTCGAGACCATCAAGAATAACTTCGGTGCTGGCATTTTCTTCATTTTGAAGAACAACCCCTTCATCACCGACTCAGAAGCCCACAGCAAGATCGAAAATCACCGTGCGTTGGTGGAGAAGGGCGAGATGTCCTTCATCACCACCTTGTTCTCCCATAACCGCAGAGAGTGGTGTATTGCCGACTTGGCTTGCTCCGCGTACTCGCTTTCCAACACCGCTTTGTACGATACTTTGGGTCCGGACACTTCCGAGTACATTCTCCATATGACCGAGTCTCCGATCGTGATTAGCTCCAAAAACAAGATCGAGATTCTCATCAACTTGAAGAAAGACCACCCAGACACCCTCTCGAACCTCATCACCCTTGTGCTGATGGAGCCGCTCTCTCCTTTGGATGACAATCTTATCGAGTTGGCTCGTGAGCAGAAAATCACTCTTTATGATTTCGACCAGGTCGCCAAGTTGGGAGCTTTGTCACCTATTCCATTCATCCCACCAAGACCAGAAACGGTCTACACCATCTCTTACACCTCAGGTACAACCTCGATGCCCAAAGGTGTTGTTTTGACTCACGCCAATGCTATCGCAGGCGTGACGTTCTGTGGTCTCAATGTCAAATTGTTTGACAATCCCAGATACTACTGTTTCTTGCCTCTTGCGCACATTTATCAAAGAATGGCTGTTGCCTTTGCCTATTTGATCGGAACAGCAATTGGTTTGCCCCAGTCTCCTTCACCCTTGACTTTATTGGACGACGTGAAATCGTTGAAGCCACACACTTTGGCCTTAGTCCCTCGTGTTCTCAATAAATTCGAGGTTGCAATCAAGGCTCAAACGGTCAACAACTCAGAGAAGCCCTTATTGCAAAGGTTGTTTTCCAATGCTGTTGCCATCAAGTCACAGCGCCAGCTGGCAGTTGACGGAGCAGATGGAAAGCACCTTTTCTACGACCGCTTGATTGGCTTATTGAGAAAGAAGATGGGTTTCCAGAACTTGGTCGCAATGAGCACTGGTTCTGCCCCTATCTCGCCAGAGACTGTCAAGTTCTTGAAGGCCGCGTTAGATGTTGGTCTCACTCAAGGTTATGGTCTCACTGAGACCTTCGCTGGTGTTTGCAGCTCTTTGGCTTTCGAAGCCAACCCGGGCTCTTGTGGTGCCATCAGCATTACGACTGAGATGAAATTGAGAGATCTCCCAGAAATGAACTATACTTCGACTGACGAAGGTGGTCCTCGTGGTGAGTTGATGTTGCGTGGGCCCCAAATCTTCAAAGAGTATTACAAGAATCCAGAGGAGACCGCTAAGGCCATCGATTCTGAAGGCTGGTTCAGCACTGGAGATGTGGCTCGTGTTGAAGAGAAAACCGGAAGACTTTACATCATTGATAGAGTGAAGAACTTCTTCAAGTTGGCCCAAGGTGAGTACATCACTCCAGAGAAGATTGAAAACACATATCTTTCATCCTTCCCTGTTTTAGCTCAACTTTATGTTCATGGCGACTCAGTGCAAACTTTCTTGGTTGCAATTGCCGGAGTGGACCCTGAGGTTATCGTTCCATTCTTGAAGAAGAAATTCAACAAGACAGTCTCCACTAACGAAGAAATCGTTGCTGCTTGTAATGAGCCTCAGATGAAGCTAGCACTTTTGAAGGCAATGAACGCTTCCGCAGGAACTCTGCTTCAAGGCTTCGAGCGTGTGCACAACATCCGCTTTGACATTGACCCCTTCAAGGTGGAGGACGAGGTCATTACTCCTACCATGAAGATCAAAAGACCAAATGCTTCTAAGTTCTTTAAGGAAGATTTTGACAGAATGTACGGTGAGGGCTCGTTAATTAGAACACAAGACTCAAAGTTGTGATTAAGCGTGAAGTGTTTATTTAGAATTAAACATATTTATAGGGGTTCAAGATTCCGTTTGGATCGTAGTGATTTTTGATGTCCTTGATCATGCGAATCTCGAGGTCGCTCTTAGAGTAACCGATGTAGTTCTTTTTCTGGAAACCCAACCCATGCTCGGCGGAAATAGAGCCCTTTTTGGATTGAATCCACTCGTAAACAAAAGGCTCCAAGACCTTCTCGATGTCCTTGTTATACTCACGAACGCAAACGTTCAAATGCAAGTTTCCGTCACCGATGTGGCCGTAGCCAATAGCCTCCACCACAGGCTTGGCATCGGAGTCAAAGTCTACCAAGTCTGCTTCGGCCAAGCGCTTGCTGGCATCTTCCACCAAACCGTACAAGTCAGACAATGGAATGGAAACGTCGTACTTGTAGACTCCGCCAGCCATAGCGGAGGCTTCAGGGATAGACTCTCTCCAGGACCACAAAGAACGCAATTGCGTTTCATCTTGTGCAATGATTCCGTCGTCCACCAATTCCTCTTCCATGGCATTACCCAAGAAAGTCTCGAGCTTCTCCATGTCATGGTCTCTGTTGGATCCGCTGGTCTCAATCAAAACGTAAAATGGGTACTCACCGCTTTCGATAGGATGGTCAGCTTTCAAGTGACGGGCAGTCAAAAGCTGGGACTTGCCGTCCATGAACTCAAAAGCGGAAAGAATCTCCGACAACTCTCTGCGAGCGCCAACAAAGACTTTCTGGACAGCTTCGTAGGAAGAGACAGCCAAGAATGCAACATTTGTAGCCGTAGGACGAGCAGGACACAAGATGGAGACACCTGTGATGATACCAATGGTACCTTCGGAACCAATCAACAACTGCTTCAAGTCGTAACCAGTGTTGTCCTTTCTGAGAGCGTCCATGGAATTGTAGATGGTTCCGTCAGGGAGAACGGCCTCAAGGCCCAAGACGGTGCCGTGCAAGGAGCCGTAACGCAAGAGTCTGAGGCCACCAGCGTTAGTAGCGACAACACCGCCAACGTGACAGGAGCCTTTGGCACCAAGGTCCAAGGGGAAGATGTAGCCGTTTTCGGCCAAGAAGTTGTCTGCGTTTTCCAAAATCACACCGGCGTCACACTTCAAGATTCCGCTGACGTTGTCGAAGGAACGGATCTTGTTCAAGTTGGCGAGGGAGATGATGATCTCGTCGAAGATGGGGTTCGAGCCGCCGACCAAACCGGTGTTTCCGCCTTGAGGCACCACTGCCAACTTCTGGTCGTTACAGTACTTGAGGATCTCAGCCACCTGCTCGGTGGTTTTGGGCTTCAACACCAACTTGGACTGGCCCTTGTACTTTCTCATCCAGTCCTCGTTGAAGAAGTCGAGATCAGCTTCGTTGGTGATGACGTAGTTGTCTTCCTTCAACACCGAACGAAAAAAGTCTAAGTCGCCACTGTCTAGCGTCTTGTAGCGGTCGTCTCTCTTGACCTTGTCTGAGTATGTCTCAGCAGTGAGGGCCACAGACTTGGCAGCGGAGTACAACCTGCTGGCTCCAACGAGTCTGGGCTGCTGTCTGAGGCTGCTGGAGCATGTGAGGCGAGAAACACGGCCAGCTAGCGCCAAGCTTCTCTTCACGAACATAGTGTGGGGTCGTAGAGATGAGGTTTCCAATGAGTCGTTTTTCCTGTGCCTTAGTGCGACCGAGTCAGCCTATATGCTGTAGGAGTAGGTGAGCGGAATTAGCAGCCACGGCTAATATATCGAAAAGACGAGATTTCCAAAAGCAAGACCTCAAATTGTAAATCCAGCCTTTTTAATTGTAAAACCAGCGTTCTTAGTGCCTCACGCCATTTTTATTTTTTGTGGTTATCTCGACGCAACTTCGTAGACTCTCGGCGCTGCAGTTGACTATGTGTCGGTACCTCAGAGAGCCAATCGGAGAGCCACCATACCATCTTGTTACGATAACCATACGGTTCATTACATCGTTGCTCACTAGAAAGTCCAAGAGCCTGGTTCCTGCCCCGCTCTCTCCGTTATCCTTGAAGCCTTGTTGCACATTCGCATAGTCTCCAGAGGCATTGACTTGCCCCACTCGCCAGGCCAAGATATGAGGATGGCTGGCTTTCTTGGCAATGCTCTTGTGTTCCGCAAGAAAGTGTCGTAGAATTTCTGGGATCTCCTCTACGCTGTTCAAGGGCACGTTACGTGCTTGGAACCTCGATTTCCGGTCCACGATGACCAGCGACTCGTTCCAGCTTTTGACCGTAAGCCACCTTCGAGACGGAGGGCCGAAAAGCTTCATCTGAGAGATTTATGGGACGAGCCGTTCAATTGAGAATTGTGGCCAAATGGAAAGGCGGTCCTGACTCCGTTGGAGAGGAGAGACGTGCTCTCTAGAATGGTTGCAAGTGCGCACTAGTAGACTTGCACGTTCGTGCTTAGCACCGCCTCGCCTTATTATAATCGCAAGAAAGGACGAGCTGTTGAATATCAGAGCCCATTTTGTTCCCCCTCTTCAACAGAAAGGAAGATCCTAGCGTCAATTTGCAGACCTAAGGTTTCTGGGATACTACCCAACTTTGGGTGTGCGCACGACCGGATATGAAAAAAGCGAGAAGCGAACTTACAACTCACAGGCAACGCCATGATCTACTTGAAGACCCTACTTAACGTCATAGACAACTCGGGGGCGCAGGTCGCCGAATGCATCAAGGTGCTCCGCCACGGTCCTCGAAACTTCGCCAAAGTTGGTGACGAAATCACCGTCGTCATCAAGCAAGCGAGACCGTTGAACTCCGAAATCACAGGCCAGAGTGCCAACAACAGAGTCAAAAGAAGAGACATCTGCCGCGCAATTGTGGTCAGAACGAAAGCCCCTTTCCGTAGACCAGACGGCTCCGTCATACGGTTCGACGACAATGCGTGCGTGTTGATTAACAAGAACGGCGATCCTTTGGGCACCAGAGTGTCGTCAGTGGTAGCGAAGGAGTTGAAGGCTTTGGAGTACAACAAGATTGTCGCCTTGGCTCCAAAGGTGTTTTGAAGGAGACGAGAGTTGTTAGAAGAGAAGCGGTTTGGTCATGTAAATATCTGCATTTGGGTCGAAGGTCACATGGTGCATGGACGCACCAACGACGACACAGCAAAGACCCAAAACATAATAGAAGGAAACAAGAACGAGCACTGACTCATTCAGTGACTGTCGTAGACACCATCGACATAACGGCAAAGTATGACAGTTCTGGCGTTGCTCCACATCTCGTACGTTGGCAGCCGCGCGTAATTCTGAGCACAGTGACTAATTTTTTTACGTTTACGTAGAAGCTGTCTGGAACACGTCCTACTGTACGCTGAACAAGAAGCCATGGCTGAAGTACAACACGGTGTGGAGAACCTCTCTGTCAAGGAGGTGCCTCCAAAGCAGGCGGCCCCCAAAAAGGAAAAGAAGAAGGCTCCCCAGGGCAATCCGCTTCTCTTGGACCCTCAGCCAGAGTACATCGACTACAGAATCAAGATGTTTGACGAATTGAAGGCCAAGAAAGACGCCGAGATCGCAGCCAAGGAGAGACTCCCAATCAAGATCACCTTGAAGGACGGCTCCGTCAAAGAAGGTACTGCCTACGAGACCAGCCCCAACGATATCGCTGTCAGCATCGGCAAGTCTTTCGCCGAGAGACAAGTCATTTCCAAGGTTGACGGTGAATTGTGGGACTTGGAGAGACCATTCGAGGGCGACGCCAAGTTGGAGTTCCTCGACTTCGACCACCCAGAAGGTAAGGCTGTGTTCTGGCACTCCTCCGCCCACGTTTTGGGTGAAGCTTGTGAGTGTCACTACGGTTGTCACTTGTCTTACGGTCCACCAACTGAGGACGGTTTCTTCTACGACATGTCCATCAAAGACGGTACTGGTGTTGTTTCTCAGGACGACTTTGGCAACTTGGAGAAGGTGTCCACCAAGGTCATCAAGGAGAAGCAGAAGTTTGTTCGTTTGGAAATGACCAAGGAGGAATTGCTCAAGATGTTTGCCTACAATAAGTACAAGGTGCAGTTCATCAGCGACAAGGTTCCAGACAACACCTCCACCACCGTCTACAGATGCGGTCCATTGATTGACTTGTGTTTGGGTCCTCACATTTTGCATACTGGAAAGATAAAGGCTTTCAAGGTCTTGAAGAACTCGTCCTCTTACTTCTTGGGTGACGCCGCCAACGACTCTTTGCAAAGAGTTTACGGTATCTCCTTCCCAGACAAAAAATTGATGGACGAGCACTTGAAGTTCTTGAAGGAGGCCAGCGAGAGAGACCACAGAAAGATCGGTAAGGAGCAAGAATTGTTCTACTTCAACGAAATGTCCCCCGGTTCTGCCTTCTGGTTGCCTCACGGTACCAGAATCTACAACACCTTGGTTGACATGTTGAGAAGCGAGTACAGACAAAGAGGCTATGAAGAAGTCATCACCCCAAACATGTACAACACTAAGTTGTGGGAGACCTCCGGCCACTGGGAAAACTATAAGGAGAACATGTTTGCATTTGAGGTCGAGAAGGAAACCTTCGGTTTGAAGCCAATGAACTGTCCTGGTCACTGTATTCTCTTTAAGAGTCGTGAGAGATCTTATAGAGAGTTGCCATGGCGTGTTGCCGACTTTGGTGTTGTGCACAGAAACGAGTTTTCCGGTGCCTTGTCTGGTTTGACCAGAGTCCGTCGTTTCCAGCAGGATGACGCTCATATTTTCTGTCAACAAGACCAGATTGAGCAAGAAATTGCCGGTGTCTTTGACTTCTTGCAGAAGATCTACGGTGTTTTCGGTTTCGAGTTCAAGATGGAGTTGTCTACCAGACCTGAGAAGTACGTCGGTGACTTGGAGACCTGGAACCAGGCTGAGAAGAACTTGGAGAACGCCTTGAACAAGTTTATGGGTGAAGGCAAATGGGAGTTGAACCCTGCTGATGGCGCATTCTACGGTCCTAAGATTGACATCAAGATCAGTGATGCCTTGAGAAGATGGTTCCAGTGTGCTACTATCCAATTGGACTTCCAGATGCCTTCCCGTTTTGGCTTGGAGTACAAATCTGACACCAACGAGAAGGAAAATACTCTCGCTAGACCCGTGATGATCCACAGAGCCATTTTGGGATCTGTCGAGAGAATGACCGCCATCTTGACCGAGCACTTCAAGGGTAAGTGGCCATTTTGGTTGTCGCCTAGACAGCTTTTGATTGTGCCTGTTGGTGTCAAGTACTTTGAGTACGCCGAGAGCTTGAGAGACCAATTGGTGAAGAAGCACCACTTCTATGCCGACGTTGACGTTTCGGGTAACACCTTGCAAAAGAAGGTCAGAAACGGTCAATTGTTGAAGTACAACTTCATTTTCATTGTCGGGGAGCAAGAACAGAACGAGAACAGTGTCAATGTCAGAAACAGAGACATTCAAGAGGAGCAGGGAAAGAATGCCACTGTGAAATTTGAGGAGGTTGTGGAGCAGTTGCACAGATTGAAGGACGAGATGAGATCTGACAACAAGTTGGTTTAGACAATAATGAGGGAGATAATTAAGCTTTACTGTTATTCAGTATCTAACCAGAATACTGGATATAGACATTTATGGGCGTAGGCTTTCTATTGTGTGGAATATCTATGGAGATGGGGAAATGGTGAGATTGGAGGTCGCGCAGATATTCGCAACTATTTAAGGTCTAGCCTAGACCCCAGGTTCTTTCGAGGGTCACTTCAGTTGGCTGCAAGCACCAGATATGAGCGATCAAGACAAAACGAAAAGCACGTCTCCAGGTGAGACGCCGGGCCAGGTGACAGTCTTTGGCAGAACTCTCAAGCCTGAAGATGTGCAGCATCTCATGGACTTCTACGAGGCAGACCACAAATTGACCAAGCACGAGCGGGAATTGTTGGCTGACGACATCGCAAGTGCCCGAAACGCATCCTCTCTCTGGGGCTTGTTTGACTGTCTGTTTGCGTTGCTCACCCCGACCTTGTACAAGAAGTACACCGACAGCAAGAAGGGCGTAGAGCTTCCCAAAGGTGTGCGGAGACCGCTCTTCCACCGGCCTGTTCTTTCGGCGGTGTTTGCCACGGGGGTGTATTTCTGGTCGCTCTTCTTCCACAGCAGAAACGAGCAGCAGAGACACATTGGGATCTTGGAGGCGGAGGTGAAGGACGCCCTGCTCAGTGAGGACGAGAGAGAGTCGAAGCAGAGAATGTTGGGGGTGTGGAAAGCGTTGGCGCCGGGCCAGTTGACGCTCTTCTCGTTCTACTACTTGGAGACGGCGGCCAACCCGTCGCTCATCATGAAGAACCCAAAGGAAATGGCGGCAGATCCACATAAGGTGACGTATATTCCTCCCGCAGAGAAGAAGCTCGGGGACCAGCCGGGGACCTTGGACGCGGTAAAGGAGCATCTGGCGTCGCACTGGGACAAGATCAGAGCCGAGAACGGCTTCGCCAGAGACCTCAAGCAGCCACGGTCGGAGCCTGCCTCCAATGACTCGCTCGGCGATGTGCCACCAACTGACGACTCTGCTCCAGAGCTTACGAGCAGCGAGCAGCCCAAGAGCGCTTGGGAGAGACTACGGAAGGGAAATTGAGGCCTGGAGCACTTTCAGCCCAGCGAGAAGGTGATTTTGAGCTTTGGCTTTTTGGTCTTTTCAAAATCAATAGCCTCCAGTTCTTCCCGGCTCCACCGGCCACCCACACTCGGCGCTTCCCCGGATTTTGCAGTCGCGGCCCACTGAAATTCGCATCCAGCCGAAGTTAGCAACCTAAGCACCCACCTTCATCACCAGCCACGAACGTTGTATAGACGAGTAAGCTAGACGAGGTGTGTCCCCAATGTTACTTCGTAAATTTGCAGTGGTCTTTGACTGCTTTGGGTGCGTGAAAAACGGCCACTTTTCGAAGCTGCCGACGCCAGCCTGGACCTTCGTCAGAGCCAAGTCGTCCCGTGCAATCAAAGCAAAATGGTACTACAACACCGACCAGCCGATTCTGAAGCCTGAATGGTACGAATATACCCAGGAGAAGGCGCCGGAGAAGTTCGTGCCGTTTTCGGACTACGACAACGCCCGCCTCGAGCGAGCTTACACCAAGAAAGAGAAGTCTTTGGATGTGCGTGAAGATCGTCTTTTTGCGGTGGACTTCGAGAAAATGCAACTATCCCCTGTTTACTGGGAAGGTCCCGTCTACGAGGTTCGTAGAGGCGAATGGTTCAACACCGACGGCACGCCTCTTGCGCCGGATTTGGCTGAGAACATCGAAAAGTGTTACAACATGTTGAAAGCGTACGATCTCAAAGATGAAGCAGAGAAAGAGTCCAAAAACAAAGGCAGACCGTCGCAAAAGAGAGCAATGGCTGCAACGTTCAACAAGAAATCAAAGACAAGGGAAGCAGAACCAGCGTTCGACATAGATAGCCAAGCCGACATCATGGACTTGGGTAACGGTCAAGCGGTCATCTTCTTCGACAAATCGTCAGGCGCTCTATTCCCAACCAGTCTCTCGGAAATCGAGGTGAACATTTTGCGGTCTTTGCAGCCGAGCAACGGCTTCTTGATGCTGGTGACACCTATCCAGCGAGGCTACACCGAGGGCCTTGACAACTCTGTGCTTGACAGCGTCAAGAACGCCAACGTGAGTTCGTTAACAGACATTTTCCAGAACGAAGTGGCATCCATATTTACCAAAGACACATCCTCGGACTCTTCTTCTGCATCAGACGACTTGAGCGAGAAACCCGACCAAGGGGAACTCCTCAAAAATGTGATCGAAGCAGATTACCAAAACGACCAAACCGAACTGGCATCCACTCGAGACGTTGAGCACTTGGTTTTGTGCGTGCACGGAATTGGACAATTGCTTGGCTACAAATACGAGTCGGTGAACTTCACCCACAGCATAAACGTCATGCGGACAACCATGAGGAACGTCTTCAACAACGAGAAAAAATACCAAGAGTTGGCATACGGTGCCGAATATGACCCCAAGAACGAAGACCAGAAGGTTAACAACAAAATTCAAGTGCTTCCTGTTTCGTGGAGACATCAGGTTTCCTTCCATCCCCGGCAAGTATTCGATTCAGAAAAAGACTCCAACAAGGGCAGACTCCCCAGCATGTCTCAGATAACTGTCGAGGGAGTGAGGCCGTTGCGCAATGTAGTCAACGACGTGGTGTTGGATTTGCTTCTTTACTATCAGCCCTACTACTTGAAGCAGATCATGACTGCCGTTCTGTCTGAACTCAATCGCATTTACAAGCTCTACTGTGAACGCAATCCAAACTTTAAGGGCAAGGTGCATTTGTTTGGTCACTCTTTGGGTTCCGCCATATGCTTTGACATGCTTAGTTCTCAAACAAAGGATATGGAGAGCTACAAGCTTGATTTCGATGTTGAGAATTTCTTTGCAGTTGGATCCCCGGTGGGAATGTTTGAATTACTCAAAATGAAAAACATCCGAGCTCGTGCCGATTGCCCAGAGGAAGACATAAAGGACGCCACCCACTTTTCGTCGCCGCTTTGCAAAAACCTCTACAACATATTTCATCCATGTGATTTGGTGAGCTACCGTTTGGAGTCGTTGGTAGACCCCAAGTTTGCAGATGTCAAGCCCGAAGAGATTCCGTTTGCCCTTCAAGGGCTCAACACACAGGTGCAGTCATTGACAAGCTTGAGTGACGACATTCAAGAGAAGTTTTTCAAAGCTTCAAGCTGGTTCACTAGCAAGAAAAACACTACGGAAATGAAGACTGGGGTTGCAGTGGACGCTGAAAACGCATTGGGAGATATCATTTCCACAATGACAAGCACGCGCCAAAAGGGAACAGGGAGGCAAACGGGAACGGAAACATTCGACAAAGAAGATCTCAGGGAATTGCTCAAGCTCAACAGAACGGGCAGAATCGACTACAGTCTCCCCACGGGAGTGTTCAGCATCGCATTGGTTTCTGCCATCAGTGCCCATATCTCTTACTTTGAGGACGAGGAAACCGTGGGCTTCGTGATGAAGGAGATCTTGAGTTCGGACCTCCCTCCAGTGGAAAAGCGGACGGTCAAAGTCTACGAAACTTCCAGTTCATGATTATCATCCCTTGCAGCTATGTACGTGCGTTACTCCATCAACAAATCATCGATGCTTTGTTCGCTATCCTTCTCAATCAACTTCAACATTCCCTCTGGCAAAATTGGGGTGCCCTCAGCATCCAACACATAACGAAAGGGCATTTCTGTCGATTCGTGCTTGTTGAAGTGGATCTCTGGGTAATCAATGAACTTGATGTCCTCGAACTTTTGTTGCTTTTCAATGATGAGTTGCGTGGTTCTGATCGCTGTGTCGGTGGTCATTTGCAAGGCACCCAATCTGCGGCCGGCAAATCCATACTTCTTTCTCAAAATGCCCGTGCGGTCAATTCTTGGGTGGGAGCCCAAGATTCCGCCAAAGACGAAATAGTCAAACTTGGGCTTGTCCTCTGGAACCAACTCTTCCGTGGCAGCTGGATCAAGCAAGCAAACCTTGCTGTAGTCGAGACCACCGTCGAGGGTGACACACTCGTCGGTAGTCCACTGCAAGCCAAGAGCAAGAAGACGGTCTGGAATGTCCTTCTCTGTGGTGTCCGCAGGAAGAGACGTGAGGATGAGGTTTTCCTTTCCGACGTCGCGGATGATCTGGGAGTATTCAAGAGTCACCCATTCGGAGAATCCCTCCTCCATATGCTCAATGACGTACTTCATTGCTCGGCTCTTCCTACGCTAATGGAGGTCGCTACTCGCATCGCAATGTAGTCATGTTGCGTCACGTGACCATACAAGAGTTGCAAAATCACATACACCCACGTAATACAATACTAGCATGCTACCAATGACCGATTATCTTTTCATTTCATTCTATTAGATGTACAGGTTTACTTCTTGCAGCAGGCAGATGTCTCGGAGAAGGCTAGTCTCGAAGACTTGTCGACGGACAATGTACAAGTGTCGGTGCCAGCTTCGCCGTTCTTGACCTCAGTGGTGGTCTTAGCGTAGGATGGCTTCACGTCGAGGACAGGGTTTTCGGTGAAAAAATGTCTAGGACGCAACATGAGGTCGAAAATCTCAGTAGGCATGACGGGGAAGTCCTCGGGGGCTGGGAAGTGGGTGATACCGAAGGTGTGAAACAAAAGCACGTCTGTGTTCTCGACCTTGTCTGTTCCGTCGCCAATCCACTCTCTCATACCTCTGGCACGGTCACCGGACCATTGAGCAACGTGGTCTCCAGATGGGTACAATCTTCCGTAACCCAAGCCCTCGTCCTTGTATGGAACCACCTCCGTGGTCCAGGCAGCCCATGGAGCTCTCTTTCTCACCAAGGAACCTTCCTTGGCCAAAAGCGGAGAGGCCCAGGTAGAGACCAATTTGTACGAGGATGGCTTTCCTGAGTACTTGTTGATCTTGCTTGGGTTGAAAATGTCCCAAGTTCTGGTAGTGGTGGCATGGGTTAAAGAGTCAGCCACCGTCTTGAAGGTGTTCTTGTGCGCATAGAAGGAGTTACCGTACATGTTTTGAGGAGAGCCAGTTTCACCTGGGCCTGCAGAAGCATCGGATGTGGCGACGGAGTTGTTGTCACCGTCGATTCTGGGGTCCAATCTCAACGAGAACAAGTGCTGGTGGTTGTGGGCATTGACCTGTGGGTAGACCTGAGTACCCCATGGACCAACGTCCTCGTCCTCGGCACAGACGAAGGTATTGAGGATACCAGTCAATCTGATTTCCAACTTGATAGTACCATCTTGTCTGAGGATCCAGTACAAGCAGTACTCGTAGTTGGCGGCGGTGAAGATTTGGGAAATGATCAATTTCTTGCCTCTGGTGACCACTGTTGTCTGGAAATCATCTCTGAAGTCGGAGTGCTTGAACAAGATACCGTCGTCCTCCTCGTGGATGCACATGGCGTTCTTGACAGTGAGAACGTCACCAAACTTGTCTGGGAAGTGAGCGTCCAAGTAGTGAATCACACCCTTGCAGTCACAGCCAAGAGCCAATGGGTTGGTACAGTTTCCAGCACCGTACTCACCAATGTCCAAGGCGTGCTTTCTCTGGTGGGGAAAGTCTGGACAACCGTAAGGGACAATCATCTCCGACAAGGAGATTCTGTGGAAGAGCGGTCTCTCGTTGCCGTGGTCGTTGTACGTCATGTCAGACAAAACAATACCTTCTCTGTAGTTGAAGCCAATGTGGAACTTAAAGTTGGACCACTCCATGACGTGGCCGTTCATCTTGAAAGAAACACCTTCAGGCTGGGTGACATTGTAGGGAGTGGCGTCTTGTCTGAAACCGGTCGGGTTCTCCTTTGTGCCAAACTTCTCAGCAATGTGCTTGGGGTGGAACGAAGAGTGCTTGTGCTTGGACACCTTTCTTCTTCTGTTGGGGATATCGATGTAGATGACCTTGCCCTCGTTCATGTCCACGATGGGGCAGAAATCCAAGGGGTGCGAGTAGTGGGAGTCGTCCTCGTCGGATCTCCAGTACATTAAGGCTTGCTGGAGTCTTCTGGAGGCACCCCATCTCTCGTCGTAGCCAATGGTCCAGGCGTCGCAGTAGACGTTCTTCATTTCCTCCTTTGGAATGCCCGAGAGCTCGCACTGCTTGATGACATTGGCGTCGGTTCTGACGATCTCTTCGGTCAACTGAAGGTCCTGAGGCGTCAAGATGGGCTGCACGCCGTCGGTGGCTCTCGACTCGACCACGGTTTGCGAAGGGATGTCCACCACACCTTCCTGAACACCGTTGACGCCTTGCTCCACCACCACGTAGTAGGCCAATCTTGGAGGCACCGGTCCGTTTCTCTCCTTCCAGTCGTAGTACGCTCTTTTGATGGGTTCTCTCAACGTCACCGTGTTGAACACGATTTGTCTGCCCTTGTAGTGGTTGATAATGATGGCACTGACTGCCTTCATTTCCTGGGGACTGAGCGGGTCCAAGGGGTGGGCTGGGGCCGCGGGGGCCGCCACGCTGGCGGTGGCCTGGCTGGCGATCTGTTGCAATCTTTCCATATTTGGGTTTGTCACGGAACTTCGATGAGGAAATTAGACTTTGGTGGTGGGTGCCATTCAAGCTATATAGTGGAGGGTGCGGGAGCGGTGCGGATCGGTTTTCCCGATCTGGCAAGGGAACACTGCGTTTTGGTGCGGTGGCAGCGCTTGCCGCATTTGGCAGCAGGATACGCACCAACAGCTATCGCCTGGGCTCCGCGCTAGTCTCAAGTGAATGTATCAGTTGGCGCATATTGGCTCTCTTTGATTTTTGTATGCGCTCGATCTGGGTGGTTTCTGCGGTGCCAGAACGCTGACTAATGGTGAGACAACCTGTCCAGATTGGGCCGCTGTGTGCTGTGGTGAGCCCACGGTCTATACGCAGCACGGCTGCAAAAATCCGCCTTGCGGAGCCATTTCACAATGCCACCACGGTGAAAATGCCCGGGACCACCACCATTGACGCGAAGAAGAGCACGCAGAAACTGTCGCCCAAAACTAGAGTGAACACGCGCAAGTTCTGGCGTATCACCGCCGTGATCTGTGCTGGCGTGGTGGTGTCCTGCAAGAGCCTTTCTGTGTACCTGACCATGGCACCCAGCAACACCGATTCGACGAAGTTTAAGTTGGGCATGCCAGCCTCGGTAGGGCACTGCAGAGCCCCAGCTAGAGCGGCTACGTGGACCTTGTAGGTGTAGACTCGGAGCACGTCTGTGGCCGCAAGCACAAAGTACAAGCACGCGAGCATAAGCACCACGCCGTAGGCGGCAACAAACCTCAGGAGGGCGAGTCTGGCTCCGCTGGTCTTGCACGTAGACGTCCGGTCGGCTTTTGCAATCATTATAGCCAAGTTTGTGCATGCGTAGAGCGCAACCGCGCCAAAGACGTGGTCCGTGGTGATGTGTGTGTGCCCAGAGCGCACGATGGTCTTGGTGAAGACGTGCCTTAGACACTGCGGAAGTACCGTGAATGCAATCAAGACACACCCAAGCGCAAGTGCTGCCTTCTGCTTGCACAGAGCTTCGAGTTTGGCCGAAATGGAGCCAGGCCCGGCTGACTGTGATCCTCTGGTGTGCTGGTGGCTCTGGTGCCGGGGATGAGTGGCAAGTGCAAACGAAACCTGCCGTCCTTGCCTTGACTCGATGATCCTCCGAGTCTGGTCTTCTGAGTCCAGTGACTCCGCAGAGGCGCCAATGCTCTTTTCCTGGTCGGTGCACTTTGCCTCGTGCTGGCTCCGAAAGGCCACGGCAAACAAACACACGTAGCCAAGATAGCACGAGGCCACAAGGAGGCCTGCGCAGAGCCCAGGAGCCGCTGAAACGCTTTCCCACTCCGCTGAGTCAAAAGTGGGACAGGCCAGGGCATCCTTCGACAGGTGGTCGGCAACCCATTGCATCACGTGACCGGTGAACTCATCGACGCCAAAGAGAATGTGGTAAGGAACCAAAAGCCAGGCAAGCGACCCCACGCACAAGTACCGCTGGAGCCGTATGAGCAGCGTCGGCAGCGTGCCCCGTGTGACTCGCTGCGCTAGCGACACTAGAAGAACAGCCGCCGTCAAGCCCACACAGACCGTCTTTAGTTTGGAGTCGAGGCCGGCGCCGGTGTATTTTGCAGACGACATTTCGTGCAACTTTTCTGATTTCGAAACGGCTTCAGATCACCAACTTTGGCACGTTGGAACCGTCTCGTAGCGTTCTGGGTGTGTGGCAAGCTCTTCTCAGCAGAGCCAGATGCGTACTTTCTGAAACAAAGATGAAACTTCGGCTGGCGACGCTTGAAATTAGAGAATGGCGAATCTGCCAGCTTTGGATCACGCTACTGGAAACCGCAAGAAACCACTGCTTATAAAAAGCCCAAAATCCGGAAATGTACCAAGGGATGGGCTGCTCGTTTGTCGGCTTGCTCCAGCGTACGATCGTACCGAGACATCCGCGCCTGCCTAGTAACAGCGCACGTCATTACAGTTCCTAAGCGGGCGTTATTAATAGAGGCATTTTACGCACGCCCGGTCTCGATGCGAGCCGGCCCGACCGCCATATAAGAGAAGTACATCAACCTACTGCTGGGGTTTTTCTGGACACTTTTTTTTTGTTAACTCGTGTATTGAAATTGCTTCAAACAATGACTGTTCAATTGCTTACAACTTGTCGTAGTACTCCTCGTAACCTGGAACGTCTGGCTTTTGACCAGTACGCTCTCTCTTGGCTCTGACAATGGCACCAGGCTTGGAGGCTGGGTCGGTTGGGTCACCGGACAAAACGGCCCAGTGGTCGAAGATCATCTGTGGGAAAGCTTGACCACCAGTAGCCTGTCTCAACTCACCGGAGAAACCGAAGGACTCGTTGACTGGCAAGTAAGCCTTGACAGTGAACAATGGAGTACCTGGTCTTTGCTCCTCAGAGATGACTTGACCTCTCTTCTTGTTAAGAACAGAGTAGATACCACCAATGGCGTTCTCTGGACATTGAATCTCAACCAAGAAGACTGGCTCCTGGATAGCTGGCTCAGCCAACAACATAGAGGCGTAGGTGACTCTTCTCATGGTTGGGATGATTTGTCCACCACCTCTGTGGATAGCATCAGCGTGCAAAGTAACATCCAAAATGTTAACTCTGACGGATCTGACGTTCTCACCGAAGATAGGACCCTCCTTGGTAGCCCATTGGAAGGCAGCGACAACGGAGTCCTTGATTTCGTTCAAGTACTGGACGGCCTTAGTTTGGTCAACAACCAAGTTAGGACCGTTACCGTCTGGACCGAAACACCAGATCTTTCTGGCGTCAGTGACATCCCAACCGTGCTTGTCGGCCAAGATTCTGGCTCTGGCCTTGAAGTCGTCTCTTGGGTTGACAACACCAGACTCAATGTCCAAAGCAACCTCCTCGTCCAAAGGTTGAGCCTTGACGTAGATTCTGTTGTGCTTGTTAGGAGACTTGGACAAAGCAATCATGGAAGACTCGGCCTGGACGGTCTCTCTGTAAGAAACCACAGGAGGAGAGATCTTCAATGGGATACCGGCGTGGTCGTTTTGCAAGTCGTTCAAGCAAATCTCCAAATGCAACTCACCAGTGGCAGCAACAATGTGCTCACCGGACTCAGAGATGGAAGTCAAGACACATGGGTCGGACTTGGACAATCTCTTCAAACCCTCAACCAACTTAGGCAAGTCGTTGGCGTTCTTAACCTCAACAGCGACCTGGACGACAGGGGAGACAGAGAACTTCATGACCTTCAAGTTGTGGGCGGTCTCAGAGGTGGTGATGGTACCAGACTTCAACAAGAACTGGTCAATACCAACCAAACCAATGATGTTACCGGCAGGACAGTCGTCGATTTGCTCGACACCTCTACCCATCATCAAGACGGTTCTTTGGATAGACTTCAAGAACAAGTCCTCCTTTCTGCCGACCTCGTAGTTAGGACCTTGGATTCTAACCTTTTGACCGGACTTAACGGTACCAGCGAAAACACGACCGAAAGCGTAGAATCTACCCTTGTCGGAGGTTGGGACCATCTTGGAGACGTACAACATCAAGTCAGCCTTAGGGTCACAGTTTCTGATGGCTTGACAGTGAGCGTCGTCGGAAGGACCCTCGTACAAGGTCTCGGCTCTGTAAGCTTGAGCGGTGACTGGGGATGGCAAGTGGATGACAATCATCTCCAACATGGCGTCGGCAGCTGGCAAGAACTTTCTCATGACAACCTTCAACAAAGCCTTACCCTCCAACTCCTTCTCCTCGGACTTCAAGTTGATCTCCAACTTCTCCAACAAGGTTGGGATCTCGTCCTTCTTGAAGTTCATGATGGAAGAGAACAATCTGAAGATAGGGTCCAAGACAAACATGTTGAAAGCTCTCTCCAAGGTCTTGCCATCGGCGTCCTTCTCCTTGTTGGTCCACTTCTTGGTCTTAGGGTTGAAGAAAGAGTCACCCCACAATCTCTCCATCATCTTGGATCTGTCGACACCGAACTTCTTGGAGTATCTGATGGCGAATTGTCTGACGGTGAAAGCCCAACCGTGCAAACCGGAACCGAAAGCCACGGTACCTCTTTCTGGGAAGACCTGGGCGTCACCGAGGGTAGACTCGGAGTAGGTGGAGATGATGACGTTGACGGACTCAACGGTTCTGGAGAAAGATTGGTACAAGTCCTCCTTGGTGACCTGCAACTCCAACAAGGCTCTGTCGACCTTGTTGATGATGACAACAGGCTTGATTCTCTCCTGCAAAGCTTGTCTCAAGACGGTCTCGGTTTGGACACAGACACCCTCCACACAGTCGACGACAACCAAAGCACCGTCGGTGACACGCAAAGCAGCGGTGACCTCAGAAGAGAAGTCAACGTGACCTGGGGAGTCGATCAAGTTGATCAAGAAGTCGTTACCCTCGGTCTTTTGCTTGATCTCCTTGACGTCGTCGTCGTTCAAGCCAGCGTACAAAGAGATGGCGGTGGACTTGATGGTGATACCTCTCTCCTGCTCATCCTTTCTGGTGTCCATGAATCTGGCGTCACCGGCCTTGGCGGCGGAGATGATACCGGCCTTTTGGACCAAGGAGTCGGTCAAAGTGGATTTACCGTGATCGACGTGGGCAATGACGGAGATGTTACGAACATTCGTAACCTTGTCCATCAAGCCACGGATTTGGTCAATAGTGAAAGCAACTGTCGGTTAGTACGTGCGCTTTGGATAGGCGGGAATCGGGAGCATTCTGGTGCCAAGTCACCTCTCAGCGTGGCAAGGGATTCCGGGTACAAAGAGCGACGGTGGGGACGGGGCAAAAGCGGCGGTGGCTCCAAATTCCGGTTGGCACCGGGCGCAATTCGCCCACGAGCACCGGCAGGGGCTCTGGCGGTGGTACATACCCATTTTGAACTTTTAGTGTGTTTGACTTGAGAGACCAAAAGGAGCAAGTAGGTGAACTTTTTTACAGCTGGCCCACGCACAGGGCATCCTGAGAAAAAATTTTCCTGGGTAAATGCGGCCCCGCGAGGGTAAATGTGGGACCTCGTTACCCGCACCGCGAGGCCCTAGGCGGGGCAGGGGGAGTGAATGGGGGGAACGGCCGGTGCTTGATTGGCGGGTGCTGGGCATTGTGGGGGCATTTCGTGGGGATTTGCCTCTGTGCTCGGACGTGGCCATGTCTGGCGGAGCTGGGCCGCTGCGCGGTTTTGTGTGTTTGTGGTGGCGTGTCCGCTCTTTGTTGGTGCCTTTTCGCTGTGCTGCGGTGCTCAAGCAGGTGGCTCTGTAGCACAGGCGGCCGGTATTCGCAGCCAGGCAGACGGCGCCCAATCTCGCCCAATCACCATTGGGACAGCGCTTCTTCTGGATGGGGAAAAAGGAATTAGAGGCAGGCGCAGGTCAGAAAATGGGAGAAAAAACAGGGTTGGGGTCGGCGGGGGACATGCTGTATTTATAGTGTTGGCCCCTGTTCTGTCTGAGGTCTACACTGTCTGAGGTACCTGGGCCAGTCTTAGTCTGGTCACACCCCATATCAGCCACGTACTGTGACTTTGGTTCAGAAAAATAAGAAAACAAAAAAAGAGAGGTAAGACAACAACTCAGTGACTGTTTTTATTCTGACGCCTTTTGGCTCTTTGGCTTTTGGCTCCTTGGCTTTGTGGACTCATGGCTCAGGCTCTCCGCTGCTGGGGCCTGGTGCGCTTTTGCAGCCTATTCGCAGCCAGGGCCTCTCCTCTGGTTCTGCCAAAGAACACACAAGTCACCAACTTCGAAACCAAAAAAAAAAAGATCGCTTTTTTGATCACCGTGTCATCTTTTTATTTCTGTCGTCTTCTTTTCACATCCCGCCTCCACAGCTCCTACCCTTCACACCGAGACTGCCACTAAGACTCGCTACTGAGACTCACCGAGCCTCACTGAGCCTCTTCACAAGGCCCCACCAACACCGGTTCACACCTCGACTGACCTTCGCCGGGACATCTTAACCGATACTACTTCAATCGGACCGCCAGCCACAAACCTCACAATCTGCCCAAATTTGCCTCTCCCTTCACACCTTATCGTCCTC
This sequence comes from [Candida] danieliae, assembly GCA_030579135.1. Taxonomy (NCBI): domain Eukaryota; kingdom Fungi; phylum Ascomycota; class Pichiomycetes; order Serinales; family Metschnikowiaceae; genus Metschnikowia; species [Candida] danieliae. Next base: position 251,900 of record JAKUAC010000015.1, read on the forward strand.
CCCGACTCACCCTCCTGCAGACGCGGGCAGAGTCAACTAATACATGTACATCTCACCGCCATCTCCACCTCCACCAGCCATGTTGATCACCGTCCTCATCTCGGGCTCGGGCTCGAATCTACAGGCGTTGCTCGACGCACAGGCTGCCGGAAACCTCCATGGAAAAATCACCCAGGTCATCTCCAGCAGCGAAGACGCCTACGGCTTGCAGCGGGCTGCCAAATCTGCGGTGCCTTCCAAAACCCACATCTTAAAGCATTACTACAAAGGCACCACCAAAGACGACAAAGACGTGCGCCGTGCCAAGAGAGAGCAGTTTAACAAAGACTTGGCCAACCTCTTGATCCACGGCAACATCGCCGGCTCCGCAGACTCCACATACACCAAGCCCGATCTCGTGGTGTGCGCCGGCTGGATGCTCATTTTGTCTCCTTCGGTGTTGATTCCTTTGGAGGCCGCCGGCATCTCCATCATAAACTTGCATCCTGCTTTGCCGGGCGCGTTCGACGGCACCCACGCCATAGACCGGGCGTGGAAGGCAGGCCAGGAGGGCCAAATCACAAAAGGCGGAGTCATGATCCACAAGGTCATTGCCGAGGTCGACCGTGGCGAGCCGGTGTTGGTGCGTGAAATCGACATCACCATTGGCGAAACCTTCGAGGAGTACGAGGCCAAAGTCCACTCGGTGGAGCACGAGGCCATTGTCGAGGGTACCAACATAGTGCTCAAGGAGTTGAGGGGCCACTAAGGCTACATAGGCTAAATAGAAGCAGCATAGACACCACTTCGAGAAGCTATCGTGATGTAGACATTGAATATTTAAGAGGCTCTGGTCGCTTTCAAGCTTACAAGTTCTTGATGACTTCCTCGGTGAAATGCTTGGTGGTGGCGGTTCCCTTCAAGTCGCCGGTTCTGTTCTGGGGACCAGAGGCAATGGTCTTCAACACCGCGTTCTCGATTCTGTCGGCCTCGGAGTTCAAGGACATGTGTCTCAACATCATGCACGAGGACAACAACAAGGCGGTTGGATTAGCCAAGCCCTTGCCGGCAATGTCTGGGGCGGAACCGTGCACAGCCTCAAAGATGGAGACCTTGTTACCCATGTTACCGGATGGAGTCAAGCCCAAACCACCAATCAAACCGGATGACAAGTCGGACATGATGTCACCGTACAAGTTAGGCATGACCATGACCACGTCCTTGTAGTCAGCTGGGTCGGCGGTCAACTTAAGAGAGGTGTTGTCCAACAACTCGTAGGACAACTTGATGTCTGGGTACTCCTTGCCGACCTCCTTGGCGGTCTCGACGAACAAACCGTCGGACAACTTCATGATGGAGGCCTTGTGCACCACGAGAACGTGGGGCTTGTTGATGCTCTTGGCGTACTCAAAGGCGTATCTGATGACCTTTTCAGAAGCAGGCTTGGTGATCAACTTGATCGACTGCACAACACCAGGAACAATGGTGTGCTCGATACCGGAGTACTCACCCTCGGTGTTCTCTCTGATCAACACGGTGTCGACGTTCTCGTATGGGGTGTCGTAGCCGACAATCGACTTACATGGTCTGACGTTGGCAAACAAGTTGAAGGTTCTTCTCAAGGTCAAGTTCATGGAGGTGTGGCCCTTGCCGACCGGAGTAGCCAAAGGACCCTTCAAGGCAACCAAGTTTCTGTTGACGGAGTCGACGGCCTCCTGGGGCAACGTGGTCTTGCCGTTGATCAAGAGAGGAGTCACGTCCACGGCCTCCCACTCGATTGGGATCTCGGCAGCAGCGTAGATGTCCTTGACGGCCTGGGAGATTTCCACTCCGATACCGTCACCCTCGATCAAGGTCACGGTGTACTTTCCGTTGGCCTTCTTGGACCCGGTGAATTGACCCGCGATGTACGATCTGGAGAATCTGGGCGCGATGGCCTTGGCGGAGGCGAGTTGTCTGAACATTTTACACAAAGAGAAGTGACACTGGGGGAAGAATTCTGCGGTGAGTGCGTACGGTTGATTTGGGGTTAGGGGACGAAAAAAATCGATTTCGGCGATCCAATCAGCGCGCGCGAAGTTGCTCGGGGCCGATGTTGGTGGTGGTGCGGGAGGGGCCGGCTGAATTTTGGCTGCGCCGTTTTTTTCCGCTTCAGAAAATAAATGGTTGTGTTTCTTGGTGTTCGGCGACATGATTGGCCGGTTTTGTTTTGTGGAAAATCCTCGGGGGCACCAGTTGGCTGCTCCTTCTGTCTCCCTTATCTGGTGCTCTGATCGGTAGGGTGGTAGGTACTCCGGTGCGACTGCAAATAGCCACCATAAGACTCCTACAAAGCTCCGCCAAGTAAACCACATCTTCGGCCCATTTGCCCTTGCGCTGAACTTTATCTACAATGCTACAGTGCAAGGTATCAGCCGACGCTGATCGCCTCGCTTAGTCCCCTGGCCTCATTGACACCGATCAACTGTGTATTGTCGCGCGATTATTTGCAGCCACTGCGACTTGCCGAGCCTGGCTTGAATCTGGAGTCAAACTAAGACCACTCGGTCTTCTTTCACTCCTTTCGTGCAGTTGTAGCAGCAAGGCTACCAAGCGAGCCCTTGAGCCAAATTTCTCTCGCCATCTAGAGCTTGCCTCGGCCTAGTCACATGTCAATCACAGCTCTGATGCACTCACCCTTGCGCATGTCTTCAAACGCAGTGGTGATTCCCTCCAAGGAGTGTCTGTGAGTGATGAACTCGTCCACCTTCAAAGTACCATTCATGTAGTCCTCAACCATGCCTGGCAATTGCGATCTACCCTTGACACCACCAAAGGCAGAACCTCTCCACACTCTTCCAGTAACCAATTGGAATGGACGTGTGGAGATCTCCTTACCGGCAGCAGCGACACCGATGACAATCGATTGACCCCAGCCCTTGTGGCATGCCTCTAAGGCGTCTCTCATGATCTCAACAATACCAGTACAGTCAAAGGTAAAGTCGCATCCACCGTCAGTCATCTCGATCAATTTCTGCACGATGGTGGTGCCCTCAGGCAACTCCTTAGGGTTGACGAAGTCGGTGGCACCAAACTTCTTGGCCCATTCGATCTTGTCGTTGTTGATATCCACCGCAATGATCTTCTTGGCCTTTCTCACCGCGGCACCCTGGATGACAGACAATCCAACACATCCAGCACCGAAAACAGCAACAGTGTCGCCCTCTTGGACGTTGGCAGTCACAGTGGCAGCACCGTAGCCGGTGGTGACACCACAGGCCAACAAACAGACACTGTCAAGTGGAGCCTTCTCGTTGATGGCAACAACGGAGACATCGGCAACGACAGTGTACTGCGAGAAAGTAGAGCAGCCCATGAAGTGGAGGAGCTCCTTGCCCTTGCACTTAAATCTGGAGGTACCATCGGGCATCACACCCTTACCCTGGGTTTCTCTGACAGAGCTACACAAGTTGGTCTTGCCAGAGAGACAGAACTTACACTTCTTACACTCGGCAGTGTAGAGAGCAATGACGTGGTCTCCTGGCTTGACGTTGGTGACGTCCTCACCGACAGACTCGACAATACCAGCACCTTCGTGTCCCAAGATCGCAGGGAAGGCACCCTCAGGGTCGACACCGGACAAGGTGTAGGCGTCTGTGTGGCACACACCGGTGTTGGTGATCTTGATTCTGACCTCGTGAGCCTTTGGAGGGTCCACGGTGATTTCCTCAATGGTCAATGGCTTGCCGGCCTCCCAGGCCACAGCAGCTTTACAGGTGATAGTCTGGGGTTAGTGCGAGCTCATTACGGCGGAGATCTGCATTGGGATCGAACATGTTGCAAACCAGGCGACCATCAAATCAGAGAGATCGCTCGATAATAACGGCGATCCGCTCGTTACTGGTCTCAAATTTGAAACGTGGAGCAGATTCCCCAACGCTTGAGTAATGCATCATGGCCAGCTCACCCTGCTGGTTATGTGGGGGAACAAAAGCAAAAAGAGAGAGATATGACGCAATTCCATAACAATCAATGCATGCGCTCCAGCACGAACTTTGTACATACCTTTCCAACAGTCGACATTTCAGCAGATGATTCAAGAACGGTGAATTGTCTAGCGCTACCTCACATGGGGATCTGCATCTTTATATAGCTGTGTTCTCCGCGGCAATTCTTTGCCGGAAGTAGAAGCAAAGTCCGTGCTGTATGCCCACCACGCGGGCCCGGTGGAGGCGATTGGTACAAGCCGCAGATACGCGGGAGCAACGACAACAGATTCTACGGGGGCAAATGCATTTTGCAAAACTGGCCAGACGGCGGCGCACGGCCCTATTTATATTTGAGCGGGTTGGAGTTGCTTTTTCGCTTTCCCCGCCGGGTTCTATTGGCTACCCTCTCGCACCAGCCTCCGCTGTAGTTTGTCGCAGCCTTTGTTCTCGCAGCGTTTTGTTTGCGGCCGATCTAATTCTCGCGGAATAGTCCTTCTGTGGTTTGCAGCCAACTCTGCATGGCAACTCATCCAGTGCCCAGAAGTCGAAACATCATGCAACATGCAACGGCGGCAAAACCAGCGTGCTCACAAAACAGCGCCAAAGCCAAAGGTGATCTTGATCGATCTTACGTAATAATCTTGGAAATTGCCGCGGACGCGGTCCTCTTCTCCGATGGGGATTCCAGACCACTTGACCACCATCGTGGTTTCTCCGGCGCCCTGCTTCAACTGGATGTCCAACTCGGCAAAGTGCCCGGTTTTCCACGCATCTAGCCTCCAGCTCTGGCAAATGCGCTCGTTGGGCACAAGCTTGAGGATCCGGCCCGAGATCGAGCCCCCAAAGATGCTGTAGTCCGAGCCCTCCTTGGCCTCGATGACAGCATTCGAACGTGTCCACGCAGAAACACGCTGTGGGTCCAACAATGTGATGTACAACTGCTCGGCGGTGGTGTTGAAGGTGGGCTCCAAATGCAACGTGGAGGTGTTGTACCTGGGCGTGTTGGAGGACGAGGCTGCAGCCGCAGAGGTTGCACTGCTGACTGCTTTCTTGGCCTCCACCTTTGCTGCAGGTGCTGCAGGCTTCTTCTCGACCGTCAGCTGGTTCTCCTTGGTGTACTTGGAGTTGACCTTGTCGCTCTCGAGCTGGATGTCCGAGCCGTGGGTCTGGATCAAGTCCTTCCCGAACGAGGCCAACACCGCTCTGATCTTGGGCACCAACTCCTTCTTGATGACCACTCTCATCTTCTCGTTCTCGCTGTCCTCGTTGTAGATGCTGATGTCAAACTGGAGCTCGTCCTCTTCGGTGTCGTAGGCCAACTCTGGGATGGTGATGCTTCCCTTGAAGTCCTTCTCTGGGGACACTTTTCCGTCCACATTCAAAATGATCCGCAAGTCGAAGATCGAAATCACCTTTCCCTTTCTCTGGCAGACCTCGACGTCTCCCTCGAGCGAAGACACGGACGCTACTTGCACCGACTGGTCGCCGGATTGGCTTGCCAAGCCCACCAACTTCTCGTTGAAGTACAGCTTTGCCCAGTCTATGCAGTTCTTGTCGACCCAGTGCCAGTTGTTTGGATTGTTTACCACCATCTTGATGTTGAAGGTTGTGGAGATGAATGGTGGAGATGAATTGTGGAGGTGATAAATGTCCGAGAGGTGATATTCTAGAACAATCCGCGCGCTCTCATTATGGCTCTTGCGGAATACTGTGGGTGACTGCAAAACGCTCCCAGTAGAACCTGAAGCTTTCTGACGGTGACTTGCTTAATACGTATATTCTCTCTTCTTTTTGTCTCCTTGCACTGCTTGCTGTGGCGGGGCTAGGCATCGACCTCCATGGCCTCAGGCTGCGCAAACTCCACCACGGACTCCTCGACGTCGCAGAAGTCTGTGATTTTGCGGCCCAAAACAGCAGTGGTGCCACGAGGAAACTTGTAGGATCTCTCTTTGGCAGCACGCACGTTAGGCGTCATGTAGTTTCTGAGCAACTCGGCGTCCTTGCCAACCTCCAACACACAGACATCGACGTTGGACCCAGAACCCAAGTCGTTCCAGATACCGGACAAGATCGCATCCGAGCACAACTTGACCGCCTCGTCACGGGTCATGTCGGGGCGCCAGCTGGTCTCCAAGACGGCCATGGCCGCCAAGGAGCCGGAGCCCAACGACTGGTACTCTCCAATGTCGGTGGATCCGTGTGCTTGCACCGACATCAAGTGTGCCCCCGTGGGGTCCACCCCGGCACAGATCAAGTACGCGCCCAAGTGGCCCTGGTACTTGAACAAGTGCTGTTTCAACATGGTCAAGGCTGTGATGACCCGGGGCTGGCGAGAACCCCACATCGAGTGCAACTCGAGGTTCAGCGCAATCAACTGCGTCACCATCTCGGTATCGGCCGCAGTTCCTGCTCCCGCACACCAGATCCTCGGTGCTAGTCTGTGCAATTTCTCACAGTTCTTGTCGGCGACAATAGGGCCGGCGGTGGCTCTGGTGTCTGCGGCAATCACCACGCCTCCGGCAAACTTGCAACCCACAATCGTGGTACCGGTGGACGTGGCCTTGGGCTGCGAGAAGCCTTTCGAGCTCAAGTACTGGTTTCTCTGGAAGTTGTCAAACGAAAGCCCAGGCATGTGCGTAGTGGTATAGTGAGGACAGGCAAAGGGCCGGCTAAAGGGTTGGACAGACCACGAATTTGCGTCTGAAAAAAGACAATGTTACTCAATGAGCTCTAAAGATGCAGCTGGCAGAACTCTCAACCACGGATAAGCAGTTTATCGCTGTATGATGTGCCTGCTACAAGGGTACGCTGCTGGTGGCGGTGAGCTGGGTGTGAGCTTCCGCGCGCCGCCACACACTACCATGAGGAGCCTGTCTGCCTGGGGCCTGGGGCCAGGTTTGGCGCGCCGGCCTCACGAAAACAGTACCTGGCCCCAAAGCAGATCGGCCCTGTTCGTGCCCCAACCCTGTCGCCAGAGCCATGGAGAGCTTCAGCTTCATCTCGCCTGCGTGCGTGAAAGTGCATCTCGTTCCGGTGGGCGACATTCTGGCCGGCGACTTCTCTCACTATGTCGATCTCATACGCTCGGTCTCGGACGTCAGACTACTAGACCTCACGCCGCTTCCACAGTGCAAGCACTTCAATCCCCAATTGTCTCTGCAGGGCCGTGTGTTTTACAGCTACAGCACCTCGGCATCATCGGAGGTGACTGCGTTTCTCGAGGACTTCGAGCCCTTCCGCAAGACGTTCATAGTCATAGGCATAGCGCTTGGCTCGCTTCTGCCGGCAGATCTATCGTCCTTGCGGGACCGCCAGCCCACCTCCATTGTTCACTCGATCATCACCTTCCGCTCCGAGTCCGCTGTGTCGCTGCCGAATGTCTACCAGGTCACGGCGGAGGCTGAGAAAATCGCCACGTCCATAGAGACCGTCTTTTGCAGCATCACCGAAAGCTTCCTCATTGCATTGGACGCTTACGCCTCCTCCTACGAAAACATTACTCTTCGATCGCCCATATCGCTCACTGACAGCACGGTGTTGACGCGAACCATCAATCTGGCGCAGAAGCGTCTCGGCGCTGCTCTGGCTTTCAAGGTGTCCCTCTCCGGCCTGTCTGCGGCCTCGGCTTCAACTGACCTGAAGCTCAAATCGCTGCAGCGGCAGTCAGGTCGACAAGCCAAAGTCATGGGCAACTTCTTCCTCTTGGCTGGACGCACCCAGGGCGCAATGCAGTATTTCACAGACGCAGCCAGAAACTCAAAGAAAGTCGATGATTACCTTTGGCTCGCAAGTGCCTTAGATGGCCTCTCCGTCACTATCCTGATATTGCTGTACCTCGGCTTGCCCTATCAGATCCAAAACCCTCTTTTTTTGGCTGCCATTCAACTTCCAAAGGCAAAGACTCTGGGCACTGCGCTCGTTAATGGCAAAAGCCTGACTGATTCCGGCTTCTCGAGGCAGAGCACCCAAGTGCCTTCCCCGCGTAATTCCACAGGCAGCAACTTGAGCTTACCATCTCTGCAGCAGAACTCGCAAGCAGACTTGTCCCAAATGCAGCTCATAGAAACACTAATCCTTTTGGGGTCTCGCGCCTCTCACTTCTACAGATGCAGCGCTACTGAAGTCGAAGATTGCGTCCCCGACTTGGTATATGTGGAGTCGCTTATTCGGCATATCAAGTTCTTGGTGACCGTGCATTTATCTGATCTCGATGAGTTACCGAAAACAGTTGAAGCCCTTGTCACAGGCTCGCCGTTGCAACGCAGATCGGCATCAAGCTCGTATGTCCTGCAAAAAGATATTACCTCCGCCATCAATAGCGTTTTCGCTCTCCTGATTAATCAGCTAAGCTTAACTGAACAATGTCGCATATACGGTGCTATTTCGTCGGTGTACCGCGATTTACAGCACTACAGAAAGCAGGGATTTGCTCTTCGGCTCTTATTGCTGGCGTTGACTCCTCATCTATCCTCGATTCAAGACTCTGGATCAACTGCTGGCGTGTGCTCCAGAGAGTCTATCAGAGGTTTATTCGAGCTTCTCATGTCCATTTACCGCATCAATACTGAAACTGAAATTTCGAGTGAACTGGCCAGTGAGCACTACTCAGACTGGATTGTTTTACAACTCCTGCTTGTTAAGGTCTGTCTTCGCATAGCAAAAGATCTCGATGATCATGAAACCTTTGCTAAGTTGTGCATTTTGACCTTGGCTAGATTCACACACTGCATTCCGCCAGAAGATCAAACAAAACTCTATGAAAAGATAAGATGGCTACGTGAAGTGAAGGATCAATTCCCGCACCGCTTCCGAATCCCACACCCAGACCCATTTCTTTTGAGAAGCGTAAAGTTTTCGATGCTGCCAGAAGCTAGTAGCCTAGCACAGCTCGTCGAACGCACCGATCTAGACGTTAAGAAAAACGACTCTTTCCTCTTCAATCCATTTAGCAAGGCTTCGGCTTTAAACAAGCTTCAACACGTCATTTGCATGGACGAGGTAAATGAACTCACTGTGAACTTGCAGAATCCGTTTTCTTTCGTGCTAGAATTACGTGATGTGAAGATTGTGGCCAAGGGAGGAGCGGCCATCGAGACCCATTCGTCGCGAGTAAAGCTCAATGCGGTCACCCTGATGCTCACTCCTCAAGACCGTAATTCTGGGTTTCAGTCTGCAATGAGGTCACGAAAAGTTGACATCAAGCCGGTAAGTCCAGGCTCGCCTATCATACTACCGCCTAATTCCTTCTGCGAGATCAACATTCCTTTTAGGGCGAAAGCCCCTGGTGAGGTTATCATTATTGGTTTCCAGGCAGCTGTTGGTGCTGCTGATACTCAAATGTTCTACATTGTGAAACGTGATCAACGACCACCGTTGGAAAAGGTGAAATTCAGACTGAAGGAGTTATCCCAGGGCGAGCAAACTATCACAAAGCTTCTCTCGAATTTGCTGCTTGGTAAAATCGGAAACCGGAGTCAAGTTGAAGACTTGGCACTTACCGTGATACCGGCTCAGCCAAAGTTAGCTGTTCTGTTAAATCTGGTCGCGAATGGATGGACTATGCTACTCGAGGGGGAACATCAGAGTCATTCAGTCACTGTCAAAAACTGTTCCTCTGAATTAGTGAACTACATGTCATTTTCATTGTGGGACTCTACCATTGACAATGCTAATTCCAAGTTGAACTCATCTTCAACTGCATCGAACCTCAGTTCAGAAGATCTTTATGAGCTCGAATGGCATTTGCTAAAAAGCAAAGCAATGATCATCACGAACAAAAGCGAAATCGGCTCCAAAAACAATCTTCTTCAGCCAGGGGATGACTTGAATATTGAATACGACCTTGTTGGGAAAAGAAGCATGACTGAACTGCACTTGATCCTTGAGTATGGTAAAAAGCTTCCTACTCTGCTCGGTGACAGTTTTGTCAAGAAATTAACGATTCCGCTCAATTTGTCTGTCCATCGCTCTTTAGAAATTGTGGCATGCGATATCATGCCTATCTTTCCCGCGTTGCAGCAAATTCGTCCCCAAACTATGGGAAGAAACGAAACGAATTTAGCTTTATTGCACGAATTTTTCGAGCAAGTGAAAGGCAATTCTGAGCTTCATCTTTCTGACTTCTGTTTGATACATCTTGACGTGAGAAATTACTGGAAAGAGACACTCGCTGCTGAATTTACAGTCAGGGCACACGGTCTTGATTTCTCAATGCAAGACACAGTTCACTCGGCCGAAACTGTGCGCTTCTTGATCCCAGTGAAAAGGTATGACTCGGAAAAGATTGATGGTTCTAAGCTCATTCCGTCGTTGAGAAACAAGCAATTTGTCAAGAACTACAACGCAAAGGAGGTGGACGAGGTGCAATCCAGGCGCTCGTTCTGGGCACGGATGGCACTTCTTGAGAACTTGAGTGGATCGTGGAAAACCGTTGGGACTCTGATTCAAAAAGAGGGATCAGTTGACATTCGCAGAATACGTCTTTCGCCTGCGATGACCAACTCGTTAGTGTTTGACGATGTTCTGATTTACCACGAAGTCTACAAGGATGACGAGAACAAAACCCGGGTGGAAATCACGGAGCACAAGTACAATCTCCAGAGGGATGAGTTCTACGTGTTGAAAACGAAAGTAGTGAACCATAGCAAGGAAGACCTCTCAGGCATATTGAGGCATGTTCCGTTCCCAGTCAACGCTGCCAACAAGCAAGACTTGTCGATTGAGCAAAAGATCTTGTACAACGGAGTCTTGCAGTTGCATCTTGGCACGACACAGTTGAAAGCCAACGGCACCTACGAAATCGAGTCTGGTTTCGTTGTGTTGGAGAAGGGCCATTACGAGTGGGGGTGCATTCTCGACCTCTCTGGAGAAAGCCTCAAGAGAATTATTGGGCGACAACCAGCACATATTTTAGCATTATAAAGCATAACGGCCATACATGGCCCCGGTGAAATCATCATAAAAGTATAGGATTACTATGTACACGTGCCGGAGGATGGAGGGAGATCATCTTCTGTCCAACTTGAAGGGCAAAGGCTGGGCGCCCTCGGCCTCGAGCTGCATGATGTATTTCTGTCTCTTGATGTCGTTGTATCTCTTCTCCTGGAAGTACTTATACCACGAAGCCACACAGTTGTTCTGGAACTCTGCCCGTTGCTTGCCACATTTGGCCTCGACATTTTCGAGCTGATTTGCGTCCAAGGAGTTTTCGATGTTGTTGGTTGTGAGACACTCGAAGAACTTGTCACGAGAGTCCCAGCAAACCTTTCTCTTGGCTTTGTTAGGAGGATCCACCACCTTTTCGTCTTTTGAAAAGAAACCCATGTCTGGTGTTGTAGTAGACTGGCCAGACACTGATGTGAGCATTGGAGATGCACGGGTGTGGTGGTGAAAGGAAGCATGTAAAGTAGGTACGAGAGGGCCGTTAATAGATTCTGGCGAGTATAGAATTGTTACGTGTGCCTTGATTGCCTGGAGTTCTTGAAAAATATTCTAGTTTTCAATGCATGAACCTGGCCTGTGTTGCTCAGTTTGTATATTCTGCGAGGCACAAGCGCATGGCTGCAAAACGTGCCAACACTCCCAATAAAATGAAACCACACAACCGTGAAATATTCGATATAAGACCAGACTCCCGAAACTCTGCTTTTCGTTATTCTGCGATGGATTCAAAATTCCCGGTTTCGGCCCCCATTAAGCGTGATTGTGGGGAAACCGATATGCCGCACACGGCAGCGAAATCGCCTTGCTGCCGTTCGCATCCGCCCCGATGCCACCTTCGGTCCAGTCATCTTGACCCCAAACACTTATCTCGCCTCTCAGTATAAAATGACAGGTTCATGCATCGCAGAAGATGCCTTTGATATCCAGGCGGGGCTCAGCGACGAGTCCCAGCCGGTTTTCACAGTGAGGTACCGGCAGAACTCGGTGGTTACCCTTGACTCCATATCCAGTGTTGGCTCGCACAAGTTGCCAGTGATCAAGATTTTGGGCACCGGAGGCACTATTGCCGCCAAGGGGGCAACTGCGATCCCCCAGCCCGGCTACCACGTGGACTTGACGATCGAAGACTTGATTGCAAGCGTGCCAGACTTGTCTCAGACATGTGAGTTGGAGTTCGAGCAGGTGTTCAACATCGACTCGAAGGAAATCACCACCAAGCACCTCCTTCACTTGCGCAACAAGGTCCAGGAAAGTGTCCAGAACTTCGATGGTGTCGTGATCACCCACGGCACCGACACTTTTGAGGAAACCGCCTTCTTCTTGGACGCCACCATCACCAACATGAACAAGCCCGTGGTCATGTGTGGGTCCATGAGACCGCTGACCTCCGTTTCTGCAGACGGCCCCTCCAACTTGTACCAGGCTTGCGTGGTGGCTTCCGACAAGGAGAGCTGGAACAGAGGTGTATTGGTCACTTTGAACGACAAGATTGGCTCGGGCTACTATATCAGCAAGACAGACGCCAACTCGCTCGACACCTTCAAATCCTTGGGCCACGGCTATCTCGGCAACTTCGTTGCTGGCAAAGCTCATTACTACTTCCCTCCGCTGAGGCCATCCGGGCTCCGTGTCTTCCACCTTCCTCCAAACTTTGCTGGCTCGCTCCCAGAGGTTCCCATCTTCTACGCCCACCAGAGTTTTAACAACGAGATGCTCAGATTGGTGGTGGAGTCTATACAGCCCAAAGGTATTGTCATGGCCACCATGGGCTCTGGCTCGTTGGCTGACCTGACCAATGCTTTACTTAGCGAGCTTTCCAATCTGAAAGGAATGCCTGTGATTTACTCTAAACGCTCCACCGATGGAATGATCCCAATAAGCGGGGTCCCAAAGGTTGCAAATGAGTACTTGGTTGCCAGTGGCTATTTAAATCCCGCCAAGGCCCGGATCTTGCTTCAGTTGTGTCTCTTTGAGCAGATGGATATCAGACAGATCAAGAAGGTCTTTACTGGGGTTTACGGGGGCTAAATGGCCCAGTATTAAATAGAAGATAAATAGAATTAGATCAACACACTGCAAGGAAATGTCCGCTGAGTGCCTCCCGCGAAGGACTCACCCTCGCCATACTCATACAAGCCACGCTCGGGCTAGAGAAAAAAAAAAACTTTTAGGCGTAGGCCTTGTCAATTTGCTTCTTGTAAGCCTCCAAAATCTTCTTTCTCTGCAATTTTTGAGCCGAGGTGACGAAGCCATTTTGTGGAGTCCACTCGCCGTCGATCAAAACAACATTTTGAATGAGTTCAATACCCTTTAAGCCTTGCGCTTTACCGGTGGAAAGAAGAGACTTGTGCACGGCAGCCACAACCTTCTTGTCAGTGTAGTAGTCGCTGAGCTCCTTCGAGGATAAATCACTTGCAGAAGCAAGCTTTTCGTCTTCAAGCAAGTGCTTCAAGTGTGCCTCGTTTGGCAAAATGATGGCAATTGGCTTGACCTTGTTTTGGTCGGCGTAGACGCAGATGTTCAAGACCAAGGAGTTGGATCTGTAAGTAGACTCCAATTTCTCCAAAGCAATATACTCACCGTTAGCAGTCTTGACCAAGTTCTTCTTACGGTCAATGATCTGCAAAGCACCGGAAGCGGTCCACTGGCCAATGTCTCCAGTCATGAACCAGCCATCATCGGTGAAAGCCTCCTTTGTCTCTTTTTCGTTCTTAAAGTACTCTGAGGTGATTGAGCCACCGGACAAAAGAATCTCTCCCTGGTTATTCTTGGCGAAGTAACCAGCGTCTGGGACATCAACCAACTTACAGGTGACACTTCCCACCAAAGTTCCAGCGACTCCGTACTCAAACTTGCCGTACTCGACAATGGAGGTGTTGGCACATGTCTCTGTCAAACCGTAACCAATCAAACATGGAGCAATCAAAGTCGAGATAAAGACTTGCGTGTCTCTGGAGATAGGAGAACCACCGTTCAAAACGAAACGCAATTCGCCACCAGTGGCAGCCTTGACCTTCTTGAAGATGACATCAAAAATGCTTCCGCCTGGGATGTTGTACTGGTACATGGTGGACTTGAGCTTGTAAGCAGTCCAGAAGATCTTTTGGACGATTGGAGGCATGGTCTTGATCTTTGCGAGAACGCCTTTTCTGACGGACTCCCAGACTGCGGCCACACCGACCATGATGTGAGGCTTGAACTCAGCCAAGTCGGAGTTACAGTTTTTGCAGGAGGTTTCTGTCAAAGTCTTGACTGTGGCGTAACCGAGACATCCACCCCACCAGAAGGAAACAAGCTCGAAGACCATTTCGAAAATGTGGGCAAGAGGCAAGAATGCGATGATTCTGTCCGAGGGCTTGACCAAGTCTCTGCCTGCATTGGTGGAGGGACCGGCAATACCAGCCAAGATGTTAGCGTGGGTGATCACCACACCCTTGGGGTCACCAGTGGAGCCGGAGGTGTACATGATGCAGCAGATGTCGCTTGGCTTGATGTTGCGCTCGATTGGCTTGTCGTCCTTTGCGCCCAAGGCCACGACCTCGTCGTAGGAGTAGAACTTGATGTCGGGACGGACCTCCAAGATCTTTTTCTTTGCCTCGACAGCGTCCAGGTAATATTTGCCACCGACGCGCTTGTCATTGGGGTCGATTTCGTCTGCGTGGATGATGTAGCGGACATGGTCGGCCTTTTGCAAGGGGCGGATCAAGGAGCCTAAGAGGGTGTTGTCGGTGAAGATTGCGTTGGACTCAGTGGAGACCAAAGAGTGGGTCAAGCCCAGCTCACCCAAGGTGTCGTAGGCGGTGACAATGGACATGTTTTGGAAGGACGAAGCCAAGAAGGTCTTCATCCACTTGTGGGAAGTGGCGGCGAAGATGTGCAACTTGTCGTCATGGTCCCCTCTCAAGCCAATCTTGGCAAGGCCACGGGAGTACAGCTTGACGTTGGCCAAGACCTCGGCGTAGGTCTGATAGTGGTACTTGGAGTACTCGTAGAAAGTCCATTCCTTATCGACCTCTTGCTCCTCGCCGTCGACGACTTTCTTGACCTTCTTTGTCTCGGTGTGGACCTCGATCAATTCTCTCCAGCCCAAGCACTTGCGCTCCTTGTACTTGCCGACACACTCCTCGAAGTAGTCTGGCAAGGTTGTGGCGGAGATGTCGAGCGGTCTTTCCAAGGCTGCGTCCTTCTGGGAGGCCTTTCTTCTGGGGGCGGTTTCGCCCGGCTTGGCGTCGCCTACGGGCACGGTCAATTGATGCATTTTAGTGTTACTGATGAAATCCATCCAACGTCCAATCTGCGGGCTAGACAAGGGTGGGGTGCTGTGGTCCGGCCTCTGTTGGGTGGGAAGAATCGGGTGGTGGAGGTGGGGTCAGGGGTGAGGCAAGAGAGATGACCGGGCCCTTATATGGGGACTGGGTGCGGAGATTGGCGTTGCGAATCTTGCTGTTTTTGGCAACCAGACTACGCAATGGATGCAGCATGGGCAGTGCGGTGTGCGTTTGGCCCTGGGGGGGCCGTGGGCCCGGCGAGCATGGGGCGAGGGGACGGCGAGTGCGACTAGTCACTGCTGCCAGGAACAGGCACAGGGCCAATGGCTGGAGCAGAAGGGGCCATTCATTTTTGGGCTGGGACCGGAAAAAACGGAGAAAATTAGACCGCGGTGACGAGACAGGCGGTGGGATCTCAATGAGCCGCTTTTCCAGCTTATGAGAGGCAAACCCGCGGAGTTCACTGGCCCATTGTCTGACTCCTCGGTCTGGTGCCAGCTGCGAACGGTTGGGTGGAGCCAGGCACAAAAATCACACTCAGCCGCAGCGCGGGCCTCTGCGCTGCTGGGGCCCTACGCTGGCTTTAGCCGGGGCTCGGTGGCCGGAGCAAAAAACGGCCGCGTTGGGTCAATCTCGACAGCGTAAGTTTGGGTGTTGGGCTGTGGACGGCTTTTGCGCTTCTTGGCGTGGCTCCAGGATTTTGGCTTTCGGGGCAGTCACGCTGGCAAAAAAATGGGCCTCTTCCCGCTGGACCCGTAAGAGCCTATTGCCAGGCTAAACGGTTGCTGCAAATGTTGGGCTGCATATGAAGACGGTGCCGTGGGTGCGCGCTATCGTGGGCGCGGCGGTGTGTTTGGTGCGGCCGCTGAGGGCTCTGGGTTCTGGGGCCAGCACCAAAAAGGACGGAATAGCCCAAAAAACAAGTGATTTCGCCCAGGATCGAACTGGGGACGTTCTGCGTGTTAAGCAGATGCCATAACCGACTAGACCACGAAACCGCTCGATGTTTCAAAGCGTGAAAACGGTTTTCCAGTGACAAGTAGTGGGGCCAGCGCCAGAATTTGGTGCAGCCGGATTGTGGCATTCGGCACTTTGCGCCCAGCGCGCACCATGGGGCCTGCACACCGCTGACGCTGCGAATCGCGCGGGGCCGCTGTGCTGCAGCGCCATGACGTACTATGGGGAAGCACAGACTGGGGTCGGCTATTTGCACTTCAGGGCCAGATTTGCCAGTAACGGAGTCGGTAACGGCTCGCCAATGATTTGGCCCTCACAACCACGAGAAGACGAGCGCTGGCTTGAGTTGCTGTGTGCTTGACAGACGGACGCTATATGCATTCCGGCGGTTTGCAGCCGTATTCCCCTCCACAGGCGATGACGACTAAGTCTTGTCTAAGCTGATCTGACGCTCGACATTAGATTGCGAAAGCTTCTTTGATTTGCTATCAGGGCGAGGCTGAAAAATTCAGGGAGCTCATAAGTAAGGCGTCGACGGAGAAGGGAGCGGTGGAGCAGATATTGGATGGGTCTGAATACAAATTCGGACTCTTCTAATACCTTCATATTTTGTTCAAAGCAGTGACTATATTTTGTGGCTCAGACCTGGACGGAAGCAATGGCCCTAGAGGCTAGCCCTTGTCGGAGTGCTGGGCACCGAGCGTTAGAGTGGGCCACGAACTGTAACGTTTTGCACCACTACCACGCCACCAAATCTCTGTCCCGTACCGCCATCAGTCTCTGTCCCGTGCCACTTTCTGCTTTTCACTTTCTGCTTTAATCTCTTTACTTTGGCCCAGAGCCTTCGGTGCGTCCTGCGTGCAAGTTGCAAATCACGTAGGCGGGGTACTGATCCAGTCGCACCCAGAGGCAAATCCCCCTTCAGGACCCTGAACCAACCTCAGCACACAGACACTGAAACACGAATGATGCCAGTGATTGTAGCCGCTAAATCGGCGCTAGTTCTAGGAGCAGCCATAGGCTGCGCAGCGGCGGTGCTCAGCAACGACAAGGTGCTCGAAGCCACCGCAGACCTTTTGCAGAAGGGAGCTGACAGAATCAACAACCACTTGCGCAAGAGAAAGGTCCGCATGGCCAGCGGATTGCCTGCTGGCGCCTATGCGTTTGAGCACGACGACTTTGACATGAATTTCGACAGCGGCGTCACCACGCCAGCAGCCACCGATGACGAGGCTTACAGCTCAGGCACGGACTACTTCCTTGATGCCGACAGCTTGTACGAGAGGCCAGACGACAAGTCGATAGTGGAGAGTTTGGACTAGGGATACAGATTAGTGGAAGTGGGGAATATATGGAAGTGAGAAATAGATGGAATCGAGGAATAGATGGAAGTGGGGAATTTGTGGAAGCGAAGAAAAGAGAGGGACGAAATGGTTACAATAACAGGATGGAAAGATCTGAGGGCCCATGAGAGACTTGAAAAGTTTGTACTGATAAAAAGAGTTATCCCTCTTTCTCTTTTCTGACTTCATTCTTTTTTTCCCCCTTCTTCTTTCTCTGGCTTTCCTCATTGTTTCAAGCACCTACCCTCTTGCCTGGCCAACATACTACTCTGGTGCGCCACTACCGAAGATTTGACACACAGCCTCCACTACCGCACAGACCCAAGCACCACATCCAACAATCATTTGATCTATATTTAGAGCTCCCCTCGTTCTTGGCTCTCTATCTCCTTCTACGCCAAAAGACCCGCCTGTCTGCTCCACCTACAGACGTTAATAGAAACCACAGGCTCGCCGCACCCTTGGCTGCAAGACCCCCACGCGCTGCCACCGCCACTCTACCCCAGATTCGCAGCCCCCACAAACAGGCACCTGCTGGCCCCAGCGATTGCTCTTCCGATGGTCTATAAAAATGATTCGATGTTCGACTGCGGTTGGCGTCTGTTGGCTTCTCAAGCCTTGTTCTGCTTTCCGCTCATGCACAGGCGGGCGGAATTCGCCATTATGGTGGAGCCACCGCAATGCGTGCCTGAAAGCGACATGGCTGGATCGCAAAGGCAGTGCAGGATCGATCGAGACAGGTCATATTTTGCACGGTCTGTCGCTGGGATCCGCTATCCACAACTGGCCTCTAAAAAACCCCATTGGTCAAAGACTCAGCGGGTGCTGTCAAGCTCTGACCAGAGGCCACTTCGTGCGCTGAGCGCCATTGCGCCGATTTTCGTCCCGCCCGGCTCTGCGCTTCCCAATATGTATGGCCCGCATATGATCCCCCGCAATGTGCGCACATATAAGTGGGGCAACTTTCGCTCCACCCTGCCATATCATTGTGCACTTTTGCAAAATGACCATAAACCCTAGTTTGGTGTTGAACAAGATCGACGACATCTCCTTCGAGGAGTATGACGCCCCCAAAATCACAGAGCCCCAGGACGTCTTGGTCCAGGTCAAGAAGACAGGAATCTGCGGCTCAGACATCCACTACTATGCCCACGGCAAGATCGGCGACTTTGTCTTGACCAAGCCCATGGTGTTGGGTCACGAGTCCTCTGGTGTGGTTGTTGAGGTTGGTTCGGGCGTCACCGACTTGAAGGTTGGCGACCGTGTCGCCATCGAGCCCGGTGTGCCTTCAAGACTTAGCGACGAGTACAAGAGCGGCAGATACAACTTGTGCCCCCACATGTGCTTTGCTGCCACTCCAAACTCAACCGAGGGTGAGCCTAACCCTCCAGGAACCTTGTGCAAGTACTACAAATCCCCTGCAGACTTCTTGGTCAAGTTGCCTGACCACGTGTCGCTTGAGCTTGGTGCCATGGTCGAGCCTTTGACTGTCGGTGTCCACGCCTCCAAGTTGGGTGGCGTCAAGTTTGGCGACCACGTCGTTGTTTTCGGCGCTGGCCCAGTCGGAATTCTTGCTGCCGCCGTTGCCAGAAAGTTCGGCGCCGCCTCCGTTACCGTCGTCGACATCTTCGACAACAAGTTGCAAATGGCCAAGGACATCGGCGCTGCAACCCACACATTCAACTCCAAGTCTTCCCAGACCTTGGCTGAGGCTTTGCCTGCCGGCGTCAAGCCCGACGTCATCTTGGAATGTACCGGTGCTGAAGTCTGTATTCAACAAGGTGTCATTGCCTTGAAAGCAGGCGGCCGCTTTGTTCAGGTCGGAAACGCTGGTGCCTATGTCAAGTTCCCAATCACCGAGTTCGCGACCAAGGAATTGATCTTGTTCGGCTCCTTCCGTTACGGTTACAACGATTACAAGACCGCAGTGTCCATCTTGGACGAGAACTACAAGAACGGTAAAGAGAACGCTTTGATCGACTTCGAGGCTTTGATCACCCACAGATTCTCCTTCAAAGACGCCATCAAGGCTTACGACCACGTCCGCTCCGGAGTAGGCGCCGTCAAGTGTATCATCGACGGCCCTGAGTAGTCAACTTGCAAAATATGATGCGTTTTATAGATATATACACACTAGCGCTTATACTTTTTCATGTGCTGTTTGGCACGACGGCAATACCTTCGCTTCATCGTTCGTGAGAATGGCGAGTGCCGTTCTTCAAGTTCATTAGATCATTAGCAATCTCCTCCTCTTTGCTGAATCCCTCGTATTTCACTTCTCCCATCATTTGTCCGGTCATTGAGCCTTCACGTACCTGCGGAAAGGCCCCAGGAGAAAACAGCATAAGATAGGAGTTTGGTTGGTTTGGTTCGTCATGCTGTTGGATGTTTTGCACTGTGTTGGGCTTTTGAGGTTCTTGCTTGGGCTTGACGTCCATCGTCACCATTTTCTCCAAATGCACGGGCTTTGCTTCACTCCGTTGCCGCTGTATTTGCTCCGTCATGGTCTGCTCAAACAACTTATTTGTCTTGTACTTGATATACTTCAAGACTTTGAGGTATTTGAGATCCTCGTCCATAGTTTCGTCGTCCCAGTCTATTGCGTTTTCATCTTCGTCCTCTTCGTCGCTTTCGTTTCTTCTTTCATCGAGAAACTCCTCTTTGAACTCGTCGTTGATGATACGTTTGTATAATTGAAACTCGTGGACTCTTTTTGCGTCATTTGTCTTCGTCGCATGGGGTTGGTAATTGATGAAAACCTTGATGAAGAGAGAGATACTGTCGTTAAGAATTCGAAGAGTGTCCCCGCTCATGGTTCCGCCTCTTCTTGCGATTTTCATGTTGCAGATCAACAAATAGAGCATCTGAAGGACAATTGTCTTTTTCAAATTGATCTGGGTCAACGAGAGACCATTAAGAATAGAGTTGAAAGGAGAGGGAGGCACGCTTCTGTCTGGAAATCGTTTGGTCTTCTCGCCTTGCAGTGTCTTCCGTCTTCTAGCCGAGAAATCATTCACGATGAAGCCTTCGTCGTCAAGATCCATGCCGGTGGCAAATGGATCGTAGATCTTGCCGTGAAACATGCGGTTGTCAAACTCACCCACACCCAATGCTTGCTCGGCCTGAGCCCGACCAACGTGCTCAAAAACAATCAAGAAGTATGCAAGCACTTCTCTCGATATGTTAGCGATCTTGACGTAGTAGCTCAGGGTTAGCTCGCGATCGATGACGAAGTTCAAGTAATTCATCGAACGAATGAGAAGATAGTGGAAATTCAACTGGATTTTGATCAACAAAATGGCAGTGTTGACGTCTGGAAGCCCACCGCTCGCGTAACGAGATATGCCTTCTTGGGAAATGCCAAACTTGCGCAAGGAGTTTTCGCCATCAAAAGAAATCCTGTGGTATAACGAATTGTCCCCTGCGGTGGACAGCACAGGCAAGCCAATGAGTGCCTGTAGAGGAGCTCCGTTTATGGATTTGTCTTTCAAAGAGTACCGCCAATTAGACAAGTTTTTGTCGATCACGAGGAATTGGGTAAAATTGTAGTTGAGATTACCATCGTTACCATCTCCGTCGTCATCGTTCAAGACCCAATCTAGGTTAGTTCTCTTTTTTGCAGACCCAGCATTGCCCTGGTCGCCACCCTGTCGATCTTGCTTCAAATACTCATAGTAGTCCGGTGAAAACGAGGAAGGAATCACAATGTTCATGAGGTTAAGGAACTCGACACTTGGCGCTAGAAGAGTATTGAACAACACATCAAGACGCCCTTGGGCATTTGGATCGATCAACAGACTCAATTTCTCTGGAGTGAGCTTGAAGTAACGGTCGATGGTGACTGGGTTGATGACGGTGGTGTTGATGGTAGGTTTGAAGCCAAACTTGACATTGAAGCATTTGAGAAGCACTTTGAAGCCCCAGAAGATCTTTACTCTGTCTCTTTTTTGATCCAAGTTTAGACTCAAGTCGTTGAAGAACAAGTTGTCGCTATTGAGATTGGCTCCAAGTATGCCAATGAAGGCGTTGATCAAAGAGGAAAGAAGTAATGATTTTTCCTTGTTGTTTGTCAATAGTGAGAAGTAGAAAAACAACAAGTACGTCTGCAATTGAGGGACCGAGACATGGAAGACATTTAAGTAAGGTAGGAAGTCGTAGATGGACCGGATCATGGACTCGCTCTGGGACTGGGTGCGGCTGAAAGAGTATTTTGGGGTTTTATGATTCAACAAGAGGTTCAAGTTGAGGGAAGGGTCGTTCATCAGGGTCATGGCGTAGATTTGGATGACAGTTATGAGGTACTCGTTGACGACATGGTAATCGTTGGAGGAGAGATTGAAGCCGTTCAAGGTTGCGTCGTCGTAAGTAAACATAAACGGGTACATTGTGTGGAAGGCGTCGTAGCTCTCCATGAACAGCTTGAACTCGAAGATTGGGATGAAAGTGTTGTAATTGAGAAAAAACTGGAGGACCTGGCGGTCCAACTCCTTTTTTGAGGCGAAGATCTTCTTGAAGTTGTTGATGAGTTTGATGAAGAGGTCATAGACGTCGGTGGAGAGCTGGTTGGTGCCAAAGTCGATATCACGATACAGACCCTTGAGGGTCAAGGGATTGAAGATGAGCTCCAAGTCTTTGTTGTGGAAGGAGTTGTAGTTGGAGTAGGAGTGGTGGTACAAGTAGGAGTCCGGGTCGTTCAATAAATAGTTGTGGGTGTTTGTGAGCTTGAGGAACGGTAGGCGCAAATTGATGAGCAAGTGGTTGAACTGGGACTCGAAGTTGAGGTTGTCGTTTCCGATGATGATGCCGTTGCGGTCCAAATTGAAGATCTGGTCGATGGGGTTGTTGATCTGGATGGTGGTGTTGCTGTTGCGAAGGGTGGTGACCAGCGTGGCCCTGCCCAAGTCTGGCTTTGTCGAGACGTCACGGGAAGCAGCGCCACGGAAGCCGCCATTTTTCAGCAGCCGCCTTGTGTCAGCGTTTGCGTCAATGTCCATTGGTAGAGCCTGCTCAGCGCCCGGCGCAGAACCAGCACCGGAGCCGGAGCCCGGCCGCAGCGCCTGGAGCCGTAGAAGCCTGTTTTCGTCCTCGAGCTCCTTGATTTTCTGCTCCAAGTTCGCGGTGTAGCCCTTGGGAAACGCCCGTCTCGACAACTTGTCGGAGATGGTGCAATCAAACCCCACCGACACGCATTTGCTGCAAGGCGAGCCGCCGTCACACCTGATTTTCTTCATCCGGCAGCGGTCGCACGCCTGCGACGCCCGGAACCCTCGAGGGGTGTTGATGATCTTGTGTTTCTGCTCCTGCTCGTCCATGCTTGCCGCTTCGGAGTGCTGGAAGGAAAGCTACAGAGGGTCTGCGGGTTTCAACTTCGGTCGCCTTGTCTGCCAAACGCCGCTGCTGCAGAATGCGGGGACGCAGAATCTGGGGAAAGTTGGTTTTTCGGGACGGAGAGTCGGTTGTTCCAGCGAGGTGGAGCGCAGGCCAGCCAATTGAAGAGGCGGTGATGTTTTGGCTACGTCTGGTCGTGTGGCTCGGAGCAACGGAATCTTCGAGACTGGCCTCGCGGCTACCCCAGGAAAAGTCCTCGGGTGCTCGGAGAAGCCGGTGCGCAGAGAGCGGTTTCTCGAGCACAGACGGCCCGTGCGAGGCCTCCACCCGCGAACCTCCGGGGCAGCCACCAGGGCCGCTACTTTTTGCAATACTGGCTCTTTTTTGATTTTGAAAAATGGATGCTGCTCCAGAGGCGATTTCTGAGCTGTTCGTCGTTTCAAAAACCCAAAAACGAGTGGTTTGTCGCTGTTTGACTGGCCCTTTCTTCTGCTCGCCTGCTCCCATTCGCAGCCGGCCTGAACTCTGCTGCTCTGTCGCGTGCGGCTAGTCGATTTGCAGCTGCCGACTCATAAAGCCGAGCTGCCAAAATCGCAAGTGCTCGTGCGGTACTTTGCCTCAACCCGGATTGGTTATTGATATGCCCAAAATAGATTTAGCTCATTGAAATTTCGATCTAATTGGCTCAGGCTGCAGAAGCTTAAATAGGCGCAATTGATTTCTCTATGTTTCCTTACAAAAACTCAAGCTAAGTACCTACCGCGTCCACTTACCAATAACTACTTTCTGTTCCAATATTCAATGTCCTGATTAATTTCGCTCAACTAGTGCTTCCCACCGGTTCTCTCCAGTCTCAACTCCTTCTCTTGTCTCTCAACCTCGGCGTCGTACACAATAAAGTCGTCCAACGCCTTACCGCCAGGAACCATAGGCAACACAGGAACCTTCTTCTCCACAATCACCTCCAACAACACGGGGCCGGTGCAGTCCAAGAACTCCTTGACGCCGGCCTCCATGGCCTCCTGCTCAGAGATCCGGATCCCCTTGACGCCCATGGCCTCCGCCAACTTCATGAAGTCGGGGTTCGACTGGTGTGTGTGCGAGTATCTGTGCTCGTAGAAAAGCGACTGCCATTGCGTAACCATACCTTGCTCCTCGTTGTTCAACACACAAATCTTCACCGGGGCGCCGGCCTGCACTGCAGACGACAACTCCATGAGCGTCATGTTGAACGAGGCGTCTCCGTCAATGTCAATCACAATGGCGTCGGGCTTACCGATCTGCGCTCCAATGGCAGCAGGCAACCCGTAGCCCATGGTACCCAAACCTCCAGAGGTGATGAATGTTCTAGGCTTGGTCCAGGTGAAGTGCTGTGCAGCCCACATTTGATGCTGGCCCACTCCGGTGGTGACAATCACCTCCTTGTTGTAAGTCTGAGACTGCTTGGAGATCTCTTTGATCAAGGTTTGAGGCTTGATCTTCGAGCCGGGCGTCTCCAACATGTAGCTGTATGGGTACTGCTCCTTCCAGGTCTTGACCTGGCCCATCCACTCCTTTCTCTCCTTGACTTCCTTGATCAAAGGAATAAATGCAGCCAAGTTGCGGGTCACGTCTCCCTCGACGGCCTCGGTGGCCTCCACAACCTTGTTAATGTTCTTGGGACTGATCTCAAAGTGAATGATACCGCCCTTGCCTTGCTCAGCGGCGAGTCTGGCGGCTGGCGCGAACTTGCTGACGTTACCGGTGACTCTGTCGTCGAATCTGGCACCGAGAGCAACGATCAAGTCTGCGTTTTGCATGGCAGTGTTTGCAGCAGCGCTGCCGTGCATACCCAAGAAGTCCAAAGACTTCTCGTCGTTCTGGTCAAAGGCACCCAAGCCCTGGATGGAGGTGGTGACTGGGATCTGAGCCTTGTCGGCCAACTCTTTTAGCAACTCGGGGCCCTTGGGGTTATTGAGAATACCGGCACCGACGTAGAGGATGGGCTTCTTGGCCTTGTTCAAGAGCGCAGCAGAGCGCTCGATGGCCTCGGTGGTGAACTTGGTGGTGAAGCGCCTTGTGATCTGCGACAAGGCGTTCGAAGGCAAGGTGGTGTTGATGGGGATGGCCTCGCGCAAGATGGAGGCGGTCACGTCCTTGGGCAAGTCCACAAGCACAGGGCCTGGTCTGCCGGAGGTGGCGATCTCAAAGGCCTCGTTGATGCGCTTAGGAAGCTCGGCGACGTTCTTGACCATGACGTTCCATTTCGTGCACGGACGCGAGATGCCGATCACGTCGGCCTCCTGGAAAGCGTCGGTTCCGATGGAGGAGGTGACAACCTGGCCAGTGAAGACAACCAAAGGAACTCCGTCCATCAAGGCGTCCTGCATTGGCGTGATGACGTTGGTGGCACCGGGACCCGAAGTAACCAAGACAACACCAGGCTTGCCTGTAGCTCTGGCGTAACCCTCGGCCATGTGGCCCGCGCCCTGCTCGTGGCGAGGCAAGACAAACTTGAACTTGTCGGAGTTGTAGATGGCGTCAAACACAGGCAAAATGGCGCCTCCGGCGTAGCCAAACACGGTGTCGACCTGATGCCTCAACATCATCTCGTGGAAGATTTCTCCTCCAGTCAAACCGATGAATGAGTCATCCATCTCAAACGGCTTGGTGGCGGGAGCCCGGCGCTCCTCCTGTGGCCCGCGGTCGAACGACGGAGCAGGCTGCGGTCTGCGGTTCTCCAGAGTCTGATGGCTGATCACCGCGCTCTGTGGTTTCGTGGTGGCGATCATCCGGGCACAGTTTCTGGCCACGGCAACGGCGCCGGTTCTTTGGGCTGCAAAAGCTGGAGCTCGATTTATACAGCGAAGCATGGCGGCGGTCCTGTGTGTGGGATTCTTTGGTGGTGGGGCGCTGCTTGCGGGTGCTTCGAAAAGAGAAAAAGGTGTTCTTTCAACGCCTGGTTCTGCCAAATGTGCCTTAAATCTGCGAGATCAGGCACTGAGTCAGAGCTGCCTTTTTGTGTGGTGGTCGCTTTTTCAACTTTTTTTTTCCTCCACAGACTGCAGGAAACCCTTCGCAGGCGCTCGCACAAGCGGAACCGCATCGCCCAACTAGGCAGGCGTCTAGAACTGATGGCACAAGGGCTCAGCAATATTTGCCGCGGGCGGCCCTTTTTGCAATTCGGCAGAAACAGCCTGCTTTATAGGTGGCGGTGTTGTGGGGCTGGGCGGCCAAAAATTGCTTTTTCCCCCGCCCCGCCGTCTACGCTGGTCCTTATTCTTATCCTGTTACTATGTTCTGGTGTGGCACTGCACGCAAGCCTCTGCACCCTGGTGCCTTCGCACCGCTACCGGGCGTCTGCGCCCAAACATGGGGTAGCTATGGCAAGCGAAGCTAGGGCTGGAAACGAGCTGGTAGCGACTGTCATTTCTAAAAATGATCCAGAATGCCTTCGTAGCGCCTGCAGGCTCCCACAGGGGCGGTTCTATCCTTACTGTCCAAGCGAGCCCCGCCCAAACCCAATCTGCCTGGCAGTGCACAGCCGCACGCTAGGAGGCAAGGGACCAGCCACTAAAACCAGTACCAACCTGAAGCTGCTTGTAGACGCTAGTAGATGTTAGCGGTTGCAGTGCGTGCGTGCTCAATCCTTTTTCTGCAGAACGCCCTCCGACGCCTTCTCGGATGGTCCGGTCGAGGGAGCAGCAGAGGAGCTCTCAGCAATCTGGGTGGCCTCGTCAGCCATTGGGGCAGAGCAGTTGGCCTCGTTTTGCATGCTCTGAGGCACCCCCCAGTCCAAAAAGTCACGTCTCACCTCCACGTAATCGTAAGCAAACTCACCGATCTGGTCCTCGTCCACTCCCATCTCCTCGGCGTTGTAGTCCACGCGCAAGTGCAAGCCTGGGATCTTGTCAATGACAAAGCACAAAACGGCGGTGACTCCGGCGGAGTAGGCGGTGGTGGCCAAGATGTACACGAGCTGGATGTACAACTGCTTCCAGTTGTGGTCGATCCAGCCACCGGCGTGGTCGGTGACGTTGTCGTAGCCCGCTACCGTGGAAGAGCCAAAAATACCGTTGAAAAGCAATCCAACCATACCGGCGATACCGTGCTCCGCCAACACGTCTAGAGAGTCATCAACACGCACAATGTACTTCAACTGCGTGGAGAAGTTACAGATCACACCAGCAACAACACCCATGATCACAGAGGCCCACAAGGGAATGAAGCCAGACGACGGCGTGGCTGCGACCAATCCGGAGATGCATCCCGAACAGAGACCGACCATCGACCACTTGCCCTCCAAGCGGAAGTCTAGAAGACACCAGGTGATGGCGCCAAAGGCTCCAGCCAAGTGGGTGTTCATCATGGAGTATGGGACCTTGATGGAGGCGTTCAAGCAGGAAAAGCCGTTAAAAAACAACCAGCCCATGTACAAGAGCGAGGTGCCCAAGAAGATGGTGGAGATGTTGTGGGGGCGGTAGTTGATCATGAGGTTCTGGTTTCTGCGGCCCAAGAACGCAGAGTACACAAACGTAGACACACCGGACAAGATCTCAACGGGGCCACCGCCAGCGTAGTCGAGAACACCGCCGCGCCACGACATGGCCCAGCCACCGCCCCAGACCCAGTAGACCACGGGTGCGTAGACGATGGTGGCCCACAAGAAGAGGAAGAGGAGAGCAGGAATGAAGCGGCCACGCTCTCCCATGATGCCACCGGCCATAATGGCGATGGTGACCAACATGAACTGCATCTGGAAGATGGAGAAGGCGATCTCCGGGTACTTGTTGTCGGAGCCGGTCTCGGTGATGAGATCCTTGAAGCCAAAGTACTTCAAGTTGCCGATGAAGTTGTTGGTGGAGGTGGGCGAAAAGGCTAGCGAGTAGCCCCAGAAATACCACTGAAAGATGCCCACAAACGAGGACGCAAACACGATCCAGACCATGGAAAGCGCCGACTTTCTGCGGGACAAGCCCGAGTAGAGAAACGCCAAACCGGGCACCATGATCCAGATGACCGAGGAGGCTATACTGAAGAGAAGCACGTAGCTGGAGTCGTACTCGTCGTTCTCGGTGAAGAGCTTTCTCTTGGACACGAGCATTTTGTGTGGAAGAAATGAAGTGAAGTGGAGTTCGTGGCAGCAAGCAGATGTGGAAAGGCAGACGCCAGGCTAGGGTAACAATATGGCCGTGGAAGCGGGAAGATCAGCAATCGGAGGCGCTCGGGTGCAACGGCGGGAGCCACGGGGAGAGCAGTAGCTTGCGACGCTGGAAGCAAGAAGAAAGAACAACCAGAAGACGATTCAAAAAAGGAGCAGCCTGATTTTAAGCCTGTGCCGCGTGCATATATTAAAGCGACTCTGCCCTCCAGGAACCGACCAGAGGCACCTGCTTGTAGGCGCCAGTGCACACAGGATGGGCAGAGCATCTCCAGGCTGCGAAAGTGAGTATCGGCGCCGGCTGCAGGACGGCGGGCCCGTTAATTTGATGGAGATTGTAGATATCGCACCACTGCATGCCGGTTTGCTGGAGTCTCTCTGGAGAGGTAAAACAGCCGTTCTGGCCCGCTGCACGAGGGAGGCCACGCTGCGCTGCCATTTCACCACTGGAGGCCGCAACGGGGTCACTGTATGTGCCGGGGCCCCAGTTGCCGCCTTCCACCCTTTGGGCTCCGCCGTGGCGCTGGTTCTCCACGGGCCGTTGCCAGATCGCCTCGATCGCTGATAAGGCGCCCCAGCCTAAGCGCTAAAAAGAACGGCGGGCCCTGATCGGCCCTGACTGCGCAACTGGCATGCTTGGAAGCGCGGCGGGCGCACAGAACGGCATTCGCTAAACCGTGAAACAGCGGCGTTTGCTCTCTTCACGATGGATCTCAAAAAAATTGAAAGGCCCCAAATTGGCTCCGCACTCTGCTGCCTTTCACTTCGTTCTTTTCGCTTCCCGTTCGCTGGTCTGTGCACTGTTGTCTGCTACGCTTCACCCGTTGCCTGGCGCTCCGGCGATCGCAATCCGGCGGGCCAAGAAAATGCGTGGCCAGGGCTGCCGCTGCCGGCTGGATAAGCCTGCGGCTCACTGTCCCACGCCAAGAGATCACGAGGCAGCACAGCCCAGAAGTGAGAACGACAAGTTGCTGCTGACGAGCCATGCATCTCGGTGGGTGCAAATCTTGGGGTGTGCAGCTTTTGATGCAGAGCCTGGCTGCAAAAGGTTCGTGGTCTAGGCGGTGCAGAGGCCGGAGCGCTTGCGGCAAGATAAGAGCGCGCGCTGCTCATTGGCCGTTGGGGCGCAGCCATGATCACATGACCTTAGGTCAGGTGCCGAACGTCACGTGACTTCAGCTGGTAGGCTCAAGAGCCACCGCCCCGGCGCGCTTCTCCACAAAGTGCCAGGTCTCGAAGCACACCTCCACCATGATCAAGATGATGATGATCCACTCGAGCCTGGTCCCTTTTTTCTCGTTCAAAACACTGAGAAGCGCCCGCTGCTCCTCGGTCACGTAGTCCAACTTGCGGTTCATGATGGAGATCCGCGGCTGGATGTCAAGCCGCCTGCTCACGGCCTCGTAGATGCGCTCCAACGTGGGCTCGCTCCAGTAGAGATCGGGGGTCTCGATGAGCTCCAGGTACAAGTTCAACTTGCCCCGCAAAAGAAACAAGTGGCCGGTAAGACGCAAGATGTCGGACTCCTTGGACTTGACCTTGAGGCCGTCGCTCAAAACCTGGCTGTTTTCCCGCGTCACCTGGATGTGTTCCTCGAGGCTCTCCTCGAGGATCGAGAGCCGTGTGGACCGCGACAAGCCCATGGCAAACGCCGCCATGTCGAGCTGCCGCTGCTCGGCAGAAGGGCCCTGGATCACCAACACGTCGCCCTGCATGAACGAGCCGTCGTCGTTGACGGAGCTCAGGCCAACCTCCACGTAGTCCATCTCCTCACTCTCGGGCTGGTACGGCGACGCCACCAGCGCAGTCAAGGTGGGCACGTACGTCCGCATCATCTGCTCTTCGGTGAGGCCCCACCCCACCAAGGTTCCGTTGGCAAGCACCATCAAGTCGTGGGCACTGCCGTCACTTCCGGTGGTGACTCGCCAGTTCAAGATCTCGTCATCCACAAGAATACTGTGGTGGAGGCCGTTTCGCAGGAGGATCTCGGCGGCCCTGGCTAGATCGATGGTTTCGCCAAGAGTGATCGAGGTCACTGGTTTCACGTACTCGCGGATCTCGCTGGCGTCCACCTGCCTGTTGCTGTACTTCGAGAGAAGCCCCACAATCGCCAGTTTGGAGGCGCTGGTGTCTTTCTGGTTCTGGCGCCGGAGCTTCTGGAGCACCGGTTTCTGGGTTTTTTTCTTTGGTTCGGGCTTAGGAACCGGGAACGGCGGCATCTGCAAGCAGCAGCGGGTCGCTGAGAAGCATCGAGACGCCACGATTCTCTGGCTGGGCGCTCTGTTTCTGGCTACGTTTCTCCACATTTTGAGTTTGTGGTGTAGATGAGAGCAGCGCGAAGTTGCAAATGCAGCAGTGGGACACAAAAGAGGAGGAGAAAGGGGAAGGAGAAAAGGGAAGCAAAGGCAAAAAGAAGGAAAATTTGAATAAG
Source organism: [Candida] danieliae (assembly GCA_030579135.1). Classification (NCBI taxonomy): domain Eukaryota; kingdom Fungi; phylum Ascomycota; class Pichiomycetes; order Serinales; family Metschnikowiaceae; genus Metschnikowia; species [Candida] danieliae. The sequence goes on from JAKUAC010000015.1 coordinate 282,256, forward strand.
GAAGAACAAAACGAAGAGAAGAATCAAGCAATTGAAGAATTACGGAAATGAAAGAAACGAGGAAAAAATGATGGCCTCACTTCTCTTACTGGCTGTTCACTTACTGGCTGGCCCTTTTCTTACTGGCGCTTCACTTCATGGCACTACTGCGTATTCCAGCACATCAGCCACTGCACTCAGTTACACCCAAATGCAAGCATGGCGACAAAATCGCCTGAACCCGCGATCGCCGAGATCTAGTCCAGCCGGTATCTTCAAAGGGCCTCCTCCAAATGTGGTTGTGGGTCACGTGACGCGCCTCTCGCAGTGCTCCAAATGAAATGGCCATCCCGGCATCTGCAGTCGACCGTTGGAGGCGCGTCTTACGCTGCCACCTCCAGTGGCTGGGCTCACTGCCCAACGGCTCTGCTGCCTGTAGTAGCCTCTATACGGGCCAGACCTCCTCCAGAATCGCACCCACGCTGCCCCGGTACAGCCCCACGCGAAAGATGGCTGAGCACGCACCAGCCTCCCGCGCCCCGCCTAATAATATCCGGTGTTGATGTAAGTGCCCAATGCGGAATAATTGGATGCGCCGAACAATGTGCGCCCGGGCGCTCGATCTGCCGCCAAAGCCCGAGGCAACGGGCCAAACCCAGCGGGCTGAGCTTTCGAGCAGGGCATTTTGGCAGCGGGAAATAAGTGTTGGGTGCGGGCTGGACCATAATATCCGAATATCCGGCCGCAGCAAAAACCCCGCTTTGGCCTGCCCTCATACTCCCCAGGACCCTGTGGCTGCGACAGGAAGAGGCCCTCGTGCGGTAGAGGCTAGAACTCTGTTTCGCTGGCGCTCGCATGCCGCCCTTCCGCCCAAATACGAGCAGGAAAATGTGTTTGCCTCCAGCAGCCGTCACACGCGGCCACACCGCCCGCCGCCTAATTAGTCTGCCCGGCACTTGAGCGTGACCTGGTCCCGCACGGCTGTGGTAGCTAATGGCTGGGGCCAGCGCCAGTATGCGAGAGAGCACTCCGCCAGAGGGCGGGCATCTTCCTCTATTTATATTTCGGCAGCAGAGAGGACACCGTGGCAGGTTGCTGTCGGTGAAGCAGCGGTCGGGGCCCCGCCAAAAGCCGCCACAACGGACCCTTGCCTCCGTGCCGGGTGTTTATTTATACCCCTGCGATGGCAGGCCCTGTGCTTGGCTGCAACCGCCCCGCCGACAATTTTTTCCCGCCCGCACACTCACTTCTATTTTTTGTTTCGCTACACACACACCACAAAACATCCACCTATATACTTGTAGCTTCTGCCGGATATCCCCACGATTCCCGCTGTATTTGATTCTCCCGCAACAGCTAAGTTATCTCCTGAATCTCCATGTGGTATGTTTTTGCCCTGGGACCTTTTTGGCGCGACGGCCCGTCCCCCGATCCGCTGCGGTGCCCTGCCTGTTGATCTCCCATACTAACCCACAGTGGCATTTTTGGTTACGTCAACTTCTTGGTCGACAGAACAAGAGGAGAGGTGGTCAGCACCCTCATCGAAGGTCTCCTGAGATTGGAGTACAGAGGCTATGACTCGGCAGGTCTTGCCGTGGACGGCCCCGAGCCTTCCTCGCCATACGTCTTCCGGACTCTCGACAAGGTGGCTGCCTTGAAAGAGATCGTCGACAAGCTGGACATGAAGACCGACGACATTTTCGAGACCCACGCCGCCATCGCCCACACCAGATGGGCCACCCACGGCCAGCCCCGCATCGAGAACTGCCACCCACACCGCTCGGACCCCAACTCCGAGTTCCTCGTGGTCCACAACGGTATCATCTCCAACTACGAGGCCATCAAGACTCTCTTGTCGTCCAAAGGCTTTCAGTTTGAGTCCGAAACGGACTCGGAGTGTATTGCCAAGCTCTTCAAGCTTGTCTACGACAAGAGCATCGAGGACGGCGAGGACGTCGACATGAGCGAGTTGACCAAGCGCGTCTTGTACGAGTTGGAAGGCTCCTACGGTTTGTTGGTCAAGTCCTCTCACTTCCCGGGTGAGGTGGTGGCCATGAGAAAGGGTTCTCCGTTGGTTGTGGGTGTCAAGACAGAGAAGAAGCTCAAGGCTGACTTTGTCGATGTCGAGTTTCCAGAAACACCAGACCTCTTGCTGCCTGCCGGCACCCAAAGAGGCAACTTGAGAACCTCGCAGTCCAGAGCGTTTTTCACCGAGGACGGCGATCTTTCTCCTGCAGAGTTTTTCTTGTCTTCCGACCCAAGCTCCATTGTCAAGCACACCAAGAAGGTTTTGTACTTGGAGGACGGTGACATTGCCCACATTTACGACGGCGAGTTGCACATCCACCGTGCTGAAAAGATCTCTGCCAACGAGTCCACTGTCAGACAAATCCAGACCTTGGAGATGGAGTTGAACGAAATCGCCAAGGGCAGCTACTCCCACTTCATGCAAAAAGAGATTTTCGAGCAACCAAACTCCACCTACAACACCATGAGAGGCCGTTTGGACTTTGAGAAAAACACAGTCAACCTTGGTGGCTTGAAGGCTTCTTTGCCAATCATCAGAAGATGCAGACGTATCATAATGATCGCCTGCGGAACCTCCTACCACTCGTGTTTGGCCACCAGATCAATTTTCGAGGAATTGACCGATATCCCTGTCACTGTGGAGTTGGCTTCTGACTTTTTGGACAGAAAGTCTCCAGTTTTCAGAGACGACACCTGTATTTTTGTGTCCCAGTCGGGAGAAACTGCAGACTCCATCTTGGCCTTGAAGTACTGTAATGATAGAGGTGCTTTGACTGTCGGTGTGGTGAACTCTGTGGGCTCGTCCATGTCCAGAGACACACACTGTGGTGTCCACATCAACGCCGGTGCCGAAGTTGGTGTTGCCTCTACCAAGGCTTACACATCCCAATACATTGCCTTGGTGATGATTGCCCTTTCGTTGTCTAACGATTCTATCTACAAGAGAGACCGTCACATTGAGATCATCCAGGGCTTGAAGAAGATCCCTGAGCAGATCGGCGAGGTTTTGAAGTTGGAGAAGCAAATCAAGAAGTTGTGTGACGAGTCCTTGAACGACCAAAAATCGTTGTTGCTTTTGGGCCGTGGCTACCAATTCGCCACGGCCTTGGAAGGTGCCTTGAAGATCAAGGAAATCTCCTACATGCACTCTGAGGGTGTTTTGGCCGGTGAATTGAAGCACGGAGTCTTGGCGCTTGTCGACAAGGACTTGCCCATCATCGCTTTTGCTACCAAGGACTCTTTGTTCCCCAAGGTCATGTCTGCCATTGAACAGGTTGTGGCCAGAGACGGCAGACCCATTGTGATCTGCAACGAGGGACAGGTGATGCACGAAAGAGTGTTTGCTACATTGCAAGTGCCATTGACCGTTGACTGTTTGCAGGGCTTGTTGAACGTCATCCCCATGCAATTGATGAGTTACTGGTTGGCTGTCAACAGAGGCATTGACGTGGACTTTCCACGTAACTTGGCCAAGTCCGTCACGGTGGAGTAAGCTTTTAAGGATGATACATTAATAAACACATATATTTGGCTCAGTTGCGCTTGAAGTAGCCCGAGGACCCAAACCACGCCAGGGTGAAGTCAAACGCACGCTCACCCACGTCCAAGTACTTCTTGGTGTAGTATGAAGCGGTCTCGTTCCCGATCGCATCGAGGTTTGGACTAAAGTTAGTAATGACAGAACTGAAGCTGACTTTCTAGAAGGCTGGTACGTACGTTAACCCTGTGTTTCTGCGGACGCCTGCTAAAAAAGACGATACCACAAGTAGGTCGAATCCGATATGAAGTGATTTACTGATGGCACCCTGGCGTTAGTAAGTCGAAATGAGTTTTCAAAGAGAGACTGCATAGTCTGCCATAACAGAGAATGCCTAAGCGTCTCTTTCACAATCCCGTCATACCATTGTATCTTATGTTGTTGTGAAGGTTCCAAAGAATCTGGGGGTGGTGGCGCTCCCTCTGTATGTTTTGTGAGGGCACTGTCTGCAGGATGAAACCAGGGGGGCACGCGAGAAAAACGAACCTCTTATTAATAGTGAGTGCTTGTGGCGAGTACCTCCTGGCGAATGTTGGAAATAACGCCAGCAGCAGGTTTGTATGGAACTTGGGCTCTTAGTGTGGATACGATGATCCAGGCCGTACTCTCGAAGACCTGATTCAGCTTTGTGGACCGGCAAGGAGATCCACACAGCCCCCACTGAACAAGTGAGCGGCTTAACCTCTTTTTCACTGGTTCAGATTATTGGCAATTGCTGCTTTGAGTTGCTTGCAATGCTCTCGTGAGAGCGCTCACTGCGCCATGCTGCTTGGAGTCACAGCAGCAGGCTGTCTCGGATTGCTTGAGACAACTAGCCAAAGGGAAAGTCAGTATTCTGTTTTACTTTGCCCAACGCCTCAACCAAAAACTTATCAGATTTCAGCATCACTGGCTGAAGGTCGGGCTCGACCCAAGTCAATTTCGTCTTGCCGCCAGCCCCATGGCTTCTTGGATACTGTGTCAGTTAGGCTCATTGGTGTCACGCGGCCAGTTCTGGGCATGCTTCAATGCCCCTCTCTCTCTTCAGCTGACGCTGCTTTCATTCTCTCGTCTACTCGTCCCAGCATTATTCGTGCCGTGGCTTCACCTCTCGGCTGTACCTAGCAGTTCCTCTCTTTTCTGCACTGGCCAGTGGCACCGTACCTTTCTGGCTAGCACCCGCCGTATTTGATACTGAGCTTTGCACAGCACTCTGTCTTCAGACGTGCTAGCAGCCAACTGAAGAAACTCTGGACAATCCGAAACCATAATCCTCGAATGGTGGCCACACAAACCGAATCCAAAATCAGGTGTACTGCACAGAAACCCACCGCTGCTCGAGGGCACATTAAATCTTTAGGGTGGCCAGCATCAGGCGCCATCTACTCCGTATCTGCTGCTTCTCGCACCTTTTTGAATTCTTTCCTTGCCACGGCTGAGCAATTCCAAAGGCTCGCATAATCCATGTCCGACAGATATAGACCGCCATCGGGACCCAAGGGCCCTCGAGGCAATCCTCCCGCCAAAGCGGACTGGAACAGCTCCAGCTCGAAACAATCTGATTACTATAACAGCAGACAAACCTCCTCTGGCGGGTATAATGACAGGGATATGTATAGACCCAAGTTTGGAGAGGGCCAAAGACAGTACAATTACCGTCGTCCTGATGGTCCCCACGACAATGACAGACCCAGCGGCCCTACAGGCCCCAGAGACGGCTACTATGGCGGCCAGAAACGGCCATATCAAGATAATTACAGACAGGGGCCAAGGCAAGGGAATCCTCCAAACAAAAGGCGTGACTTTAGCCATAAGGACGCAGTGAACAACGGTGGCCCTGACCGCGGTGTACCCCGCCAGCACCAACCCTCCACTCAGACAGCCAAGCAGCCATCGAAGGGGCCTGCTCCAAAAGGGCCAGCACCCAAGGGTCCTCGAGTAAATGATCCTTCAGCTGGGCCGCAAAAACAAGCCCCCAGAGCAGATGACAAAAAACCTAAACAGCCACAAGCTCCTCCTCAGCAAAAGAAAAAACAGCCTCCTCCAAAGCAGCAAAATCAAAAGCAACCACAGCATCAACGTCTCAGGCCCGATCAAATTTACCTGGCATACACAGTCAGAAAGACCGATTTATATAAGCGTGTGCAGCAAGTCGGTGAGGGTACGTACGGAAAGGTGTACAAGGCTCAAAACGAGATCACCAAAGAGTTTGTTGCCATCAAGAGGCTTAGGTTGGAGTCTGAGCGTGAAGGCTTTCCAATCACAGCGATGAGAGAAATCAAGTTGTTGCAGAGCTTTGACCACCCCAATATCGTCGGTCTTCTAGAAATGGCAGTTGAGCATAATCAAATCATGATGATTTTCGACTACTTAAACCATGATCTCACAGGCTTGCTCACTCTTCCGGATCTCAAGCTCACCGAGGGACATCGCAAAATGATATTCAAGCAGCTCATGGACGGCTTGAATTATCTCCATACACGAAGAGTGATTCACCGAGATATCAAGGGCTCGAATATCCTCGTCGACTCAACTGGCATTTTGAAGATCGCGGACTTTGGCTTGGCAAGAAACATGAAAGTCTTGAGAGATGGCGAGAGCCCCGACTACACCAATCGTGTCATCACGATATGGTACAGGCCCCCGGAGCTTCTCATGGGGTGTACGAATTACGGGCGAGAAGTGGACATCTGGGGAGTGGGATGTCTTTTGATTGAGTTGTATCACAAATCTGCCATTTTCCAAGGAACGGAGGAGTTGTCGCAGCTCTTCAAGATTTACGAGATCATGGGCACGCCCACCATAGAAAACTGGCCAGACATTGAGAACTTGCCCTGGTTCGAGATGATGAAGCCCAAGATCAGACGGGCTGCAAGGTTTGAGAAAGACTTCAAGCCGCTCATGACAGAGGATAGTTTTGACCTCGCGTCGAAGATGCTCACGCTTTTTCCCTCGAACAGAATCACCGCCGAAGAGGCACTTGCGCACCCATACTTTCACAACGAGCCGAAGCCCGAGAAGCTTGACTTTATGGCCAACATCGTTGGTGAATGGCATGAGTTCGAGACCAAGAAGCAAAGAAGAGAGGAACGCAAGCGGTTGCAGGAGCTCAAGCAGGCCAAGGCCCGAGAGTCGTCTGTGCCTGCCACGCAGCCCAAGTCTGTGCAAGGCGACTTCCCGCCCACCTTCCCCCAATCCTCAGCGACGCCGTATGACAAGATGGATGCCAAGTTGGCGTCTACAGCGAGTGTCGGCGACGGTGCTGATAAGCCAGAGACTGATGAGGCAAGGCCATCAGCAGGTGGAGTTGAAGACAAATGAAGTTCTTTGAATACAGATGACGCGATAGCTCACGAGAAGAGAGATGAGTGAAGGCAAGAGAAGAAAGGCGATGGAGATAATAGAAAACAATGGCAGTGCCCTGAATCAAAGGACCATACATAGTAAAGGCTGCGAAAACCAGCGAGTGACCAGCGAGTGATTGCACAGCCTCAAGCAGTGGTCGTGTGTTGTTTGGAGCAGCAAGACTTGTATAAATTCCTCAATCAGACCAATCACGGCAAGCTGCCAAACAAAAGCTATCTAAACCTGAAGTCTCTGTTTAATTCGAAGCGAATGGAGCCAATTGCAGCCAAAGCGCACAGCAGTCGCAGCAAGGGTTTTTACTGTGGGCAGCAGCGCACCGGCAGAGTTGCAAAAAGCCCCACCAAAAAATGGCAGCACGCCCAAAAATGAAACTTTGAAAGCGAATGCCGAAACCTGAAGCCGGTGCAAACGACCCCGCCGTATCCCGAAATTAAAAAACCGCCACCCAGCAGCACGGGCCCTCCGTAGTGACCTCAGTCATGCGGCAGCACACCCGCACCAGTGCATCCAATCCCCACCTCTGATTATTCACCGAAATTGCTCGGCCCGCTGCTCCAGAAGGGCTCGAGGCTTCAATTCTCACCTGGCCCAGAGCACACCACACGGCCCCAGCTCCCGAATTGCGAGCTCCAATCCGCCCAGCGGCGTCCCCGGCGAAAACTATATAAAGCGGACCGTCGCCCATTTTGTTTCTGGAAAAAGCGCCCTTCATTTCATATTCACTCCTCCTCATTGCACACTCTTCACCTTTAATTCTACCTATCCATCATGGGTTCTTGCACATCGAAGAGTCCCAGCACCAGCAGCGGCGGCCTAAATAACACTCTGGACAAGCGCACGCAGCAGAGCTCGGCTCTCAAGACCGCCAGCGAGAAAAACACCGCTGCAGTAGCTGCAAACGGCGATGCAGCCAACGGAACCAGCAACGGCGGGCCCAGTGCCGCCAATGGCCAGGCAAACGGCGCCAATGGCGAGAGCGGCGACTCCAGCGCCACCGAGGGGGGCGAGTTGGTGCACACGAACGAGAAGGACGTGAAGATCCTCTTGTTGGGCTCCGGTGAGAGTGGAAAGTCCACCATCGTCAAGCAAATGAAGATTCTCCACAAGGACGGCTTCTCCGACGCCGAGGCCTACGACTACAGGCCCTTCGTCTACAAGAACGTCTTGGACTGTGTGAAGAACATCATCAATGCCATCTACGACTTTGCTCCAGAGCTCGTGGCTCCAAAAATAGTCTCCACCGACGAACCCACCCAGCTACCCGACTCTTCCAAGCATATCGCCAAGGACGAAGACTTGCAGCACATCTTGTCTTACGAGCTCGGCGTCAACACAGACGAGACGTTCAGCACGTCCATCGCCTCCAAGATCCTGAAGTTGTACGCCCACCCCGAGGTCCGTGAATTCATCAAACTCAACCAGTCCAAGTTCTACCTCATAGACTCCTCCGACTACTTTTTGTCTGCGGTCGAGCGCATAGCCGCTCCAGACTACTTGCCCACACAAGCAGACATCTTGCGCACAAGAAAGAAAACCTCGGGTATTTTTGATTTCCGTTTCCAAATGGGCTCCTCCAACGTCCACATGTTTGACGTCGGTGGCCAGAGATCCGAGCGCAAAAAGTGGATTCACTGCTTCGACAATGTCACCTTGATCATCTTCTGTGTTTCTCTTTCCGAATACGACCAGGTGTTGCTCGAGGAAAACACCCAAAACCGTCTCGAAGAATCCTTGACTTTGTTTGACTCCGTGGTCAACTCCAGATGGTTTTCTAGAACGTCTGTGGTTTTGTTCTTGAATAAAATCGATGTCCTTTCCAACAAACTACCTTACTCGCCTCTCGAAAACCATTTCCCAGACTACAACGGTGGGGACAATCTCAACAAAGCTGTCAAGTACATTTTATGGAGATTCACTCAGGTAAACAGGTCAGGTCTTAATATTTACCCACACGTGACGCAGGCAACCGACACATCCAACATTGAATTGGTGTTTGCCGCTCTCAAAGAGACGATTTTGGAGAACACTTTGAGGGATAGTGGGATCTTGTAGTCGGACAATTAGTTTGTTCGACACAAACCATTTAATGACAGAGCTGGTCTCATTCCGCGCCTCCAAAGGCAATGGAGAAGTGGGCGCTCTATGCATTTACGTAATTAGCTATTAATATCGTAAGGATTCGTTATTTATCAGGCACTCGTATGCACTTCAGCAGGTCCCGCCAGAGGCGCTGTAGACTTTGTATTTTGTGCCTCTTTTCTTCCCTCGCCTCGAGTTTCTCTTCCTCCTCTTCCACCTTTACTTCCTCTGCTGCTTCCTCTGTTTCCTCGGCCTCCTCTGCCTCGTCCTCTCGAACTACTCTTATGAATGCTTTCTTCTCCGTGCTCTGGTACGCTCACGGACGTTTCACCAGCTTGGGGTTTTATGGCCTGGGGCTTTTCGACTTGTTTCGCATTCTGCTTGCTCTCCTTTGAACCCTTCCGTTCCTTGGGAACTTCTTTTGGTTCCTTTGGGCCCTCTTTTTTCAATTGGGACTCTTCTCCAGTGGCCCTCTTGCCTGTAGGCGCAGGTTTGCTGCGATCCGTATCATTGTCTGGATTGGATGACGGTTTCTGTCTATCCTTCTCCCTCTCAATCAGAGTGTCGGGCTTCCTGGAGGGCTTCTGCCTCACTTCGCGTTCTCCAATGACTGGCTCAGCAGGCTTTTCAATGACGCTGTCACTTTGGGGCCGAGTTTCTTTGGGGATTTTTTGAGCCTCCTTGCGAGGTTTTGTTGCAGGCGGCTTCTCGGTTTTGGCTTGCTGTTCGCTGTGTGGTTTCGCCTCTTCACTTTCTTTACAAATCTCGTCCTTCTTTTGAGACAGGCGCCTTTCTTTGCGTCGGGAAGCACCCTTTACGTTCCTTTCTTGCTCGCCGATTTCCCTCTTTGACTCGCCTTGTGTCTTAGCTTTGTCATGTTTTCTGTGGCCATTCGCCAGTGTGATTTCATTGAACAGCTTTTTGAAGTCAGGTCGCGTTCCGGGAGCAAATGACTTGTTTGGCTGACTCAAGTTGGGAGCCGGCCTTTCAGGGTGCTCTCGGTGTGATGATTTTTCAGACTGAGGGCGTTCAGCTGGTTTGCCATGAGACTCCTCTCTATTTGCTGGCGGAAGTGGTTTGCTTTTCCCCGATTTCTCCGATTTGTCGACTTTTTTTCCCGCTTTTTCGAACGAAGGTTTTGGTGCATTCAATTCTGACTTGTTTCCAGGAGCAGCCGATGCAGCTGTACCGGCGGCCGGCACTTCTTTTTCAGGGGCAGTACTCGCCGTTTCAGAATCATCCACCTTCCCTACAGCTCCAGGCTCAGGTGTCCCCGTAGACTGTTTTTTCTTCAAGATGGTAGGCTTCTTTTTTGGAGCTGGAGCTGTTGATGAAGCTCTAGAATCCTCGTTGGGCTTTTTACCCAACACATCAGAGGCAGGCTGCTTTTGGGCGGAGCCGTCGGGACGAAATATGGAGTTTTGGCCCCACGCATTCTGTAACGGAGCAGGGATATTTTTTGGCTTTTCAGCTGCGGGCGTCGAAGCATTTGGGGCAGATTTGTTTGCTGGCGAGTCGCCTAGCCCAGCGAGAGTAGTGGTGGTATGTTTGCGAGTTACAATCAACTTTTCGATTTCATGCTGGCGAGCGACCACGTCGACCGGCTTCGCGTTGCCAAAGGGACTGGCTTTTGGCCCTTTTCGCGCCAAAATAGGTGGCTGGTGTGACTGATAGGGCGAGTCATTGCGTGCTAATGAAGGTGTGGGAGGATGGCCATGACTGGTGGCATTTTGCGATAGACGGCGTTCTCGTGGGAACGCAGAGCGTGGCAAATGGATGTCATCTAGTGGCATTCCCCCAGCGCTTCTGCCGTGGTCATGTCTGGGAGAGCGATCCTCGTTCATTGAATGGCGGGGTCTCGAGGTGAAGTCATTCTCAATCTGGATGAGCTTCTGCTCGTGGTCTCGGTTGTACTTCATGCAATATTGAAAGTCGTTGAAGTCGGCCTGTTCGACGCTCACGTGGCGCAGTCCTTTGTAGACGATTGACTGCCACTTGGCCACTTTCGATTGCGCTTCGTACGTGGAGACTTCCACAAAGGCTATCTTCCTGACTATTCCCAGCTCCAACGGGTCCGTGCTGGGGTCAAACAAGATCTTGAACTTGACAAAAGGAGTGAACCTACTTCGAAATAAATCCTCCACAAAGCTCTCGTTATTTGAAAGCGGGATGTGCGTGAGCTTGACAATGTATGGCGGTCCGTTGTCCATGGACATGGATCTGCCCGAGCCGTAACCACTGCCTCTCATGCCGCCCGAGCCGTAGCCCGAGCCACTGTTGTACCCAAAAGGCCTGTTTTTCTCGATGGGTACGGAAATGGACGCTATGTCGATTTCGTCGTCTGCCCAGGATCCCCCGTACGCTGCTCTGTTAGTATGTGTGGTCAATGGCTCTATACGCCGCTTGAATGGGCCAAGTAGCGGGCACTAGATGTATACATACACTCGTCGGAGAAAAACTCCTGCAAGGACATCTTCTTGGGAGGCGCTGTTGTTAGTATCGGATGTTTGACCGCAAAGCTTCATCAATCAAATTGAATCTCGATTTGGAGCTGTTTTTGGGAAGAGTGGCTGGCCCCACATCCAGAGGTTGCGAGTGCGCCACAACGCCGTGGCTCATGCTGCTCCAATTGCATCGAGCCAATCGACCGCCAGTCGCTTCTGTCTCAAACGCTATTGGAAAAACGATTCAGCCCGACAACTCTTGCTGGAGAACGGCTGGAGCACTGTGTTTCGTGTATCGCGGGGCACGGCTCGAAGGTTGGTCACGCAATTCAGCAAGAATTGAGCGCTAGCGACAATCCAGAGAAATCAGCGATGATCAGAGATTGGGTAGCATAAGCAGAATCAAGTACATACCCATATTACAAAGAAAAGGTCTCGATGTGCCGGTGTTGTTGTGGCTTGTGTGTCTACTGAGTAGCCAGAAAAAACCCTTAGTCCGCACAGCATACAGGCTCATGACGTGTTTGGTGGGGCTACTTAACGGTGCGACGGTGGTTGCAAAACCACAAGCGGGGGCCATATGTTGGCAGCGCCAGACATTTTTTTCTGGAAGTTTTTGTGCAAGCGTGAACGTCTGTGTCGCTTCCTGGCGGGGGGCTGCTCCAGCTGCTCCGAACCTTACAAATCCGCAAAGCTGTCGTAGGTCTTTCTCCAGTTGGCGAAAAAACCAGCAAAAAACTTTGTGCCCAAGCCAATGTCCTTAGCTCCAAGCGTGGCTCTAATGGAGTGCATCGACAACTGCGGAATGCCCAAGTCAATGGTCCGTGCTCCGGTCTGAGAGGAGATGGAGGGGCCAATGGTTCCGCCAGAGCGGGAGTCGTTACGGATCTGGAAGTATTGCACCTCGTCGCCGTTTATGCGTGCAAGCTCCTCCGACAACGCAAGACCAACCGAGTCCGTGGCCATGTGGCCGTTGGGATCCAACGAAAGCGTGATTCCCTTGTTGGGGACAGGCTTGTGCTGCTCCAAGTACACGCTGTCGAAGTTGGGGTTGACCAAGTGGTTAACATCCGCAGACAAGATGATGGTGTTGGCGTAGATAACCTTCAACGCCTCAGCAATGTCGCTTCCCTTCTCGTTGAAGTGCGTGGAGTCCGTGACCCGCGCCACGACAGACTCGAGCAATTGACCCTTGATGCCCGTTCTGGTGGCAGACCCGATTTCCTCGTGGTCAAACAATCCCACCAACGAGAAGGCGTCGGCGGCAATCTTGCCGTGCTTTTCGGCCTCGATCAAGGCGGAAATAGCGGCATACGAGCACACACGGTCGTCTACACGTGGCGCAAACACAAACTCCTTGTGCAAGCCTCCGAGAGAGCCCTTTTGGACGTCATACAATTGAAGGTCCCACTGCACAATGTCCCCCACAGCAACCCCAGCCTCGGATGCAATGTATCTGAGCAAGCTGATTGGGTGCTTGCCGTACAACGGAGCCTTCTTCTCCTCTTCAGTGGCTGGCTCCTCGTAGCTGGAGCTGGCGTAGCCAATGACAGGCACGGCTTGGGTCTCCTTGTTGAAGGGCCCCTGCGAAGGAGCACCAAAGTGGGGCGCCAAAGTGGGGATCTTGGCGATTGGGTGAGGTGTCGAGTCCACCAACTTCTGGGAAACCTGGCCTGTCTTGGAGTCACGCACCAACACTCTGCCGCCCACACCCAAGTCTCTGTCCCACCACACCGCCTCCAAGGTGCCAGAGTAGGGAGCCACGCCAAGTAGCTCGTAGCCTTCGATTTCAGCACGAGTGGAGTTTGGCTTCAACGCCACAGTCAAGGAGTCGATGTGCGAGCCAATGGCGCCCACGCCTTTCTCGTGCGTCCAGTCTGGACCCACCACAAACGCCACCAAGTTTGTGCCGTTTCTGGTTGTGTAGTACTTGCCGGGCTTCACGGACGCCCACAGGTCCTTCTCGGCAAGATAACTGAAGCCTGCGTCCTCCAATTGGCTGCCGAACGACTTCACCACATGGTAGATGGTGGGGTTGGCGTAGGTGAAGGCGATGTACTTCTCTGCGTGGCTGGCAAAGTAAGCGTCGTCGTACTTTTCCACCGCCACGGGGCCAGTCTCCTTGGCTCCCATGCTTGTTTGGGCCGCCTTCAAGAAACGGTCGACATCTTCCTTGGAGTTGAGGTTGGCGTTCTTTAAGAGCTCGGCCATAGTGTGGAGCAAAGCGTCGGACATTTCAGAGATTTAAGAGGGGTGCTGACTTTGAAAGAAGTCGTTTTGTTTTTTATTTTTTTGATACGCTTTGTTTTGTTTGGGCTTGTTTCCCTTTTTGTATGTCTATGTTTTTTATGTCTGTGACTCGAAAGTTCTGGCCCAAATTCCTCTGGCAATTCCGCTGCACTTTATAGTAACCGAGCGGTGCGGCTTATCGCGCCACAGCCATTTTGGCGGTAGCCAGCAGAGCCGCCTGGGGCGGTGGCCAATGGCTCAGGGTGGGCATTTTGGATATTTCAAAAAAACCAGCGTGGCACGTGGCATGTAAAGAGACGACGGGCGGCGGCATTTCTATTATTTTCGATGGCGCCGGCAGAGTGGCGGGGCCGTTTTGGTTTTGGCAGCCTACTGCGGACGCTTAGCTGCAAAAGTGGCTGCAACAATCAAGGGCCACACCACGGTGACGTCCGCGTAGACCTTGACGGACTTTGCGTCGGCCTTGATTTTGCCCCAGGAAATGGCCTCGTCGGGTCGGGCGCCGGCGTCGGAGCCGTCGAACTCCTGGCCGGTGTTGATGAACACCGCCCAGTCCGCTCCGTTCCGCATGAGGCAGGCGTTGCAGATGTGGTGCTTGATCAAGCCGCCACCCAAAATGAGCATACCGGCGCGCGAGGCCGCAATGGCCATGGCGTTGATCTTGCGGATGTCGGCCACGATGTCAAGCCGGAGCTGCTGCGGCGACGCTTTGTAGGTGTGGAAGAAGATCATGTCTCCGATGGAGCCGTCGGTGAGCGCCGGACAGAAGATCGGGATCTGGTTCTTGTGTGCCCAGTAAAGCACAGACAGCTCGTCGTTGATCCCTTTGCCCAAGCGGTCGATGAGGCGGGAGGGCGTCCATGCCGCCGGGGAGTCTGCGTCAAAAGCACTGGCGCCTAGCTTCTCGGCCTCGGCCTGCTGCTCCTCCAACACCTTGTCCAAGATCGGCACAATCCAGTCCTCAAACTTGCAGTAATTGTCGTTGGGCACCAATAAGTTGCCGATACGGTTGAGGCCCTTGTCACGCAAGCCCTTCCCGGGAAGGGTGAAGTCGCCAAGGTAGGTGGGAGCCAAGACCTTGATCAAGTCCTCCTCGATGCCTCCGGCGGTGGCCACGATGGCGCTGACCTTCTTGTGTTGCACCAAGTACCGCAAGGTGTCACGCAAGCCGGACGAGATCAAGTTGGAGGTGAACCCCATGAAGATCGTGGCCTTCTGGTGGCCGCTTTCGTCAAAGTGGCCTGTGCGCTCGTGCTCCGGAATGCTGTCGATGTGCTTGCCCCTCCAGTCGCTCATTTCGTTGATGATGTCACAGGCGGTTCCCACTGACGAGGCCTGAAACCCCATTGTTCTCATGGAGTTGACCAAGTCGGTGGCCTTCATGTTGTACGCTGACTCTTGCGAGTAGTCGATGCCTGCCACCTCCACGAAGTCTTCTGGCACGGGCTCCGACTGCTTGAGCACGGCCTCGTTGGCAAGAGCCGGGCGGTTGTTTTCTTGGCTCATGGTGAACTGTTTTTTATGGTTGGGCCAGTTACGGAGTTGAGTCACCGGTTTCTGGATTGTGGAGAGAGCTGAAAATTGAAGAGTTTGCGCAGGATGCGATGCGAGTATATGGTGGAATGGAGGCAGCGGGTCTGGATCCATTGGGCTCTTTTTTTAAATAAAAAATAAGATTTCGGGGTTGACAAGCGTGAAATTTGGCTCACCGCAGTCTGCTTTTTCATATTCTTGGGTTTCGTCGTGGGGTGGAACTTCCTGATGCGGACGACTTTGCAGCCATTCTGATTGTGGCAGATGGAAGTCAATTGTAAAGTGGTCTCCCTCGGGAATGAGAAATTTCTTCTTTCAAATGATACTGCCTTGTTTCAAGTTGTCGACTTTCTTCTGCTCTCGGGTCGAAACACCGAATCTGTCGTTTCTCCTCTTCAGCTGAGCCCCATGCCCGTATCGCCTGCAACCAACCATCTACTGACAAAAGCCAGTTTCAGCGAATAGCATCACTTCTTTGTCTTCGTCGACTGTCCTCGCCCACTTACCGTCATTGAAGCGCCGGAACCATCAGCTTCACTCTTTCAGATCCTCTTTCCATTCTCTGCATGGCCCCTTCCCGGCTTAACCCTAGCCCTACTGCCGCCACCAAGATCGAGCCATTCCTAACCACTCAAGCCCCTCTCCCCGCCTTTCCTCCTTGCCCATCCCCTTTCCCCGCCCCTTCTACAGCTTTCTGTTTCTTCCTTATGATATTGGGCCCATGCTCGAACCCGTAGTATACAATGTATCAGCTTCTCTCGCTCACCACCGGCTCCCAAGACGCAAACTTGCCCTTGGCAGTGTTGTATGGCACGTAAGCCCCACGTGTCGCCGTCTGGTTGGCCTTGTGCTTCTGCAATGGGTATGCTCTCTCGGCCTGTTGGTCCTTGGGCAATCTGTCTGGCGGGGTGTTCGTTCCGTACCCGAGCCAGTAGTGCCAGCCTGGCTCCACCTGCGAGATGTCGACGTTCCAGTCGGCGTATTCTACCCATCTGGTTCTCATGTGGATTTCCTCCGGAACATCGGTCTCGTAGTACTTGTTTCCCCAGTCGTCGGTGCCCACCAACCAACCTCTCTTGGTATCG
Organism: [Candida] danieliae; assembly: GCA_030579135.1. Taxonomy (NCBI): domain Eukaryota; kingdom Fungi; phylum Ascomycota; class Pichiomycetes; order Serinales; family Metschnikowiaceae; genus Metschnikowia; species [Candida] danieliae. Next base: position 298,536 of record JAKUAC010000015.1, read on the forward strand.
TTGTGCACCTGGAGCTGCCACCCTGCTCTTTTGAGCCCAGAGGCGTAAATGTTTTTAATGGTACGGATGATCGACGTCGACATGCTGTGGGTTTGTCTGTCGTAGGCTGCTTACTATGGAGAAAAAAGTACTGAAGGTGATTGGGTATTTCGCGGGTGTGCGAGCCTCATATCGCCTGTAACGCCGAACTACCACCCAGACCTCACTTAACCGTTTGGATTCTCTACTTTATCGCCTACCTGATTTATCAACTCTGCTGCATCATTGCTATATAAAGCGATAAACAAAGAAAAAAAAAGAAAATATACCTGTCTCTATTAGTGCTGAGGCATTCCACGCGACACAGCAGACTGTTCAATGAGCGCGTGAACATCGTCAGCATTCAACACAACACCCTTTTCCGAACACTTGGCCTTGGTCTTCAACTCAGTACACAAGCCGTCAATGTCTATGTCGGTGTAACGTGGGTGCGAGGTGATTCTGTCCCAGATCTCCGAACACTTCATGGTGTTCTCGGCAGGCACCACCTCGCTCTCATCACCTTCTGGAATAGCAGGACTGTTGAAGCTGGTGGCTGGCGACTCGATCTTCACCTCGGCCAATGAGTTGTTTCTCGAGCTCTCCGACCCGGAGTAGCTGCTCTTCACAAACTCGTTGAAGTTGAAGTCAGTGTTCACTTGATTCAAGTGGTCGTACGCAGAGTCTTCGCTCACCAAGTCCGCGAGGGGATCTTTCGAGCCAAACTCCTCAACTTCCTTGGAGATTGGGTCGTTGGAAATGTTTCCAAGCGCCAAAGCAACATCAAAGTTGGCGTCGCCGAGGAATTCGGCGGGCGTGTCAACCTTGACATTGTCAAAGTTGAAATTGAAGGGCAAATCGGCATATTTACCGGAAATTGTGTCTCCAAAGTCAGTACCTGGCGAGAAGAGCGAGTGGAATGGAGACTCCGTCGTCGAGATAGGTAGGCTTGTGGAAGCAGTGTTTTGGAACGGTGGGTACTGTTGGCTGTCTCTCTTGAACTTGGGAACCGGCTTAGATTCCGTGCCGCAAGCCTCGTTGAGACTGGAGCAGAAAGGATCTAGCTGCTCTTCAAAAAAGTCCACTTTGAGACCGGCGGAGTCGCCTGTAGGAATGGAGTAGTTGTCGCTCGTATGTGATTGAGGGGAGATGAGGATGTTCTCGTTGAGTGGGGAGTTGGACGAGGACGAGCCACTAGTCAAGTCCGGTAGGTGGTGGCTGGATGTCGAGGAGCCAACTTCCGACACACTACTGGAGTTTTTGTTTGTCCACGGAATACCGGGCGTCACGTTACTGGAAGGGGTGTTTGAGGAGGAGTGCAACTGCTTATCTTGAGGGACGAGGTCCGAGAAATCCGAGTGACCTCTGTATCGGCTCAACTCCGACTTCAAGAGCTCGATCTGGGCCTTCAAGAAGCCGTGCTCGCTGTCGGCCTTGATTTTGTCATCCTCTAGCAGCAAGACCTTGTCTTCCAAATCCTTCATTTTGCGCTCTTTGCGCTCACGGTACGCACGTTGGGCGGCTCTGTTCTGCGCGGTTCTCTTCGATTTGGGCTCGGTATCGACCGGCTTGCGTCCGGGCTTGGTATGTTGCTTCTTGTCGTCGTGGCTCGAGGTCAGGTACTCCGTGGCCACCTCGGTGATGGATCTTTTGTAATCGGACATTTTCGAGGATACGGGATTCGTTGGGATCGGAAAATTGAAGGGAACTGAACTGGCGTTTATGTAGCGTGCTGTGGATTGATTTCCCTTGCCTAGGGCACGGGATATGGACGGACTTTGGGTGGCAAAGACTGAACTGGGAAGTTCGGCGGTAGTGGACTCTACTCTGGGGCAGCGGGTTCCACAGGTGGTCTACGGGTACGGCGCCGGGGAAAAGGGGCTGGAGGCGTTGGTGGGAATAGTGGGAGGAAGGGAAAAACGGAGACCCAGCAGACGTGTCAAGGGACAAATTTGGGGGTGGGGGATGAGGACTTTATATATGGATGCGGCTTCGGGCCCGTTGCGGCAGACGCTCGCACATCTAGAAGCAGGTCCATGCACGGGCAGGCGAAATACACAACCTGGATGCAAAGCCTCCAAAAATGCTAATTCCACGGCTTTGGCCCCAGCAGCGGTGAGCGAATTTTGCCCATTCTGCTCGTTAGAAGCGTCCATGAGCACCGACCCACAATGTGCTTTTTGGCCCTGGTCTCGACTGCTGCTGGCAGGGGGGAATCCACGTGATTCTCGTTCCCTCAGGTCCCCCACTTTCGTCCCCCTCTGTGCTATTGTGCTTGAGTGGCTCCATTTCCTGGTCCATTTGCCGTCCCTAGACCCCGCTTGGGTATGGGGCTGGAGCCTGTTTGGCCGCGCATCCTTGTCTTCTCGCGCCAGCTATCTGACGTTCCTTCACGTTCTGTGACTCAGGCAACTGCAGGAAACCCCAATACCGCTGCTGACAAATCGTTCCCTTCAGTGAGACCCCATGCGCATACAACCGTAATAACGTGTTTTGAAAAAGCAAGTCCGGCGGCAGCAGCCGCAAGCGTCATTTGAGCCGTTCAGCACGAAATTTGCTCGAAGCTCGGACTTGTGGTTGCCATGCTGCCATGGGCTTTGGCATCTGGCCCCAGCCTCCTCCGCACCCGTTATTGTGCCTCGCGCAAAGTCCGGCGCCGATCGTGGCCCCGGGCGGCCCCGCATCACTAAACAAGCTTCCTGGCGCATATACGTCACTGCCCAAGATAGACTGTAACCTTCTTGATGCAGTTTTACTTCTCCAAATGAGAGCGGGCACAGCCTCGCCACTTTACCCCTGCGGCTGAAACAGGCGTAATTGCTTCTTTCAATTCCGCGTTTCTTGCAGCCGTGCGTCTCTGGGGCCATCCCTACTCGACGCTGAATCTGGGGAAGTACGCCATATGTCCATCTTCTCTTTGCACCTTCACGGCGCCCGATTTCTTGAGTTTTCCCGTTTGCTCCGCGTAGTGCTCTGCTGTCTTGCGCAAATCTGAAAACCAGCCCACAATTTCTCTGCTCTCGACCTCTCCAAACCGTTCTCTCAATGTATCGTCTTCTTCGAGGTTGGCGCATAGCTCCGAGCATTGCTTTGCACCAAGCAACAATTGCGTGAGCGCAAGATCAAGATGCTTTGACACAAGGGTTTTCTTCATGTCCTCGCCGACAGTCTGAAGCCTTGCCGCCAAGTTGTTCTGACTGCTGTAGTGTGCGTAGGATGGCAATTCCGGGATCCCCACGGACGAATACGGCTTCATCCGCAACTTGTATGACTGCTCGCTGCTCAGCAACAGCCCCTTTTCAATCATTCCAGAAGCATTGCTGAGTGCATTCATGGTCTCGGTAACGTAGGCAATTCCCTTGCAAACGTGATGGAGACTGAGTTTTGCCACCAGCGAATATTTCTCCAAAACAGCCAAATTAGAGTTAAGCGCTGGCGTGGCAAACTCGCTGAGGCTCTTGTACGTCTTTTTCAACGCCTCTTTTTTAGGTCCCGCCTTTGCCTTTTTAATTTTCTTCGGAAGGCCTACAATAAATGCAAGTTTTCCCTTGCAAATCTCCGAAAGACGCCCGTCAATATGCTGGTACGCAGTTCCACACAACTCAGAAATGTACCAGTACATCATGCTGACCTCGCTGAATTTGTATAGATCCTGCTCGAAACCAGCGAGTGCAACATCGATCATGGTGTCGAGCTTTTCAAGATATACAAAAGAGCTGATTCCCAAAGCCGGCTGGTCGTCATAGGCGGCGGAGAGTCGGTCGCCAATGCCACAGTTGAATAGCTCCACCTCCACTGCCTCGGCATTGAAGTGCAAGGAGTCCCAGAGCACAATGAGTCTGTTGTTGAGCTGTCTTTGGCGACATCTGTTGTTGCCGTAAGTGCTGAGCTTATGATAGAATGCAGATTCAAAATCGTCGAGCAACTGGGCGATTTTATTGAGGCATTCGCCCCTTTTTATTTCCGTGTTTGGCCCGTCATGCAATACCCACTGCGAGGGGTCCATGATGGTGTTACCGCAAAGCGATACGCTCTCCATGAGTCTGGTACCAATGGAACCCACCGACTCCATCAGCCCGCATATTGACTTGTCGTCCCTGATGAAATATAGCTGGAATATGCCTCTGGCCAAGGCGTTGGATCTTGTTGCCAAGCCCGGGCCAACATGGTACTGGAGGAACAACTGGAGCTGGGATACATTTCTGAGCCCGGAAAGGCGACGCATCATCGAGTCGATGGAAGTAAGGAAATCAATGAGACCGTTGTATGCGCGGTCTTGGGTGATCTCGACGTTTTGCGAAGGAATGTGCTTGTTATTGCAGTCGAGCTGGACGAAGGTGGAGAATGCAGCGGGGGGAAAGTCTCTATAAGTTTGCGACTTGAGCTGTTGCAAGGTTGCCAAGGTGTCGTCGAATGCCGCCAAGCCGTGCGGCTGTTTCTCCTGAAAGAGTTTGACTTCTTCGTGTAGGATATGCTCCAATTTTATGAGGCGCTTGATTAGTTTAAGGAATGTGGCAGCAGTCGAAAGGCCAGCGTCGGAGGCGAAGTTAGGTTGCAGGTGCAACCAGAGCTCTGCCTCCTCGATCTCCGCGGCGACTAACTGGGTGGAGACCTGGGTTAAAAAATCCAAGTCCATGCATCTAGTGGTGAGGTCCTCCTCGTCGTAAAGTACATCCAAGGCGGTTTTGATGGAGGAGCCGATGAGCTTGGCGAGGCCAATGACAAACGCTCGGAGCACCACATTGACATACTTTGTGGATGGGTCATTCGGAAGAACGTGGTTCTCTCCGTGGAGGCGGCCATTGACAAAAGATGCTTTCTTGAGCTGGCCGCAGGCTCGGAAGTTCTGGAGGAAATCAAGCATGTAGCGGCAACTCAACACTGTAATCAGTAGCGCCAGCCCGTCGATCCAGGACATGTATAACACCACGAGCTTGTTCATGACGGCGACCACGGCGTCGATGGACTGGCCCTCGCTGGCGTCAAACAGAAGCTCCTCCGGCGTGTGAGGAATGAGCCCCGTGTCAAGACGAGGGTTTCCCAACTCCAAGGCTCGGGCACCCTCCAACATGTCGAAGTATGGAGTCACCTGGACCATTCCCTTTTGCATTGTCTCGACTCTGGCGGCAAACGCCGCGGTGACATCGACGTATTTTGAGTCTGCTCTGTTAGTTTCTGAGGATTGTGCTCGTTTGAAAATTGAACTTACCGCTTGGAAGGTCCATGGGATGGAGTCTGATGTATGGAGACTGTTTTTTCGCATGAGTAGCTGCGAACAGGGCCAGGGTCCTGGGGTAGACAGTAAGGAGGACGATTTGGGGAATTGAGTTTTTCTGGAAATGTATTTGGGATTCTGAATTGGGTCTCGGGAGAATTCCTAAGAAAAGGGTGACAAAATTGGAACACGAATGGGAAACGTGGAGGAGATGCCGAAAGCAGTGGTGAGTTTGGGTTTCAGTTGCAGCCAGTGCGCCGCCCTAGATGGGCCCCAGGGCCAACTGGGTCAAAGCACTCAAGTGCGATGGAGATTCTTTCAAAAGAGAGCGAGGGTTCCACCTGAGGCTTCTCGCTGGCTGCTTTTTTACTGGATGCTTTTCCACTGGTTGCTTTTCCACTGGCTGCTAAACCAACGTTCAAGTTGGAGGAAGGGTGCCATTTTCACTGTGGCCCAGGCGGCCCCGGCCCGTTTGGGGCAGCTGCAACAGTGCGGCCCCAGCCAGTGCCCACGGAGCAGAAGACCGCAACTAATTCCCGCAGAAATTGACCAATAGGTATGAAATATATATATTTGGAATCCGTTAGGCCTCAGAAAGACACCCCTTTTCTCCTTTTCACTGTGACGGCACTGTGGCTGCTTTTGGCGGTCCCTTTTCCAGCTGGCCCTACTCGGCCCGCTCTGCGCAGCCAAACCTCTGGCGGCCCCACGCGCACTGTTTATTTACATGGATCAGGCACAGACAGGCTCCCAGTACTTGGAGACGTAGCCTGCGCCAACCCACCAAAACACCATGGCTGCCTCCAGAAAACCCACCGTGGCCCAGATAGCCAAGTACGCCACCTTCGAGGACCTCCGAACGGCAATGGCCCATCTCTTCAACGACGCACAACTGACCTTGTCTGGCCACCGAAAGCTAGTGCTCCTCATGCGGCACATCCAGTCCAGAGCCATCCAGCTCGGCCACGAGGAGGCGTTCAACTTCCACTACAACAAGCTCTTGTCGAAGATCCTCAAGCTCAAAAAGGGCGTGCCGTCCGCAGACCGCATCGCCAAGTTCTGCTCCATGTTCGTGGCCACCATAGTCAAGCTCGAGGCCGAAGGCGTGTCGCTCCGCCCGGAATCCGACGACATGACGGACGACGACACCGCAGAAAGCGTGGCCGTCGAGTTTGTCGACTTCTTGGTCCGCCACTTGCTCCGTGGCGTCGAGTCGAAGTTCAAGGAGGTCCGCTACCGCGTGGTGCAGCTCTTGGCGTACTTGGTCAACTACATCACCGAGATAGACGAGCAACTCTTCGCTGCGCTCCGCTACTCGCTCAATCGCAGACTATACGACAAAGAGGCAATGGTCCGCATCCAGGCAGTCGTGGCCATATCCCGCTTCCAGTACCTAGAGGACTCCGAGGACCCCACCACCAACTCCGCCACCCGAGCTCTTGTCTTCGCCTTGAACCACGACGAGTCGCCGGAAGTCAGACGTGCAGCTTTGCTAAACTTGAACAAGACGCCCGCAACAATCGTCGAGCTTCTCAAAAGGGCGCGTGACGTCAATGTGATCAACCGTCGTTTGGTCTTTTCTCGCATTTCCAAAGAAATCCCGTCCTACACCAGCATCGACCCGAGCGTGAGAGAACAGCTCTTGAAGTGGGGCCTCAATGATCGCGACGAGTCGGTCAAATCCGCCGCAACCTCGATGTTAACCAGGTCTTGGTTCTCCCAAGCTCACGAGGATATCGTCACATACCTCGAAAGTACCCTGGTAGTTGAGAGTGAGGCGGCCAATCTCGCAATGCAAGTCTTACTCGAAAACAGAAAAGATAACTTCAAATCGCTTGAAATCTCCTTGGGTTACTGGAAAGAACTCACCGTGGAGAAAGCGTTCTTCTTGCGATGTTACTTCGACTTCTGCGTGCATCACAAACTATACGATGACATTGACAAGAATATCCCCGAATTGACAAAACTTGCTCACTTGTTGCAAGAGTATTTAACGCTACGGGAACGCTTGATAAATGAAAATGCAGACCTTGTGAGCGAATTCGCCGCTCATGAAGAGAAGCTTGATAAGTTTTCCCGCTTGATCTCGGTCGGTGCAGGTGAAATCCGCGAGGCAAAACGATCCATCGAGAAAGAGAGATCGTTTGTGACTCAAATGGAGATCGAAATTGCCGAGTCAAACTCCAAGGTCGCAGAGAAGAGAGGCACCATCCATCAGCTTACAAAACAAGCGTCGAGAGAACCTGCCTTGAAGTCACAAATCGACGAAAAAATCATCACCCTAAGGATGGAGATAAAAGATTTAGCGGGGATCATTGAGTCAAGCTCTCGTTCCATCGGCGAGGTTCATTCCTCTGCCGGGAATATGTCTGCGAAGGTAGCTGACATGGAGAAAGTTCAGAGCCACCGTCTCACTGAGCGAGAAAAATATCTCGAGAGTTCAATGTACTTGGAAGAGAGATATTCTCCATTTGGAGATCAGCTCCGAGATCTTGACTTTGTCATTGAGCAATTACTCTCTATCATTCGCGAGTCTGATTTCGCCGATGTTGCAGGAACCAGAAGGCTTATGCCGATAGTTACCAACGCCATGACGAACACGAAACTCACCGAGAAGAATTTGGCACTCTGCGTTAGAATTTTGAGAAAGGCATCAACTGATGAGAACTACTTCTCGCAACTTTGCACAGAAATTATCACCGATATCAGAGATTCCGCACTTGATGAAAATGACGAAACTTTCGTTTCGGCTGCCAATCTTTTTGACGAAGAAGACATGAGCAATTTTGAGGATGCTCGAGATGAAGTTTCCGAGGAGCTGCAGAGCGTTGCTTCCGAGTCTGCAAATGAATCTGCAAAGAGGAGAAAAATTGCCCCTGCCTTACCTCCAGACCACCTAATGCTTCAGTGCTTAACCATTCTACAGCACTACCTTGAGGTTGCCGAGGACACAAAATCCAACAGCTATCAATTAGATACCTTGATCGACACATTGATCAGGCCAGCCATCACAAACACAGAAAATTCGAAGATAAGGCTTTTGGGTTACAAGACTCTAGGGCTCTTTTCGCTTATTGACGAAGGGCTTGGAGCATCGAACTTGAAATTCTTTGGAATAAGCGCCTCGAAAGCTCTTGATGAGAACCTCAAGGTGTTGTGCATGAAGATCATTTTTGACATTTTGTCCACCCACGGTGTTGGAATATTAAATTCTGCGGACGAAGATGCTGTTGACTCTCTTTCGCTTGCCCGCTTGTTTTACAGCTTGTTGAAAATGCATGACATGCCCAGTCTACAAGCTGCTGTGGCTGAAGGTCTTTGCAAGCTCTTTTTGGCAGACCTTTTGGTCGACTTTGGCAAGGGTGAGCTTGGAGATAACGACGACGATGAGGAGCTGCAAGAGACTCAATTACTAGAGATTCTATTATTATCCTATTTCCACCCATTGAATGCGGAAAATCATGAGCTCCGGCAAACGCTAGCATTCTGCATCCCGGTTTATTGCTTTAGTCACGAATCTCATCAAGCTAAAATGAGCTCCATCAGCGGCGACTGTTTCTACCGACTTTTCAAGACCAACAGCGAGTTTGCGGACCTCGAGAAAATGCCTTCCGCAACTAGCGTTCTCCAACAGCTTATATATTGGTGTGACCCGGCCAATGTTGTGAATCTGACGGAGGACGCGACCCGGAAGAGCATGTCACATTTTTGGCAAGCCATGAAGTTCCTACAAGTCATAGAGCAAGACAGCCCGAAAGCGGTTAAAAAAGTGGTTATCCAGAATTTGAGCAAGCTTCTGTTGAGTGAATACTTGGGTGCAGAGGTTCTCAAAGGCTTGAAGAACGCGATTGATGATACCCGAGAGTTGATCAGCCAAAGTCAAGGAAAGGCGGACTTCGTCTTTGACGCGCCTGCTGAGCGTGCCTTGGACAAATTCCAGACCAGTGTGGCGGAACTAATTTCAAAAGCTGAGGCTATAGAATTATCCGAGAGAAACGCAGCTGCCCCTATGCTTGGCAGATCGAGAGCCCTGTCTGTCTCAAGTCAACACGAAACGGTGGCACAGCCGACGGGTACAGAGCCGGCCCGAGCCGCTGCAATTGAAGTACAACAGGAAGCAAACGGTGATCAAAATTCGCAAAAGGAAGTGGATGACGACTTGGCGGCCATAGACAAGATGCTTGATGACCAGGACGAAGTCGATTACAACTTGGAAGAATAAGAGGATGGTATTGTTTTAATTTGCAGCCATTTGCTTCCATACAAATACACCGCCAGACATGAGTGCGCGCAGTGGTCCACGATTGTACGAGAATACGAAACAGGGTACCTGCACATGGGCCGGACAACGCATGTACGAGTATACGATGGAGAGTGGCCTAACGCGCCTTAAATAGGGCGTCAGCGGCGCGTGGATTTTCATCCGGCAGAATTTTTGAAGTTTCAACAACTCCACATCACTCACCGGCCTATTCAACATCTGGATAAAATCAAACAATGTCTGAGGTTAAGTTGGCACAAAAGGATTTCAAGAAGGACCGTGAGTTCGCCAAGGCGATGCACGGCTCGTCGTACAAAAAAACCGGTCTCGGTGCACTTATGTCCAAGTCTGGTGAAGCTTCTGACGTCGCCAACGAGGGCTACTTCAAGCACTGGGACGGCGGTGTGACTTCTGTTGACGAGGACAAGAGATTGAAGGACTATTCCAACTTGACTGCTCACTACTACAACTTGGTTACTGACTTCTACGAGTACGGTTGGGGCTCTTCGTTCCACTTCTCCCGTTACTATAGAGGTGAGGCCTTCAGACAAGCCACTGCTAGACACGAGCACTTCTTGGCCCACAAAATGAGCATCAACGAGAATATGAAGGTTTTGGACGTTGGATGCGGTGTCGGTGGACCAGGTAGAGAGATCTGCAGATTCACCGACTGTACCATTGTTGGTTTGAACAACAACGACTACCAAATCGAGAGAGCCAACCACTACGCCAAGAAGTACAAGTTGGACCACAAGTTGTCTTACGTCAAGGGTGACTTTATGCAAATGGACTTTGAGCCAGAGAGCTTTGATGCTGTGTACGCCATCGAGGCTACTGTGCACGCTCCAGTGTTGGAAGGTGTTTACTCTGAAATCTACAAGGTTTTGAAGCCTGGTGGTGTTTTCGGTGTCTACGAGTGGGTCATGACCGACAAGTACGATGAGACCAACGAGGAGCACCGTAAGATTGCATACGGTATCGAGGTCGGAGATGGTATCCCCAAGATGTACAAGAGAGAGGTTGCTGAACAAGCGTTGAAGAACGTTGGTTTCGAGATTGAGTTCGAGAGAGACATGGCTGACTGTGATGACGACATTCCATGGTACTACCCGTTGGCTGGTGAGTGGAAGCACGCCCAGACCATCTCTGACTACTACACTCTCTTCAGAACCTCTCGTCTCGGAAGAATTGTCACCACCGAGCTTGTTGGCTTGTTGGAGAAGATCGGCTTCGCTCCAAAGGGTTCCAAGCAGGTCACTGGCGCCTTGGAGGATGCTGCCGTCAATTTGGTGAAGGGTGGTGAGCAGAAGTTGTTCACTCCAATGATGTTGTACGTCGTGAGAAAGCCTTTGGACGCCAAGAAGTAAAACACTCAAAATAATTCATAACTAAATAGTCATAGCAGAGCTTTCTCTAATTTCATCTAGCTTGACATATTTGAAAGTGAAGACAAATATATTGCATACAGTCTGTACTTTGAAAGTCGTGCGCTCGCCGATGCATCACCACTTCAGAAACATAAAAAACCATGATTTGCAAAAAGTAATGACTCCGGCGTGATTCGAACACGCGCATCTTACGATAACAGAACTTGAGTCTGCCGCCTTAGACCGCTCGGCCACAGAGCCATTTCTGAAGATGTTAGCGTGGAAGTTCAAGGTTAGGGAGTTAAGGAGATTAGAGAGTTGTAACTGAAGTTAATTCAATTGAAACGTAGTATTCCTTATGGAAGATCTCCCCAACCTCTCATGAGATGGGCTTCCTACTAACTTATATAATACTCTGAGGCGGGGCTGAGGTCCGCTACCGGGCCTCAGATGTGGTAGTTCGCATTTCGCTAATACCACTCCAACTGGTTGCGACATCCCGAATAGGCAAGTGTCTCTTAGCTACCACTT